>CM037832.1:1618358-2218358 GCA_021234535.1 Stichopus chloronotus | reverse complement strand
AAACTGAACATTCACATACGCAGCTGCTGGTGTTACCAGGTGTGTGTAGCGGTCTCAATCCTCCCTCAGCAAAAGAGAAAAGGTTTTTAGAGCGACAAGAAGCGTGAGACATAGCGGTAAGTATTCCGTAACGCTAAGCAGTTAATTGAAACATTCTTAGCCAAGAAGATCAAATAAAAGGTATACCTGAAGTGCATGCTGTTGTATGCAAGTACGTGTGTGTAGAGTGATTTATTGACACTTGCGCTATGTGGCTCCATACTCCCACAGCCACACGGTAATCGAGCGATATCGTACATGGCAAAGTCGTTCTTCTGTTAGGTGTTTAAAATTAATTATCTTAGCGGGCACTTAAAGTAAATTGTATCACCCTGTTTCATTCTTATAAGATATGAAAACCAGAGATAGAAAGTACAAAGAATCAAATCAAACTCACTACAGTGTCTTATCAATTTTCGAGAACATATTTTTTCTTGGTTTTGGCTATGGCCGTGTTTGAACCTCCTTAACACCCCAACCCCTTGGTTTCGCACCTGGGGAGAGGACTCCCCCGCCAAGATTCCTAGCTCAGTCTCTTCGATTTTTCGCTTTCTCCAATGGCTCCTCTTCCTCGCTACGACTCCATAGGAAAAGGCTTAAAGTCCCTTCTCCAAATTTCTGACAGGGCCTTTTTTTTTTAATTCCTTCCTGCTTCTAAATTGGTCACAGTAATTCAAATGATCCGAATTCCATCGAAAAAGTAATTACACCAACATAGGATTGACCGTCAAGTGAAATAGAAATGTGAAGTGTTAAAGTATAGCTTTAAAAGGCAGGTACAGAATTTTTATTCACTTCATGGATTGTGATATCTATCTAAGTATTTTGTTTTATGAATTCAGAATAGTGTTTGTGAATAAGCTTTTCGATGATTTTATATACACCTTTACAAATTTGTAAGTTCTAAACATTGGCTTCTTTCGTTCTTTCCTCTTTTTAACTATTTTTTCCTCTTTGCCCTTTGTACCTACTTTGCTACTTTTTAAACTTGTAAATGTACCTTTTTATGTCTCTCTGAAATTTTGTTGCTCGTTTAATTTCGACTTGTTGAGTTAGGTTACTTGTTCTTTTATCTGAATACCTCGAAAATTTGACGATTAGTTATGGTTAAACGAGTTTCAATCCTAAAAAGGAACTCAAATACGAAATAACTGTTGTTAGTGGACCGAAAACATAATAAAGGGGGAGATTGGCAGATAGTAGAGAACCATAGGTTGTCTCACGTGATATCCAGACTGTTGTGCTCCTATCAACTGTAAGGCAATCTACACGCTTCGTTTAACTTGTTCCAAACGACGTGACAATACTTTCACCACGCATTGTGATTCGTATCGGTATTTCGTATAGTCTTCCAGTCTTTTTTTTTTCAAGTATACTTTTCCTTAAATTCTCTTATTATGATTGACGTTTGTCCATCCTTGCAAATCCCTGAAAACTGTGAAGAGAAATCATTGGTTCATAATCCATTGTTCTTTATTGAAGGTCAGTGATCAAAGGTCAAATTAGTAAAAATCTTATTGATTATAATTATGCTGCATATCGTAATCCGAAATGGTTATGTTCATGAAACTGCTTGTTCACATGTGTTTGGGACGTTTTAGGTACGTGTAACGACAACTTTATTTTGTACGGGGCTCAAACAGTGGCCTTAAAGCTCCCCCCCCCCCCCAAAAAAAATGGTGTTCTTAGCTGAAAAGGTACATGGACAATTCTTTCTTTATTAAGAGTACATCTTATAGGGATCATCAGAATAGTACAAACTGAAGGAAGTCAATATGATACAATGGGCCAGACAGACGGACAAATGAATTTATGCCGGCCGTGATGCGTTTATTCATTTTAGCACTATGATCCCAATCTGATAGCTTTCTTCTCGGTGCATTACAAACACTGATAGACTGTTGCTTTTATACTTGTTTCTCCACACATGTAAACAATAGCTGATACATGGAAAAACGTAGTATAGAATCTTCACTGATCTGATAGAGATGGCACCAATGCTTTCTTCGATGTTGACCTAAATGCATCTGACATGATGCAACGGAATAAATAATACTTACCAGGTGTCCGTTTCACGAAGATTTGTGCACAATCTTCGCAACAAGTTTGATTTATCAGATGGAAGATCTATAGAAATCAAACTTAAGATCGATTTTAACTCTTTGTGGAACATGGCCCAGATGTAGTAAAAAATAGAGAAGAGGAATGTTGTTGATTTGAATAGGCAAATAACGACCTGGAGCAATGTTCTAGAAGGAACAATGTTCGAGCATTTGGTATCAAAAAAGTGAAAGGACAAAGGAGTGGTAACAAAAAAAAATCCAAGCTTTATGCAAAGGTAAACTCTGAATAGATCCGAAGAACAGTGTGATTGACCGTTGTCACCGGGTCGGAACGGTAGTCCCTTGAAGTAGGCCTAGTAACCATTGACCTATCCTGGTAAAGTTTACCTCGTATCAGCACAAAAGAAAAAATTGTTCAGACGTAACTTAAGAAAGTCTCTGGCATTGTTATCAGGATGACCTCACACAAGCGAACAATATACTCACAGACACTCACAAACACGCAAAAGACGAAGAATTGCTGGACAACTGATAGCCGTGTCGTTGCTCTTGGATGCACCGCTGAGTGGAAATCAAGAAGAACACAGGCACAGTGAAAAAAATAGTGAAACTATAATGTAGATGTTGTTTAGAACTTGTTTAGACTTTTGAAACTGTAATTCTTGAAATTGTAAAGAATTGCTACAGCGAACCTTCAGCTGATTTCAATGACTTTAGCACGTTTTTATTACAAGAAAATACGTGATCAAGCCTTTTACACCTATATGCAATTTAGCTTTTTGACTGATATATTTCCTTAAAATGTAAAAGTAGCCAAAGTAATTCCTATCTTTAAGAATGGTCATATATATTTCTTCAGTAACTATAGACCCATACCGATGTTACCATGGTTTTCAAAGGTGCTAGAAAAGCTATTCAAATTGACCAGCGGGTGGAAATCTTCATTGGTAAATATAACTTGCTTAATGACTTTCAGTATGGTTTCCGATCTGGTAGGTCTACATAGGCCTATGGCGTCGCTACAATTTAATGAGGCGCTTACTTATGCCTTGGATTCAAAACTTTTAACTGACAGTAGGGGTATTTCTGGAGTCATAAGTTTAAAGTTCATTACACTTACTGTCTAGAAGTCTAGAAGGAGATCGCGACACTCTTTTTCAAAATACTTTGCCGATTTGAGCTGTGAACTGTGACCTCTGACCTTAAATTTTACGGGAGACACAACTTCAGACCGGAGGTCACTTAGGCCTATCTACAAACTTTGGTCGTCATCGGCACTGCGGTCTAGGAGGAGCTGCGGACACAAAATCGGTGCCAAATATGAGCTTTGACTTCTGACCATGACCTTTGACCTCAAAGCAAATATAAACAGGTTTTGTAGGTAAAATGTAGTATACCGGTCATATACAACCATATTGGATTGAGAAATAAAGAAGTACAAAAACAAGGTTTTCACTAATTTGAACTCTGACCTTTGATCTCTGACCTAAAATTGTGACTGGAGACACAACTTAGCACCATAGGTCACCTATCTATCAATTTTGGCCGTTATCGGCTTTACTCTCTAGTTTGGAGTTGTGGATCCTATACACTTTTCTTTATGCTTGATAGAGCTGACGAGCAATCGTTGGTATGTACAACCAGATGTCTGTTGGAAAGATAGCTAAAAATTCAGTCGTTCACTATTTCTCTGACACCATAATATTTTCTGTAGCAATAAAATATGATTTACTGTATCAATCGCTTTTTTTCAGATCTATGAAAACGTCAACTACATATATTTTTTTAATGGCAGTTTTAATGTCATCTGCAAGCTCGGTCGGTAAGGGCCAATTAAGGTAATAGACTGAGAGACCTCCTCTCAAGCTTAACTGATAAGTTATACTTGTCAAAAAAATTTGCACAGGTTAATGTTTTACACGAGATACTGTTTGCAGGATCTGCACCTATAAAATACCATTGAAACTATTGGCGATATCCTGTTCGTAACTTAGTAAACTGCCCTTACATTTGCCTCGAAGCCTGACTTGTTTCTTCTGGAATTTTTTCATTGATGTCTTCCATTTACTGTAAGTATCCTCGTTAGAATCCAAGCGCAAGTGGTCAAAATAATTTTTTGTGATTCCGCAACTTCCGCAGTATTCTGGTCAGTTTATTTTTATGATACTCATAGGATTCTCTTTACTTCTAACGGCTTCTTCTGGCTTAGAAATTCCATGTATATACTGTAATTTGTTCTTTTAACATCTATTTACAAACCTTTGTTAACAATACCTTGATCTTTTGTCTTTTTCATTCAATATGGCACCAAGTGCCGAACAGGTTTAAACGTCTATCTAAAAACCAAGAATATGCTGCATTAAATATTTGTTTCACTAAAAAATATCAAACCACGTTTCATTTGATAACTTTTCCCTAAACCGATCCAAATTTCTGCTTCTTAGATTTTCTACCAAGGAAAAATCTTCAGTCTTTACAGTACCAGTAGAAGCGTCGATAAGTATATTTGTGAATGTAAGTAAATGATCAGCAACCCAGGTAACACAAAATGTTCTCACAACGTTTTCAAAATGCAATAAACGTTTTTTTAACGTTTTTTTGAAAAAGTTTTGCGTTACCGAGGAACACTACTGATCAAACACCAACTAAATAATCCGCTATGTATTTTGTTCTTACCTCTATAAGATATTGCTGTTTGAAGACATACTGCTCCGAACAAGAACGATCTCAAGTCGCCTACCCCAACGGCAAGTAACTGCAAAACTTCCTCGTTGTTCTTTCAACGTGGAGTGCGTATTTAACCTTAAAATTCGACATCAGTGGAAAATTAGATTGTGTTTGTTGTAGACTGACAATTAAAATGGGGATAAAATAAAGGCAGTCAACTCTTGATGTTCTGTATGTTACTTTTTAGGAGTCGAGATTTGCCCGTCTACAAAGATATGAAGACATTGCTCAGTAGATCCTCAAAGGTCCCGTTTCAGAAGGCATGTTTTACTGACAAACTGAAGGGGCTATTAAATGAAAGTGAATAATTTTTTACTGCAGGCATCTCAAACCCCATGTCATTAACTTGTTGATATTGTCGTATGCATAAGATTTCTGGTTGCCTCAGGGTTACCAAAATGCCATTTTAAAAGTGGCAATTTATTGCAAGAAGTCTGCTTTTCTTTGGAACTGAAGCCCTCACTTTAACCGTGAAATCTGACATATGTAGATTGGCCCTTTAAATATCGTGGAAAGTTAGGTCACATCCCTTAAACTGTTTAGTCTGTTTCTTTTAACAAAGTCAAGATTATAAAGAAATGCAAAAGGATGGTCATGATGTTTCGTCTCGGTGTCATCACAAGTTCCTCAATACTCAAAGTATGTACCATTTTTGAAATATTTTTTAAAAAAATTAATAACTTCCAAACCCGATTATGCGTTTGAGGTATGGTGTTTACTTATAAAGAGAGAAAATAATGTGAATATCAGTTTCCTTCAGTGGCCAATCACTGTGAGTAGATATTCCGGTACCTCCCCTATCTGTCTCTGTCCTGGTCTATGTATCATTAGACTGCAGACTACATGTGGATTAAAGTAATGGACCCAACCGAAGTGCGAACTGAGTTTTTTTTTGTTTTTTTTTTTCTTTTGCAGACTGGACAAACTATCAACATAATACTGATCTTTTATTCCCTTTTTACAAGTAATCATAGTCACAATCCCTCATCGGTAGGTGGGCATTGTTTTATGTTTTGAACAGCGCCAGTTCTCAATGTATACCGCAAACCTTACCAGAAATGGTATATATTCCAACTGAACTTTACGTCAATCGTGAACCGGACGCTGAACTCCAAGGAGATGCAGATACGTTGTTTGAAACAAAAATGTGCTGAGCAAAACATACCTCTGTATGTCTACAAGTATATATCTGTCTATGTATACATCAAGGTAACTTTGTCTGCCTATGTGTGTTTACGGTAATGATTTCGTCATTTCTTCGAAAGAAAGATAGAAAAAAGAAAAGAAAGAAAAATACTTACCATAAATCCTACAGGTGAGTAAAGTCAGAATCACCACAATGCAAGTCAAGGGAAAGTAAGCGCCCATGTTAAAACATTCAAACCTTTTGCATAAAACGACAGAAGATCCGTAATTGTTTCAAGAGGCAATAAATGCATAGTCTTCTACACCAGAATGCCGTTTACTCCAAAACGGTCTGTTTCTTTTAGATACTTAATGGCTCCGTGAAGTCCCCGTCTGCATATATAGAAGTCAAACTACATCTTTGGTCTGAAGTAATTAGCGTTTTTGAATGACGTAAAAGGGGAATACCCCGTAGATAACCGGCCCCATTTTTTTTTTCTCAATTTACTTCCCTTCTTGTTTTTCTTTTAATTTCTTGTTGACCAATAGCTGTGGTTAGTCCAGGACAGAACACAATCCAGGTGGTAAACAGACAAAAGGTTTCCAACAATGGAAGTTAGCCAGCAAACTAATCCGCCTCTCCCCCCCCCCCCCCCATTGAAATTTTGTTCTAAAAGCATTTGTCAACAATTGAACTGACTACCATTAAACTTTTCTGTCACTCTATTTACTTTAGACGTATATTTGTTCTTGTGAATATCAAAAACTTGTAAAGTTGCACATACAGCTCTCTATGTACTAGAAGCCGATGACAAAGCAAAGACTTCCCAAATTTTCCGTTTTTTTCTTTTTAAAAATATTTTGGTATAATTTGTTATGAGTGGTCTGCTTCATCACTTGATTCCTCTCCCCCCCCCCCCTCCCCCCACTTTTTGTTGGATCTAAAGTTGTTTGAAATATGGTAATTTTACAAAATATATCTGGGAATTGTAGAACCATTACTCGAAAAGATGTCATTACATCAGAAAAGGTATAATTAGAACAGAAAAATATGTCATTGCTTAGCAACATTTCAAGATGCATAATATTTTCATTTATTTATTTTTCCGGGGGTATTATCAACATTTCGGGGAGGGAGTATTATCGAATTCAGATGAGGTGATGATGATGATGCAAATGAGATGATGATATATGTGAATAAGATTCCAATCACTCAAGCAAAGAACAGCTGACGACATGATGACACCGTAGCGTAATCTTTGTAGGCTCTATTGAAATGTTCTATTGTCTCTTAGAGTAACCCAAAAGGAAAAAAAACCTTCAATCAAATGCTGCTGTACACTCATCCAACCTGAGCTTGAGATTATGGCTTTGACAGGCAGGGTAATTTTTTTTTTATCTATCCCCCTACGCAGTGGCAACGATTCCATCGCCGACAGTGACGCAGAGAAGGGAAATGTTAGATCAAAGTTATGAGAGCTAAACGGAGAACCTACAGACTTTAATGAGGTTATAAATTTGAGTTGAACAAATAGCACCGCAATGCAGTGATCTATCTGTGTGGTAGTCTATATATATAGTACAGCTGTAAAATGTTTGTTTGCCCCACCTCCCCCAGTCTATCGCACGACGGAATAACCAGGGAGTGGCTGCTCCCTGGAATAAGCCATTCCTTGCGTCTTTTCCGTCAAGCAAGAGTTGCATTCAGATGAGTTTGAAATGAAAACAGTCACTACATTAATAGTGTTGCACAATCGGTTTGCCAAATACCCCAAAATAACTGATTTGGTCGGTTACGTAAGTACCTATTTATAACAGTGACAGGCAGCCCATTGCTGCTGATAACAGTCATTTCAACGGTCCCATGCTCATGCCTACCTTATCGGGAAAGAAAAGAAAGGGGGAAAGATGGGAAAACTACCCGGACGGAGCCTGACTAGCCTAGTTTTTGAAAGTTACTTTCGTTCAAGAGTGACGCTGAAACATAAAAGAAAAAAATCACGCCAGGAGCACGACGACAATGATTGTAAGCCTCGAATTAATTCCATCAGCCTGGGTAAGAAGATCAATATATACAGGTCACCTTTTTTGTGAAATACTATTTCTTACAATCTCCAAGGACAGTGTTCTAAGATGTAATTAAATACTCCTTATCAACAATAAATTGCATTGTTTCTGTATAATGCCCACAAATCTCTTGCCTATTCCCCCCCCCCCCCCCCAGAAAATTAGTTGTGGATTTGTATATGCACTTAAAAGTGAGTCTACAGGTTATAGACTGGAGTGTTGATTGTGTCCCAAAATTGAGAAGCGTGACGATCTCTTGACACAACCGACAATGTAAAGATCAACCGATAATGCAACAATAACGGACAATGTAAAAACAAATTGACCGAACAAATAAATTTCAAAAAGTAAAAATTCTTTGAACCGGGTCCGAAGAATTTTTGCATCATTGTTTTTTTTTTTTTTGTTTTTTTTTTCTATTTTACCGATTGTGTTACATTATCGGTACCTGTTGCTGTACTACCTATTGTCTGGCCAGCAAGGAAGTCGAGGATAAAATCCCGGTTGAGTCATACTAAAAACAAAACAAAAATAAAACATGTTGCCGTCTTGCTTGTTGCACATGTTAGGGGTAGGAGTACCGACAGTCCCGGTTGCTTGGTCCCAAGTTGCCCGAGATGGACTCTCGAAAAGATGGTGAACGATCTACAGCGCTTTGAACAAACACCCGGAACATTCCGCCAACTTTAAAAGCCCTCTATAAATATTACGTTATCGCTTATTTTATTATCATCAGTTGATTTTTACTTATCGCTTGTGACATCTGTTCGTATACAGTGCATCCGGGTAACTTCGACTTTCTATAAGTCGGTGTACCGAGATCGAAATTGTTTCACTGAGACGTCACTAAGCTTTATGCTGAAAAAAAAAAATCCTGAAAACCTCTCAATGAATTGTGACGTGTCGGGTATGCCCTCTTAGCTGTATGTACCCTGTAGATGGTAAACGCACAGTGGAAAGGGATTGAACTGCACGATCGACTCCCATCATCGTGATCAGTCGCCCTCCGTAAACCTGTATTTGACATATCATTAGACTATTTGAGGGACACTATTGATAAATTCAACAGCAGAAAGACCGCCGCGAAAAAAACGACTGAAGTGTGTTAAGTTAATGTCAAGGATTCCATTTAATTTTGGAAAATTCAAATTTAATACTGCAGACATGCCGTATAGAAAGGGCTTCATTTTATATCGTCACTGTTAGAATGAACGCGTACCGGTATGTAAAATCCTGTAACCATTGTCATTTTTGTTAACCTATATGGTTATGCTCATTTTTCAACGCTACATGATGATAAACTTGAACAAGATGTGAAGATAGAATACATCCGGGAGAGTTTAACTGAATTCGACCTAAATCTGACATTTTAGGTACGTTTTTGTGATTTTTTTTCTTAGTTTGAACCAACTCGATATGTTTCCTTTTTGGCACTTTGTTTTTTTGTGTGTGCGTGCGTGGGTGCGTGTGTGTGTGTCTCGTAAGTAGGCATCCTCAATTGACGCCTAACACTAGATACTTTGAAATCCCCTACGATTTGACATCAAAACCCACTAAACGGGAGGTCCGTACCTTTTTTCAATATCAAGTGTATGGTATCACGTCATAATCATAGTAGGCTACAAGAACACGATCCTGGTAGATGGAGATTCAAAATATCACGTATACACTTTCTACATACACTGAATTCCATTGGTGTGTACCGGTAACCATTTTTTCACTCCATAGACTAGTGAGGAAAAATTTGAAAATGATACGTATCAGGTAACTGTAATTTACACAGAAATAAAAAATTTTAGATGACTTCAACTGCATTTCACTACACATCTCATCTAGTGGCGTAGCTAGACTTTTTCCAGGGGAATATTTGTTTTACGTGTGAACATTACTGCATGAGGGATCTTCTGCATCCTGCAATGTAAGTTATTACCTTATGGCTTACACGTAAGGTAGGTAACGTAGGTAATTTATTTTAGACCGGGTGTGGGGGACAAACTTCCGAACATGGACAAATCTTCTTAAAGGGAAATATGGCGTTTATAATACACAAACATGGCATACAAAGAAATAAAGCTTTAATTATTGTTAAACCATTCAGCCTCATCGATAAACATCTGCAAAAGCTTCATCTTCTCAAAACATTTACGTATGTGATGAATGACCGAAGATTCATCATTCTAATTTTGGAAAGTAATTGGGTGAACTTCTATCTGAGAAATTTATTTCTTGAAAAGAAGGCTACTGTCTTTCTTATTTTGAATGATTTAATATCCTATGTCCACAAACATAAGCATTAAAAATGTAATTGTTTTCTGTAAAACAAACGCCTTATTTCTCTTTAAGGTCACGTGAGCGTCATCTTGACTTCGAAGACGTCCCTGGAAGAGGGGGGGGGGGTCGTTTTCTGGTCTGTATCATAAATAACTGGTAACCGTTCGCCGTCCTAGAGCTTATTTACTCTGGACTATATGCATAAACGGCAACCCTACATTTTGATGCTAGATTTGAACTGAATCTTCAGAAATTTCTATTTCTTGAGTAATGATTCAATTTTTAACTCTTGCTTGGTGAAATAAAGTAGACCTCATCTGAGGTGATCGGGGGGTCTGTCCACGATTTTCAGCAAGTGGTGGATGGTGACCTGAGGGTCAAGATGGGGGATGATTGAACCATGGGTTGGCGTGGAGTGCACAGGAAAATTTTTGGCTGTACATTTATTTTCGCGTGAGCGTTCTGTCCTCCCTCAAATCGCCGAAAATGGTACTTCCCCCCTAATCTTCCGTGTATCCAACCTTGAAATAGAGATTTCATGTCCGCAATTTCTCAATTGATGAGGCGATATCAAACTATGAAAAACTGGTAATAATTCGGATAGCTTATACCTAGAAATGGCGTTCTTCGTATTGGCTCGACAATCTTTTCAAAACTCTTAAGGACATCGGCGCATTGTAGTTTAGAATGATACATGATCAGGTGATGAGTAAGTGCACACTATTGAAAATATCTGTAGACCAAAAAAAAAAACATCCTTTTTTCCCAAAATCATCCCCTTAATCCCATCAAAAGATAGGTTGAAAAGATCCTGATACAATAGCACAGATCCGGGATTGGGGAGAACAATTTGAGGTCTTTTATGTCTCGGCCATCTTTTTCACCTTTTCAAGTCTGGTAATTAGTAGTTGCCACCCTGTCGTAATTTTTGCAGGGTATCTCCCAATTCAAGAGGACATCAGCTTTCCGAAGAGTTCGACATCTGACGGATAGACCGTGGAACCGGGGGAGCAGGGGAGAAGGCGCCCAAATAGTTCTCTGGGAGCCTGCGGTCCACAAAACAAATCACTTGAAATGTAATAGTGGAGTTTCCGTCATTTCAGTTACATACCTTATCTGGGTGATCTAAAATTACATTTCTTTTATTATTATTTGGATAATCAAGTTCAAAATGGTCAAGCGTTTTCATAATAATGCGCCTGCTTAATTATATTATCAACATGCCACTTACCTGCTAATACTGTCTATACCACACAAAATCATTCATGTGATATAAGGGCCTTCGCGATAGGTATGACCCTCTGTTGAAAACTAGAAGACACCCCATATGTGATATCATTGATGTACAGGCAATATGTGCCGCCATAGATCTTGTACGCTAGTAATTTCTACTTACGTTCTACTTAGGTTCCCATTCCACCTTACCTATGAAACTTGGTGTTTGTTTGTTTGTTTTTTGGGGGTTTTTTTTTGTTCTGTTTTAATTTCGACGAAGATTTTAAACCACTATCCCTGAGAAGTTTCGCTGGAAATTCCCAGAAATATATTACCATTTTCATAGATTGTTTTTTTTCTTCTTATATGTACCATCATTTTCATAAATTGTTTTAATTTTCCAAATTGCAGAGTTGGGAGTTTGTAAAACCCAAAGATTTACTTGTACGCAACACACCACCATAGAGTGGCGCCCCGCTTAATAGTTATATCGGTAATTGGTAACAAACAAAATTCTGGCAAAAAAGTCTCCGTCCCAGAAAAAAATATTATACTCTCACTTACTGTACGCCTATGTGTTCAGTCCCAAAATAAATGCCAAGCACTAACAAAAAACCTAACCTAACCCTAATGATGACGTCATAAGAGATGCATTTCCTTGTGGCTTATGGCGTTGAAAAGAAACTCTCAGGTACGCATCAAGTGGTAAGAGTCTAAAAAAGCTTTGTTTTGGAATATTCATAATTGTCAATTTGTCATTTCATCTGTGAAATTTATGGGGCTCAACACTAACAGGCCAATTAAAAGTCTACCAGGTTAGTTACCTGAATATATTGCAGCATGATCTACACCTGACATGATCGAGTAAACATATTTTGTGTAAACGTCATTGATACTTTTGGTAAATTTAGTTGGTAAATTCTGTTGGTAAGTATTTGTGATCAAACTGTATATATTGTGACATTTTTTGTATATAGCCTATACCAGTGTGATGTATTATGGTAGTAACTGATTAGAACTCTTTAAAATCACGCATGTGGATACTAGATTGCTTGAATACGTTGAGTATAGCAGTCCATATGTACATACTGTTGGAAACAAGTGTTGAACATTGGGAACATACTTTTACGTACAGCACTAGCCTATTATAATGGAGGGCTTGTAACTGGTACAATGTTAGAGAAGTAACAGTTGGTCCAATGTTGGCCCAGCATTATTGTTAACACTTTTTGCATTATCATGGAATGCGTTGGGTCCAACTATATATAATAGCTCCATGGTCCAACTTTGGGGAACTATAATTAAAATATACGTTGGCTCAATGTCAGATTATTACGTTGGCAGAAACTCAGGGCCGTAGCTAGGATCACATCTTTCGAGGGTCAGTGATGGTAAAAATTCCGAATGGGTGGATTTTGTCCAACTATGTGGCGACCCCACCCGATAGTTTTAGACCCCAAGGAACTTCTCAGGGGGTGAAGAATTAAAATAATTTTTTGCTTGAACACATTGGCATATCAGTGTCTAGAATTTAGATTTCGTTAACTGTACCATACACAATACTCATACAGAAAAAAAAAAAGAGAATGAGAAAAACATATGATGCAATCAATCTTTACTCCAGATGGCAGAAAACCACACATCAAGGGTGTACTTGAGCTGCATGCACCCAGTCTTCAAAAAGGATCGTACCTCTGCAACCTCTCAAGACCAAAACATTTTACGGCAAAATGGTAGTAATTTGGATTGATTTTATCTATAGGATATTTATGCTATCGTCATTTCCAGAAAATTGTATTCAAAAACTTTTTTTTTTTTTTTGAGTAGTATTCAACTAACAGGTAACCTAAGAAAAAGGCTCATGCAGTGTTTTGCATTTATCTCAATTGATTTTACCCGAAAAATTATAGTCCCAGTGAAGTTCCAACAATTTTTACTCTCTGGCGATTATTTTTTTTTCTTTTTTCTTTTTATTACTTTGCTACAACCGACGATGATTGCATAATAAAGTATAGGCCTAAAGCTATTATTTCTTGTACCCATCTAGTTTTAAATGATAGTCAGCTTGATGTGAAAAAAATGTTATGCAATAAAGTGTTTGATATGAAAGGAAAACATGAGATGAATGATGGTTGGCCTGGGAGAGGATTATGAGGGAGGAGGTGTCGCCCATCCCTTTTGAGAAATCTAATATCTACTAGGTTACCTTAGATACAATAAAGTGCATGCAGTGACGCTTTTTGACGTGACCGTCGTAAAATGTACTATAGAGTGAGATGTTAAGAATTCTAACTGGTGTTTCACATTTTCCGACTATCCTCGCAGGCTAGGCTAAAATATAAAAAAAATTCTGCTTGGCATTTCAGAGTTATGGAGAATTTTTGAATTACCAGGTAACCTAGCTTAAACACAATCTCGTACAATATTTGGTGTCTTGAAGTCATAAAATGTGCTAGATTGAGATATGAAAAATTTCAACTAGCCAGTTTCAGAGTTTCCGACACAACCAAAACAAAATCAATTACCAGGTTCAAAAGAAGACATTTTTCACTTGATCATTTACGTCGAAATATTCAAACTGCTACATAGTATATACCGTAGGTCGATTTATTTTTGATATTTCCGTTTGAATTTGGCTGAAATCAAACGTTGTCACTGTCTAGGTGTGGCTTGTAGTACACGGTTGCCACCTTCTTTCTAATGATGGGTTAATTGTAATGATACTGGTTCCACGAAAAGAATCATTACTTTGTATGCCTGTTTTATGTGTACTAGTCATTGTAGTTTGCATAATGCGAACAAAGACTCCAACAGAATCTCTTGCCACACTTCCGTGAAGACTGATCAAAGAAGCAGATATGCAATTAAGTCTTCGAGTGGTGTTACCTGCAACAAAGCTGATGCATGGAAGAATTTGCTGTGCCCGATATTTGTCTCGCAAATCAACGCATGGTAGCAATGCAGACTACTGCCTGCGAAGTGTACAGTAAGTTTGGGAGGTTTCTCGTCATTCATTAGACTAAGGCTAAACTTTGTATCTCACAAAGTAAGCTTTCACCAACTATAGCGCACATTCTGGTATGTTTACAGTATAGTAGTGCTAGTGGTATATCCTCGTGTTTAAAACACTCCATGTAAGTTTGTTGTGGGCCTAGCCTAGCCAACTGTAGTTATACACTGTACTTATGTGTGTGCTGTCCTGCACGACATACAGTAGTATGCAAAGTACTGTGTAGTTAGCGCCCATGCACACATCAAAACATTGTTAAACTCATCTCATTTATCTCGGTATTTAAAGGATTTTGACTCCTTGTTAACCACCAAAGGAATGCTTAGAATGGACTTAAATATTTTTAGAAAAGACATGCACTCCACATTTGATTAGCATGTTAAGGTTAAACCAGCCATTTTCCAAAACTTTCGACTTCACATTCATGCATCCACCAAGGGATGCTTAGAATAGACCAAAACATATTTTGAAACATCTCATTTTGAGTTCACATCCACATATCCACCTATGATATACTTTCAGCTGAATTTACAGTTCTGCATGTACTATGTTCTGATCATTGATCTCCATGCTCTGATCAACAATGTGTCATTTTCAAACTGCACATCAAAGCATCCACTAATGTAGAGGGTGATTGTTGGACTTGTTTTGCTTAAATTTCTGCATAGACCAGAAACAACATTATGAGATTTAGACTTTGCTTCTGTGCATCTGGATGCATATAAGGTACAACCCCAGGGTGCATTCCATGTAATCCCAACGACAAAGTTACGCCGAGGTGTTAGCATTCATATGCCAAGGTGTTAGCGTTCATGCACCAGCAATCATAGGTACGATATACATCATACTGTAACATAACCTAACCTGTTGTACAAAGATTGTGCTTCCAACTTGAACAGTTACACCCATTCTTTCATTTTTGGCAGGAAATGATCATATTTTGTGTTGACTCAATGTGATATGAGTGGAAACATACTGTACGACAGCAGAAACTTTTGAAGCTGCCTTTTGGACTTAGAAGTAGTTCGCAGTACAAAATGTACAGTGATTAGGCTAGGCTTTACAACTTGTACACCTAAGCTGATTTTTTTTCATGCACGCACGCACACCAAGTTAAACATTTCACCGCCACTACATCAAGACAGAGTCATTGCTTACACCAAAGATCTTCGCATTGCAGTGTATGGAATGCAGACTAGGGTTCATACTTCAGGGGCCCAGTGGTCTACTCCATATCTCTGTGATGAAGTCTGTTCCATGGTCTAGCCAAGCATTATTTTGCAAGTCTATGTATATAGGCCTACCTACAGGTACTGTACCCATAAGTGAATATAGTGCTGGAGGATAACTATGGGATACCCCACCACTTAGGAACGCACCAAATACAGGTGGTTGTGGATGAAATCTTGTGGCTATATAGCAGGATGTTAGTGTGCTTTATGCTGTATCCAAGAATATTCTTATTACAAACCAGTTTTACTGAAATACTTCATAATTCTATATCCAACATTTTGGAGTGAAACCGTGGATGCAGCTCAGGTTCAGGATGGAAGTGGCCTTCTTTTTTGGTACACCTACTTGCTCTTGTAATTAAATGTTCTGAACAATACCCTAAAGTCATGGCCAATATTTTGGAGTGTATTCAGAGATACATTCTGGGTTGGAATGTAGGTCTCTGTGATCTGGCAAATACCAGAAGTGCAATCTCTCTCCCCACCCTTAGGTCTTTGGTCACTGAACCGTGATGAACCTCTGCCAAAGCAGTATAAATTATTCCATCTACTCATTACAGAACATATATGCAATTAACGAAACTTTCATTGTTGCTTTTTCAGGAGGCAGGATTATGAAAATTTTCTATGGCTGCTACTTCTCCCTGAGAATGTCCGTCCATCCGCCATAGCACTAAGAGCATTCAACATCGAGCTGGCTACCATCAAAGATGTTGTTTCTAATAAAGAGATTGGAAAGATGAGAATGAGATTCTGGAAGGAATCTCTGGAAGACATGTACCAGGTATCCCATCACTGAAGAGGGTGTCAGATCATGATGTGTTTTTGTAGTCACAAGTACCTTTCTTACTTGCTGCTCTGTGTTTGTTTTTGACTGGTGGACCCTCAGAGGTTCTAAGGGGAATCATTTGCCCCCTTTCCATTTTGAATTTTTTTTGTTGTTTCAGATACATGCTGAGATGGCAAATAATGTCGTCGCTTGTCCTATTTTTGAGCTAAATTTGTGTGAAGAATTGGTGCCTTTCTTGGTGTTTGAAGGAGACTGAATTCAAACAATTCTGGAATATATTTACCAAAAAAGCTTTGCATTCATGTAATGATACTACAGAATAGTCCATATTTATGTTGATATTTCATGTTATGGAACACTAATTTGATCTGATGTTACTGTATAATAACTATTTCTTGGTTGTTAAAATTTGGTTATTTTTGTTTGTTCTAAGATTCAAAACTTTGTGTATTTTGGTAAACACAAGTTTTATTCTTCATTTATCCACAGGGAAATCCACCCCATCAACCAGTTGCTGAAGAACTGTACAAAGCTATCATCAAACATAAATTATCCAAACAGTGGCTTGTAAGACTTGTGGAGGAAAGAGTAAGTGCTTCAATAAGAGGGAAAAGACATACCATCTTGTTCTTCAAATGGAGATAAAATAAAGTAGGTGGTGTGTATGGTGGGAGGATGACTGTTGAATTTTATATAAAGGGGTGTTAACCCATTGCATAACACTTTCCAGTAATAGTTTGTTCTCCCTTAAAGCTGGAATATGAGTTGTACTGGCAATCACCTGGTCATTTATCTTTGTTCTTCATCAGTGTTTCAGGGAAGAGAAAGTGGGGGAAAAAAACTTCTGTCACAAAATCCGAAAGAGAACTATGCATTCATATTCAAGATATTTGAATATGAAAATTGTCATGATATTTTAGTTGGCCCTATAAATTCATACTGTCCAAGAAAGCCTAGCCATCAATCACACAGTTACTTGAAATCAAACAGACCAATAGGGATGGACATGAATATTCATTAATGCACAAATGGGGCTTAACCAATGCTTTTTGTAGTGATTATAACATATTTGACTTTCAGTGGCAAGATGTGACAAAGTTTCAACTCATGTTCCAGTTTTAAAGCTTCACATGAAATGTAGTTTGTTACCTGCAAACTTTAAAAGTCATCATATTGTAATGAATAACAAAGTTTACCTTGTGCACATTGGTATTATTTCCTGCTACAATTGTTAGTGGAAGTGACTTAAATCACATGGCCAACTGCAGCAACCATGCTACAAACCAGTGTCAGAGCTGGCAGTTTCAGTCAGAGGGGGCAAAAATGGCTTTAGAGGTGCTGTATAATATAAATACCTACTGCTCTTGAAAGATATTGCAGGGGTGAGTGCCAGCAGGGTTAACTACGCAGAGTGCCACATTGTAGTATATACATGGTTTGATGTGATTTTAGACCTTGACCTTTGTAGTTTATAATAATATCCTTGTGGAACATTTGGGTGACTATTGTCTCTTTCATGGTGCTACTCCTATCTTTTCCCAGATCTCAGTCCCTCCCTTTCCCTGCACCCCTGCAGGTGACATCCTGTCCACTCATTAATCCTACTTTCATCAGCAGTAATCCAGTTCAGAGTTACAAACAGATAGGAAACATGTTGAGAGTACAAATGAGACAATAGCTCACTAGGTTACTGTTGCAGTTTTCACTCCGTCACTGAAGAAGTGAACCAGATTTCTTTGTTCTTTGATTAGGTTGTTGTTCTGTGTATGGTGGTAATGTCTATGAAGTTTCATATTTGCAGGATAACCTGCTTTCTTTGAGAAACAAAGCTTGCACAATGTTGCTATCATCCATATCCTTGTCTCTACCCCTTTGACCTTTGGCATCATATAATACTAAAAAAATGTCATTATCTGTCTTTGAATTGTCTTATTACATCCTGTTCTAGTACTGCAGTTATTCTTCATATGTTTTGTATTTGCAGAATCGAACTTTGGAAGATCGTCCATTCTCATCCTTAGCAGAAGTTGAAGATTATGCAGAGAAAACAGCTTCTTCCATGCTCTATCTTACCTTAGAGATACTAGGTGAGTTCCTGGTAGGATGCTTCTGAAAATAATATTTCTAACAACGAGCTTAAAAGGCTCATACTTTTGGTCATTTCATATCAACTGATCTCATATTTCATATGTGGCTTGGTCATACTGAGTAGATGACCTCTATTGTTTTTGGTTGAGGTCAAAGGTCATTTGAGGTCACTAGAGGTCAAACTAGGAAAACATTGTAAACACTATGTCTCGGGAAGGATAACAGTAGTGTATCTCATATTTAGCATGTGTACTGCCCATGTTGAGAAGAAGACACCAACTGATTTGGTGGAGGTCAAAGGTCATGTTATCTCTTGTATCACAAAAAGCAAAACTCTCAGTGCCCTCATACTTTTCAAGCCTATTGCTCATATTCAGAAGTTTAGTATCTTGTATCTTCTTAAATCTTGTAAACATTTTATCTCAAGAAGGTTAATTGTGAGGAAGTTCATGTGTATTGCCCATGTTGAATAGATGATATCAGATGAATTTTTACACCTTTATGTTTTAAGAGGAGGTGAAAGGTCATTTTGGGTTAAAGGCCTATTAATATAGTGTTTCAAGAATAGTAACTGTAGTTGATCTCATACTTGTCATGTGGATAATTCATGTTTGTTTTAATATAACCGTATGGCGAGGAATCACAAAGCCTTTTGGCTTACTGGTTCATTCATGAGTTTCCATTGTCACAAACTCTTCAGAAGTACAAAATACTTGAAAAAGAATGACATATTATTCTTTAAGAAGTGAAAGCAGATATTTCTGTCGGCTGTTTTTTTTTTTTGTCATTCAGGTGATTATTGATGATTTTATTTGATTCCTTGCTGAAGGCAGAATAGGAATCTATGTGATGATGGTGGCGTGTGTGGGCGTGTGTGTGTGTGCGTGTCAAGAAGGAACAGTGCTTGAACTTCAAAGTTAGTGTGTTGGTAGCCCATGATAAGCAGGTGCTCCCTATAGTTTTGCATGGAGGTCAAAGGTCATTTGAGGTCACCAGAGCTGAAAGGACAAAGACCTATCAAGGGAGATATCACAGCAACCGAATTTTGTTGGAACTTCAAACCCTTATCATAGGTAGCAACTGATGAGAAGATGACGTCTGCCTTTTTTATGGAGGTCAAAGCTCATGTGACATCAATGGAAGACGTACAGTAGTTTGAAAACCCTGTAAACACAGTAACTTAAGAATTGAAAGGTACTGGAACTTCAAACTTGGTGTGTTCTTACAGTAGTTCATTGTGAGCAGATGATCCCTATCGTTTTTCATGGCGGTCAAAGGTCATTTGACGTCACCAGAGCTTAAAGTAAGAAACCGATGAAGGGAGATATCTTTAAACACTTATCAGTAGTAGCACTTAATGAGTAGATGATGTCCGTCATTTTTTATTGGGGCAAAGGTCATATGAGGTCACTAGATGACATTGTCTGAAAACCTTGTAAACACAGTATCTTGAGAAGGGAAAGGTACTTGAACTTCAAAGTTGGTGTGTTGGTAGTCCACTCTGAGTACATGATCGCTATTGTTTTTCAATGGTCATTTTAGGCCTCGAGAGCTTGAAGTAAGGAAACATGTTAAGAAAGTATCTCAGCAACTGAATCCAGCTAGAACTTCAGAGTTTCAACATTGATAGCACTGGATGAGCAGATGACGTCTTTCATTTGAATTGCCCCATAGGAGACTTGTCATCACTGTAATGTGACATGAAATGAATGTAGTGAGTGCTATCATTCCAAAGATTTGTCCTCGGTTCAAAAGCACAGCATGAGATACTTAGAGAGTTTTGCATGTTCTGAATGTGAACTTATGACAAGGTAAATGTCACTCATGTTAAGAAAGTAATGAATATTTCTTTCGTACTGAAAATTTGCCAAAATGTAGATCTTTGTTTAATAGCAGATATTGCTGCTACAGTAGATAGACTTTGGTCTCATTTACTTCCAATTTGTGAAACATTGAAAGTTCATTTCCTCCACCCTCTCCAAATAACAACTTAACAGAGCTCTTAAATCACCTTTTCTAAGCATTCAGAGAATAGTTACCAGTTGCCAGCAACCCCTGTCAAGATTTACAAAGTACTTTGTTGTTTTAGTCACAGTAAACACTCCCTTGGGAGGGAAGATGAATTCCAGGGGTGCCTTTGTCGACTTGCACTATTTCCAGATTTTTAACAGCAATTTGGTGTCACATACTTTCTATCCACGTGTGAATTGCCTTGGTTATGCCATCGTTCATGACCACAATTGTCATCAATGCCGATTGAATGACGTTAGTCATTCATATTGGCACTTAGTGACATCAAAGTCATAAGTGATACAGAATGCTGTTGTCATTCTTTCATTTTGTTTTCCTTTTGATATGGTTCCTTCTCTTCTTAACTGGTTGCTTTTGTTTGTAAGTGTGTGTGTTTGAAAAAAGGAAATATTTGCAAGGAATCACAAAGTCCTTTGACTTTCTGGTGTTTTATCTCCTTTGAATAATTTTTCACATGTCATCCAAGATTGAGATTGAATACTCTTGTGTCAGATCTCTACCTTTCATATCAAGATGATGGTTTTCGCCTCTCTTCTCCAAGGTGTCAGGAATGTTCAAGCTGACCATGCTGCCAGCCATATCGGAAAGGCTCAGGGCTTAACGACCCTCATCAGGGCTGTGCCGTACCATGCTGCCAGAAGAAACGTAACCTTACCTCAGGATCTACTACTACTTGTGAGAATTTGTATCTGCTTTTACATATATAATTATTTTTTCAGTAATACAATACACGCAAAATGATTTTCTGCTGCTATCAGCTGTTAAATTTTTTTTTTCCGGAAATGCAATGCGTGCAGGTACCGCAAGTGTTTGATGGTGATCTTACAGAATAATAGCTGCCAGTCCTAGCATTTTATTGTATTGAATACACTCAAAAGAGTAGTCCAAACAATATTCAAAATATTCACAAAAAACTCATAACAATATGAAAGAACATGTCAGCAACTCTCAATCTGTGCGGAGTCTTCGTGCATGGATGTGGATTGTTAAAAACCGGCCAAAATTTTTGAATAGGCCGACAGAGCCTGCAATCTAGGTGTCACAGAGAGACACGAACAAGCAAAATTTTTAGACCGTCACCTCTTCATTCATTGATAGCAAATCATTCATGAGACTGTCTCAGATGTTATTTGTTGAAAAGCATGTGCACCAAGCGGGTGTTGCTATTATGGGAAAATGCACCGTTTGCAGGAAAGGTGCCTAGTCATATGACCATGATCGAATGCTCTTCATTTGTGACATTCATTCATGAGATCGTCTGGACTATCCTTTTATGCATGTTTTTAGTGTTGGAAACACCTTCAGTCGCTGAGGTGGGATTTAGTGGTATTTCCTTCATGTTATGGTGATGAATACATTGATGCATAATTTGTGTAAGACAGTGAAATTGAGGAAATAGCATCAACCACTTTGTAGATCCCTCAGTCACTGCAGATTTTCTTCATTCTGTCTTTTGAACAAAGTTTACAGTTTAAAGATCAGTTTATACAGATCAGTAATTGATTCTGCACAAAACTCTCTCAAGTGTCATGCTGTCAGGCTATATTGGAACAATATTCCAAGCAGTTTGATGAGCAGGCCAAGTCTTCTTTCCTCTTTTCAAAGCCTGTTATCAATGTTTCTTAAGTAAATCATTCCCCTTTGTTATTCTCCCTTTGTGAGTGGGTGGGTAAAGTTTTCTGGTATTTTCACTCTTAGATTTCTTGCTGAAGGCAAAAGGAATCAATGCAATAGTGATATTGTGTGCATGTGTGCACGTGTGTGTGTGTGTATGATGCCTTGCTTATAAACATGATATCTCAAGAAGGGTAACCTTGACTAATCTCATACTTGGTGTGTGTTTTGTTCATTTTGAGTAGATGATCGCTATGACTTGTGGTGGTGGTCAAAGGTCATTTTAGGTCACCTGAGGTCAAATCGTGAACCTTTGGAAACACTATATAAACACTATATCTCAAGAAGTATAGCCATGACTAATGTCTTACTTCTTGTGTGGGGTGTTCATATTAAGTGGATGATCCCTACTATTTTTTGTAGAGGTCAAAGGTCGTTTGAGGTCACCAGAGGTCAAAATGTATGAACATTGTAAATACAGTATCTCAGGAATGGTCATTGTGACTAATGTCATACATAGTGTGTGGGTTGTTCATAGTGAGTACATGATCCCTATTGTTTTTGGTGAAGGTCAAAGGTCATTTAAGGTCTTTAGAGGTTAAACTGTGAAAACCTTGTAAACATGCATAACCTTGACTAATTGCATGCCTAGGTGTGGGCTGGTTATAGTGAGTAGATGATCCCTATTATTTTAGGTGAATGTCAAAGGTCATTTGAGGTCATCAAAGGTCAAACTGTGAAAAATGGTAAATTTGGTATCTCAAGAAGCGTGATCCTGATAATTTCATATGTTGTGTGTGTGTTGGTCATGGTGAGTAGATGACTCCCATTGATTGCGGTGGAGGTCAAATTTCATTTGAAGTCACCAGATTTCAGAAGACATATATAACATTGCTTAGTACACACTCTAGAATGACCAGGTGTTTGAATTTCAAAATTGATATGCATATATTAAACTGTGTTCTTCATGAATATTGGCAAGAAATCACGAAGTCCTTTCACTTTCTTTTTTTTTGTTTTTGTTTCCATGTGTTTCTTTGTATGCAGTAAATGTGCTTTCAAGCCTATGGCTCCAGTTTTATTCCCTTCACTGTTCATATCAATTTTTTTTAATGCAAATTATGTGTTGTTTGTATATTTCCAAAGCTGGGCTGTATTGTTGTTGGAAGAAGAGAAACAAATAAATGAAATGAAAATATCACATAATTGTACAGAAATGCAAAAGTGATACTTGCCCATCTCTTTTGTTTATAAAGCAAGTGTTGGTCATGAAGGCTTCTTTCAAGGAAGATATCACCATGCTATGATGAATTTCTAATCCCTGCAGTTGAAACATGTTCTCTTTCCTCTCCATACCCTTTACAGTCCCACTTGTCTTTACCTTAAGTAGCCAAGTCTCTAAAAATCTATCCAAAGTTTCCATAATGCCAACATCAATTGAGTGTGATTTTTAAACTGCTTTTTATCGTGTGATTGGTTCAAGAAAGAAAAGAAAGATAAGTACAATGCCTCCGACCATGTAGGTGATGCAGTTCTTCCTCGTTTCCTCTGCAGCATAACGTCACCCAAGAGTCTGTCATCCGTGGAAAAGACACACAAGCCATCAAGGATGTCATATATGATATAGCCAGTCAAGCTCACAGCCACATAATGAAGGTGTGTTTACATGTCAAAATAAATTGATTCAATGCACATCATAACCAAACGCAAGATCTTACCATTTTGTACATACTGAGTTTCGTTTTCCTTCTGTTGTCTAAATTTGAATTAATTTCTGTCTTGTAGAAGAAATTTCCATTTTACATAGCAAGAACTCCATGTTCTTTACACATTTGATGAAATGACTTGATATTTTTTGTTAAAATATGATTGAAAAGTACTGGAATTGCTATACATTTGGGTACTTCAAAATTTCACATACTTTTTTTTTTTTTTTTTTTTTTCATTTTGTATTTTATGACTGGTTTAACATATTTTCAGTGAAGTGCTTTGATTTTCTATGATTTCTTGACATTTTCAGCAGAACAGTAAATTCTTGTCTTTAATCGTACCAAAATTTTTAGACCAACTAAGTTACTACATCAGCCACCCTGAGGATCAAGTGAAAAGCTTTGCATAAAGTACCTTATTTTTTATAGATTTTCAGAAATAAGCAAATTAAAGCAACTGGAAGGGGGATGCCATGGATGTTTCATCGCTTTATTAAGATTTTTTTGAATGGGGGATAGAGAGATGAATTTAGCTATCCAATGTAGAAAGATTAAAAGTTAAAATACCACCCAGATGTTTTTCAACTCCACTCCTCACATGCAGGTATGTGCACTTACTCTTGCTTTAAAAATGTCTAATTAAGTTACAGAGAAGACTTTTGTGAATGTCATGGCTTCAGAGATTCCTAAAACGTGTCGTAGACAATCACACTTTTTGAAATAAAGGTTGACACTTATAAAAATAAATCACTTTGGTTTAACAATGTCCAGATTTTTTTAAAATTATTAGTAGCAAAACTTGTAGCTGTAGGGGACAAGCACATTATACATACCAATTATCCAGGGGATGTTCCGCTGAAACAGTTCAAAATTTCAACTTGTAGTGAGCAATTTGAAATGTCAGAACGTAATTCTGAAAAGAAGTAGAAATGCAGTCACATTGTCTGCTCTCTTCATTTAGGCTCGTTCATTGAAGAAGACTGTGCCAAAAGACGGACTCCCTGCATTGTTGGCGATGACACCAGTAGAGAGGTACCTCACTCGACTTCAGAAATCAAACTTTGATATATTCAGTCCCACCTTGCAAAGACGAGATACATTGCTACCCCTGGCATTGTGGTGGAGAAAATTCAAAAGAACGTATTGAAGGACATGAGGACCTTGTCTCACCATCTGCAACACTCGCTCATTGAGACATGAATGCATACCTTTAACTCGACGATGTTGGATAAGTGTGAATTGGGAGTAATACAGAAGATTGCAAGATGTGGGGCAAAGTGATCTCTTAATGTGATATTCGTGAACGGCTTCACACATCATAAAGATATTTTTCATAAGTGTTTTAATTGCTGCTAGTGTCTCCGTGGCCAAACTCCTGGAAATCTGTCCAATAAGCCATTGATGGTAACAACAAAATTAGTGGCAGCAGTCGGTTGAAACCCATCACTTTTCTCACTTCACTGATGTTGCAGATTTAATTCACATGTCTTCACTAACCTGCTGCTTTCCCCCAAAGTTTGGCACAAACTTTCTCCACAATTCATGAACAAATCCCCCAATTTGGTTTAAAGGTAAAACTAGTTCTATCCATAGGCTGTAGGTTTTTGGCTTCTTGGCATACGTGTAGGGGATACACTGATCAGAAATGTCAGCATGGGATTGGGTGTATAAATGTGAGGCTTGGACGACTCGGACATTTTTCGAGTCAAGTCCTCACTGCCAAATAACCTGCTTGGTTTTGGTTTCAGTGATGTCATAGCTCCCACCTACACATATGTAATGTCATATTTTAAGTAGAAATGATTGTTCAGACAATGTGGGGGACCCGAATACTGTTGGCGGGTGAGAATTGGACCTCTCACTTACAATGTAAATTGTCAGACAATATTTTTGAACTAGTCCCAGTGACAACTGGCAACTATGAAACACACAAAAAATGATCTTCATGATGATATTTTTGTAGTTGTAAAGATTCCACAGGAGTAGCCATGAAGCACAAGGTAGTCAGGAGTCGCAACTCTGGAGTGGAGTCGTACAAAAGTTGCCTAACCCCAGAAAGTCACGAGAGATCGAGACAGCTGTGTCTTAAACATGTTAAAATTGAAGCAGTTTAATTTGATGTCTTGAACTGTGAATGCATGTGAATGCACCATCATACTAAAAGGAAGTGATAACCGTTGAAAAATTTTGCCATTTCCCAGGCGAACTGTGATTTTTTTTTTTTTGCAGATAACCCGAATAGAAAAATAATTGCCAACTACATTGGTCTTATTTAGGGAAGACAAGGACTCTACATCAAACTCACTCAAACAACGATTAATTGTCCATCTTCACATCTTTTATCACAGAGTTGGGATTTAGACAAAAGTATTCTTTTATGTTCATGAAGAAGGTCCGTGTTCATTTTGCAGCAATAGTCGCAAGGGTCAGTGCTTATCTCAGGATAATATTTTATCAGTAAAAATGATGAACAACCTTTTCTTTTCCTTTTTTTCCTTTTGTCATCGTAACATATGATGTCATTTCAAAAACACCTATTGTTTGATTGCATATATTTATAATAAATACAATTCAAAGAGACCATTTCTGCGTTCCTCTTCATCTGTTTCTCAATCCAACCCCTTCTGACGATATTTAGTAAGTAATCATGAGTTGTTCAGTCTGTCCGCGGGATGCAGGTCCAATGTAAACACGACCGACAGTGTCTCAAAGAGCGACTCAAGATTTCTTCATAAACTTATGCCGCTTATTGCAACCAACATTTGAAAATTCATTTTCTATGGATTACTCAGTCCAGACAAAACCAAAATACAGTACAGTGAGAAAGACACATGCCGAATTATTGCTCCAAAGCTCTGTTAACTTAAGTAGTTGAATATCTTATGGTCCTGGTGTTCGTTGAGTAATGACTCATGCTACTTCCAGTATATATGTAAAGAGACTTGTCACAAAATGGCATAGAAGACGTCATAATTTCAACGACGAAGGTACGGGGAACGTTACTTCTAAGACTTATATTGCCTGTGATTATTAAGGCAAAGTAGTAAAAGATTTAATTTATTACTTTACACAATAGGAACTCCTGGAGATGTATTTGATTCAAACATAGCAACAAATACAGCTCCTTTTCACATCTAGTCTGCCTTTTGTGAGAAAACTTTTCGCAAGGGGGAGGGTGTCAGCCCCCACACCATGTGGAGTTCCTCTCAAATTATGGGGAAAAAATCCAGAGGATAATTTGGAATAAGTCATTACTTACTGAGGAATTTCTTGAGAGACATTCAAGTCTACCATTAAAATACACCTTATTGCATCCATGAGTCCATCCTACGAAGCAAAAGTATCCCAAAGAGGAGGAGCCCCCGGGGAAACCTCTACCCATAGACCCCTCCTCCAGGATGACAATCACTGAACGGTTCCACCATATCAGAAGTGGCACCCCCGATCTCAGACGAGCCTAGTCCATCCCCCACCCCGCCTAACGAGAGTTTTGTCTCCTACCTCAAGCTTCGCGGTTATTTTTCTAGTAAGTGACAATTCTCAGTTCCTCAGGCATTCTTAGAACATTTCAGATGTGGTACAACCTTGAGCTCTGAAATATGCCAAAGGAGCAAATGCTTTTGATGTGCACTGGAATATAAAAGGCATGAGAATGGCCTAATGATTTGGTCTTTGCCAATATAAATGTGATGAGTGTTTCGAAGATGGGCTCCTATTTTCTTCTGTATTTCAAAGCCAATGGCCGGAGAGCAATTCGCTTCCCAACTGTTTTTAACTCATTCCCACCGGCAATATTTCTCGACACTTGCAAGGGGAAATCTAAAGTGGGTCAGTGAGGTTATCATCATTTCCCCAGCTGGAATTTTCAAGGTGTTCATTTTACAATTTAATATAAAGGGAAAGCACAGTAAAAATAAAAGAAATTTGCTGTAATTGGTCGTAATATATGATATGATTGAAACAGTTTCGATATACACTTATGTATATGCACTAAAGTACTGTGATGTTGAGCTGCGTCTTTTGTACAATCGAGAAAGCGCAATTACATCCTTATTAGCAACTATTTTCTCCATCAATCGACAGAATGCTGGTGCGTCTCCTGTGGGATCTGCCCCCGTTTCTTTAAAAGGTTAATGAGAAAACGCGATGAATGCTATTTAATAGGTGGAAATATTCTAGATAAGGAAATCAAACTTGTTACCATATTTACACAGATTTTTTTTCTCTTTTTTTCTTTTTTTTTTTCATTAAATGAGAAATTGCAGAAATAAAGATTCCACATTCACGGCTGGGTAGGCTTAACATGATGCGCCTCATGACACCCTGGAAGTGCAGGCTGCTTCCGGTAGATTTTGGAAAATTTTGAATTTGAAACTTGAGGATCAGGAAGCCCCATATGGCCTCATCAAAGACCCTATACCATGGTGATCGAAAAAAAAAAGCCGAAAATGTTCGTTGATGAAAAATGTTGGTAAAAGCCAAAATTGTTCGTAGATATTCTGCGCAAAGTGATTGAGCTAGTCCACGCGGTGACCGCAAACGCAGTGACGTCGTGAGACTCCCCAAATTTTGTTAAAGGTGTCATAAAATTTTGTCTGAAAATGAATTCTTTGAGGGAGACCATGGGACTCCGTGTTGACTTCATCAACTAGGCCTAATGACAAAAGTTTGTTTAAAGGTGTACCGAGGTCAATATTCATCATGATCTGATGAAAACGTGGGAAGAAGAATTTTAATCAGTTCAATTTCCTCCCCTAGACCCTTCCGCATCACGCCACAGATCAGTAATGTCTCAATTTTCCCACCCCTTCCCACGAACTTCATCCAAATTTGTATACCTTACGTCTTGGGCGAGTCCAGTCTACTCTACTTATCTATACTTATCTAGTTTCTCTACTTACCGTTTGCAATTTGGTCATCATCTCATTATGTGGGCAAAGTAGGCCTAGGCTTTACCATTAACCTCGACCCCTACCCCGATTGGCTGTACCAGTATTGTATGGGATGTATACCCCTTACCTTGAGAAACTGAAGTATGTATGTGCCACCACAGGTTCCGAAACAAAGGAGCTTGATGATCAGCTCACTGAATGGAGATGGTGCGACATACTTTTTATCGCATGATCATACTTACTTTTCTTGTAACGAAAGGAAAGAGCTGACTATATTGGTACTGAATGTCTGTGGAATTAAAAGGAGATCTGAACAGGGGATTTTACAGGAGTGTATTACAAACTATAATATTATTTGTTTGTCTGAGACTCGAACAGATGTGATAAACTCAGAATTATTCCCTCAATTTCATTTGTTTTGTGCGAGGAGATCATCAGATTCTTATAGATACGGGGGTAAACATGGTCTTGCAATGTTCGTTTCAACCAAAATAAACCGATGTGACTACCAGCTTATTCAAGATATGAGTGCAGACTCTGTGCTGTGGATGAGATTTTCCCCAAATGCCTTTGGTGTCGATATGGTTGTAGGTGCTGTCTATGTCCCACATGAGGGCTCCAAATACTACAATTTAGAAGTTTTTCATGATATAAATTGCGACTGTATTAAATTAAAATCTTTATTTGATGTTCCGATTTGTTTAGTTGGTGATTTTAATTCTCGCGCAGGATTACTTGATGACTTTAATTTACATGATGGATTCAGTGATAGGTCTGGTTTCACGAACTCTCGGGTTGATCTGGAAGAGCTTGGTATATGCACGGATAGATGTAATAAAGACTCTGGCGTTAATAACAATGGCAACCGCTTAATTGAGTTGTGTAAAATCTGTGACTTGCACATTGTGAACGGTCGATTGGTCAGGATTTAAATGTTGGAAAACTAACATTTGGAGGTATAAAAATACTGTTGATTATGTAATTTGTTCATCAGAATCATTTATAACTGATTTTAATGTGGATGAGTTAGATTCTTGTCGGATAATCATCATCCTATCTATGTATCTATTCAGATTATTATTAAACCTGCCAAAACAACTTAAACTGTGAGTAAAGATTGTTTTGAGGACAACTTAAGTGATATGCTTGAAACCTGTAACAAACGTATTCGCTGGTCAGGTGATAAGATTTAAGATTTTGTAAATTCATTTTCTGATGATGATATTTCTTGCTTACATGAAAAATGAACTGAATTAAAGGATGTTCCTCATGACATTGTTGAAAGTGTTGTGGGAGATTTGAACGCTATGTATTTAGAAATTGCCACCAGAACTGGCATGTTGGTGTACCAGAATGTTAAAAGTAAACAGCATTGCCCCAATCATTTCAAAAAATGGTTTAATAGCGATTGCAGAAGGTCCAGATCTGATTATTTTTAAACTTAAGAGGTTATGTAAACAAAACAATTCTTTCAAGAACAGCGAAGCCTTAAAAGTTGCTTCATGGAATTATCGACTGAATTTGAGAAATGCAAAGATAGAATATTTTGGATCCTTACATAAAAAACTTAGGTCAATGAAATCTGAAAACCCACGTTGTTATTGGAATGTTATTAATAATGCGAATAACGAGCCTTCCAAAAGAATTAATATATCAATTGACACCTTTATGAATTTTTTTAAAAACTTGAACGTTTCATCTACTCAATATAATTGCGAGAATGACTGCTGTTTGAGTTCGACTGCGTACAGTGTCGATCTTAATAGGGACATCACTATTTATGAGGTCCAGGTCCAAGTTAAACGGTTGAAAAACAATAAGTCACCAGGAGTAGATCTTATTCTAAATGAATTTTTGAAATATAGTCCACCAGCAGTCCTAGCACTATTGACTACTATTTTTAACGTTGTTTTAACATCTGTAAAGGTCCCTCGTGACTGGACTGTTGGAATAATAGAGCCTCTCTTTAAAGGGAAGGGGTCAATTAATGAGGTTGATAATTATAGGGGTATCACACTTGTAAGTTGTGTTGGTAAATTGTTCACTGCCATTCTGAATGAAAGACTAAATTGCTATTTATCTTATACCGGAATTTTGGGGGATGAACAAGCTGGTTTCAGACATGATCATTCAACTTTGGACCATATGTTTGCTCTTCATTCTATAGTTGAACTATACTTACAAAAGAAAAAGAGAGTTTATTGTGCGTTCACTGATTATAGAAAAGCGTTTGATTCAATTCAGCGGGCCTTCTTGTGGTCTAAGCTTATTTCCAATAATATCAATGGTAAAGTTCTAAAAGTGATCCAGAATTTGTATGATAATGCAAAATCTTCTGACAGGAGTGATTTCGAGCAATCTGATTACTTTATGTGTTATGTGGGTATTCGTCAAGGTAAAAAATATGTCTCCGATATTATTTGCTCTTTTCTTGAATGATTTTGATTATTTTATTAATAGATATTACAGAGGATTGAGCTATATATCAGCTTCTGTAAAAACATACCTCAGTGATGGTGATATTGAGGTTTTTATGAAACTTTATTGTATGCTCTATGCTGACGATACCATAGTTCTTGCTGAAACTGAGGCTGATATGCAGTCTGCTTTGAATGCTGTGAAGGACTATTGTGATCTTTGGCACTTATCTATGAATGTCAGTAAAACAAATGTTGTTATTTTTTCAGAAGGTAAAATTGGGAAAACGCCCACTTTTAGCTTTGGTAGTCAAAATATTCAAGTTGTGGATGATTACACATACCTGGGTATTATTTTTAACTACAGTAACAAATTTAATAAAGCTATGGCTAAACAGGTTAATCAGGCTAGAGGGGTTTTGTATAGTTTACTTTCAAAATCGTATAATTTGCAATTGCCTTTGGATATCATACTTGGATTGTTTGATAAAGTTGTTCTCCCAGTTTTGTTTTATGGCTGTGAAATTTGGGGGATTAAGTCACACAAATCGAAGCAGTTCATATCAAATTCTGTAAGGAGGTTCTCAAAGTGAACAAAGCTACTCCAAACTGTATGGCCCTTGGTGAATTAGGGCGGTATAAAATTATTAAAACGATTGAAATGAGATCTGAATGATTTCTTTTTAGTTGAGAATTACTAATGGAAGTGAATGTAAATCATCATTTAAGATCTATAAGTTGTTGCGGGCCTTGCATGATAAGGGTATTTATAGTTCTTCCTGGATATTGAAGATCAAACATATTTTAGACAGTTCTCGTATGTCATATATTTGGAACAATTCTAACTGTATTAATATTCCGTGGGTGAAGAAATCATTGAATTTGAGATTAAGTGATATGTGCTGTATGAGCAGAACTGGTTGTCTGAAGTTTTTGAAAATTCCCAGTGTAAAAATTATCGTATATTTAAATCTAGGCTCGTCTTGGAGAAGTATCTTTTGTCGTTGAGTAATCGTGATCGTTTCAGTCTTGTAGATTCCGTTGTGTGAATACTAAAATCCCTGCGGTTGCCGGACGTTTCCTTAACATCGACTTAAATGACAGTCTATGTGAGCTTTGTACATGCGGATCGATTGGGGATGAATTCCATTATATTTTTCAGTGCACGGCATTTGATTCGGATAGGAAGCATATTTGGAAACGTTGCTATTGGGTGGGTCCAAACACTTTGAAAATGGCTCAACTTTTCGCATCAAGAAATAAGAGGGTACAAAGGAATCTAGCCACTTTCTGTGGTATTATATCTAATCGCTTTAAATAAGTATTTTTCATTGTATGGGGGTGAGGATGTGTATGACCCATTAGGTCTGTACGTTGGTGTTTGTGCATAAGTAGCTTTGTGGTTCATATTTATCCATCCATATTTTTTTTTCTCGTATTTTGGTTACGTTGTTTCCAGTAGGGGTCTGGTGACTAAGTTTATATTTGTGTGTATTCGAATGTATAATTTGTTTGTATATTACTTGTTTCTTTTGATATTCCTCTTTTTGTATAATATTCTGTTTCTTATTTTCCTGCATGTTCTCGTTTGACGGGAAATCGTCCTTCCAAAGTTTCGCAATGGTATCTATGGCCCGCCAGAAAGATATATTCTTCTATTTGCTGTCTTACTTGCCCAAGTATTTCAACAACTGATTTTTGTCCGAATTGGGGGACATATGCCACCACCGTCGGTCCCTCCAAACCCTTCACTCTCGTAAACTAATGTCCAAGGTTTACGGAAAGAGAGGAGTATTCATAATGCACTTTTTGTGTTCAAAAAGTTTACATTAGCAAAGAAAACGAGGAATAATTAGGCCCTGCTATGATGACATCGATGCGTGCTAGCATGAGAATTGAATTGAGACAAAAGGATCAGAAATAAATGTTCATTTTCGTAACCACCAACGACGTGTAGTCATCAACTTAACAAAATTCGTCCAGGAATATTAATTGTACAAAATATGAAACTTGGGTTATTTCTTTTAAGACGCACAGTTAATTCTCTTCATATTTGATGCAAGTATACACAATGGTGCTCACTAACCAAAGCTGACACCGTAATTTATGCAGCCAATATTCGTGATTCCGTTAACACAGGATCGCATGCATGGATGTCATCATAGTGGGGTCTAAGTATTTCTGATCTGGCCTAGAAAATAAATAGAAGCTAGCGAACAATAACAGCGAAAAATAACAGCAAGGTTAACCATTTCATTATTACGGAAGTGCGTAATTGCCATTCTATTAGTTAATCGTAGAAAACTGCTAATGTATAAAAAGAGATTTTGACGACATGCAGGAATTTCAACACCAGTTTTGGCTAACAAATCTACATTGTAACGCAATATAATGAGGTACTGGTTGTAGGGGGCACCACCCACTATCACCCGACAGGCTGTAACCTTGGGGAAAATTGTCGAGGAAAACTATATTCAAACTCGAACGATAATGCAACATTTCTGACTTTCGACCCAACTTTTGGCTAACAAATCAGTATGGTAACGCAATATAAAAGTGGTACTGATTCTAGGGACCCATTCGCTATTATCCCACAAGTGGTAACCTTGGGGGAAATTGTCGAAGAAACAAATGTTTAACCTCAAACGCAGAACATAACGCAACATTTCTGACTTTCAAAACAACTTTTGGCTAACAAATCAATATTGTAACGCAATAGAACAGGAGTGCTGGTTGAAGGGGGCTCACCCATTACCACCAAAAGGAGGAAACCTTGGGCAAGTTGTCGCGGATAAAGATATTTAACCAAAACTCAGAACATAAAGCGACATATTTGATTTTCAACACAACTTTTGGCTAACAAATTAACAATGTAACGCAATACAATGGGGTGCTAATTGTAGAAGGCATCACCCACTATCATCTCACAGGCTGTAACTTTAGTTAAGTTTATTTCTTCCTTTCCTTTATGACAGTAATTAATATTATTATCATACATAGATGATATTAAATAAGAATAATTACATGAATACGATATGAGAAGAATGAAAGATAATCTATTAATATACAGTTTGAAAGGAAGAGAAACCAGAAGGGAGCAAGAACTTTTCGAGTCTGGTCCCTGTCATAAATCATTGAGACAATATTAAAAGAAAAGAAACACACACACACATAATGAAAAAAAGGACTAAACAGAGAACAAGACAGAAATACAAGCAATGCTTAAGGACTTTTCTACCACATTAAGAAGTTAATGTGGTAATAAGGAACGAACAGAAAACAGAAAAACAGATATCACATATTTGGTTTCCTCGCAGTATTTCAGTAAGAGGGATTGTTTGAATTTTTTCTTAAATACATTAACGCTAAGATTGAGTGCGGCCAATTGTATTTGAAAAAAAAAACTAAGAGTTTCGTTTTATTAAGATTTAATGATAATTTGTTGGCAGCTAGCCAAAGTCGCACTTTCTTAAATTCTGAAGCAGCAATATCTAAGGCACGTTGAATATCATTATCATGGATGTAAATAGCTGTATCGTCAGCGAAGAGTATAAAATTTAAGACATTGGAAGAGTTACATAAATCATTTACATAAATAAGAAAGAGCAAGGGTCTAAGAATGGAACCTTGCGGTACACCAATACTAAGAGTAAGGAAAGAATCTTTACTGTTGAATCTTACGAATTGTGTGCGATCTTTTAGATAGCTTTCAATCCAGCTAAGTGAAATACCACGTATGCCATACATATATATAAAGTTTCTTTAGTAAAATACTGTGGTCTATTGTATCGAACGCTTTGGACAAATAAAATAAAGCTACGGTTTTTAAGTTTCTATCTGAGCTACTAGTAACATCATCAATAAATTATTTCAATGATGCCAAATACGTGGAGTGATTCTGTGGAAAGTCGTATTGACCAGAGAAGATTAAATTAAACTTATTAATAAATGACCATAGACGATTATATGCAAGTCTCTCATACACTTTTGAAACGGCCGATAATGCACTTACAGGCCGATAATTGGAAATGTCACTTTCCTGCCCTGATTTGAAAATAGGAATTACCTTAGCAATTTTCAATTCATTTGGGCAAACGCCGGATGCAAAAGATAAATTTATAACATGAGAGAGAGGTGCAGCAATATAATTACATGCGTGATGCAAAACATCGTTCATATCCAGAGGATTTACCTTTCCGTAACCTTGCGATAGTTATTGCGACTTCATCATCGCTCACAGGATACAAAATAAAAGTATTACAGACATTTGGAGTAATATACTTGGCTACATCAATACTAGTAGGCTCAATTTTTCGAACAAGGTCTGTAGCTACTGAAGAAAAATAAACATTAAAATGGTCGGCAATTTGCCGAGAGTCGTTTGTAATGCTATCACCAATTTTAAAATATGTTGTGTTCGCAGTTTTTCTGCCTATAGCTGGTTTTAACACATCCCGTATTCCTTTTCAAATATGTTTACTGTTCGACACGTTTCTTTGAAAGAAGTTGCTGAAATAGGATTGCTTAGCGGCTCGAACAGTATTAGTAAGAACGCTTTTATACCTACGATTAAGTAGTCGCATTTAATTGTGTAGGATATGCCTTATACATAGGTACGACAGAGTTTCTCCTTCTCTTTTATTGACTTTATTAAACCAGTCGTTATCCAAGGGGATTTTTGAAAGTTTTTCTTTTTCCCAACTCTCCGTGGCGGACAACACCTATTAAACACATAAGTAAGCTTAGAATTAAAGGCAATAGAGGCAGATTGCACATCTCTGTCATTGATAACGTCAGACCAGTGTATAGAGGCAATCTTATCCTTGAATGTTAACATATTAGGGACTCTTGTGTCAGGTTTGTACACATCGCTGTTAGCACTATTACGATTCTCGGTATTCACACTGAATTTACATACAGCAGATACAGGGTAATGGTCAGATATGTCAGAATTTACCTTAGCTGTATGGATGTTACAAAATATATTGTCAATGAGCGTTGCAGGTGAATCGGTAACTCTAGTAGGTTTGTTAATTGTGGGATATAAGCTATGTTGTGATAAGATGTTCTCGAACTCCTCTCTAGAATTACTACTAGGCCTATATAATTGCATAAGTCTATATTAAAATCCCCGGCTATGAGTCCCCAATTTCTCTCACGAGTTATGGTCAGGGGCGGCACCAAGGGGGAGGGGCATGGGGCAAATGCCCCCCAGTAAGAGCCTTTGCCCCCAGTCCCCCCCCCCCCAGCTCCTGAAGTATAGTGTCCTTTCAGTGGTTTTCAAGGCAAAATAATTCACAAATAATTTTCCTCCCTGTTTGAATCATTCCCAAACTTTTCAAATTTATTCTTGTTGTAGTTGTGAACACATCCCTCTAATACATTATGTACTACCGGGTATGCTCGATATATAAACTTAAAGTGTAACAGATACATATGTATATATTTGTTCCCTGTTAATGTACTGTACATATAGCATTCACCTTTCTGTCTTAAGAAAAGTGTAAAAAGTGTCAAGAGATTGCTAATAAGTAGCTTTTAAACATATTGTCGCTTTCCAACTTTTCATGTTGTCAGCTTAGAAGAGTAATAGCCAAATAAGCCTAGCTTGCATTGAAATCATTTGGAATCTTTTCTTGGGATGATGCATTATGGACCAACATACCCCTATCCTGAGAATTTTTTACCAAGAGATTTGCTAAAACCTCAGCGCTTCCGGGGCTTCGCACCCTGGACCCCCACCGGGGCTTTGCCCCTGGACCCCACCAGGGGTCCTAAGGCGGACTCGTGGACCCCACCCGGTAAGTCTCACGTTTCGCGCTCAATTTCACGCTGCGCGCGAAAAATTGTTTGCCCCCCAACATTTTCTTTTGCCCTCCATTTGCCCCCCCCCCCCCACTTTAAAAATCCTGGTGCCGTCACTGGTTAAGGTGTCTAAAGTTACTAGGAGTTCATCATTAAAATGATGAACATTTCCGCGTGGAGGACGGCAAGCAACGCCAATGGTAATATTTCTACGATTTGGGCATAGTACTTCAACAAAAAGGGATTTATAGTGGTGTGTGTCACCAAGATCATGTCGTATCGAGTAATCTTGTTTTTCATTGAGACACAATCCTATCCCACCCCCTTGTTTGGCATCTCTTCCTTTATAGACAAAGTTGTAACCTGGTATTTTATACAAGGAAGAGGAGTCAGTTTCTGAAATCCAAGTTTCAGTGATTGCAATAAAAGTAAAAGGGTAATTATTGATGCTAGATAAGAAGTTACAAATGTGATCAAAGTTTTGGGTAAACTTCTAGAGTTTATATGAAGTATAGAAAGATTCTCTATATCATCAAGTGAAAAGACATGAAATTTGTCACAGTTTACATAATTACAACTTACTGCGGATGAAAAATATGATATTTGATCTTCTCTTAATTTCCCTGTCATCATTAAAACAATAAACAACATTAATAACAACAATAACAACAACAATACTAAAGAAAAAAAAACTAGAACAGCTACACAGAGGAAATAGTTACACTTAACATACCGAAGATAACAAAGGAGTGCAGCAAACGATGACCCATATTAAGAATACATTAAATATGATATTTACAAGAAGCAAAGAAAAAAGCCAATTATCCAAGTCAATTAAGAAAATTGGGCCTGTAAATGCGCTCACCATATGGTGAAGAAGATGCTGTTGACGAACATATTTTACAAATGATCAAAACCGCTGTTTTGATTCTGTTCCGTTGCTGTCTGTAACGATACCGTAGATTGTGCCATAGATGGTCCACACAGTAGCAACTTTGTCGTGCTGACTTACTCTCTTTAACACTAGTCCAAGTTGGCCGATGTAAGGTCTTCCTTGATAACAATGCCCCGATGACTTCAACTTTCTTCTCGACTTACGTTCCTCGTAGCTGGTAAACTTCACAATAATCGCCCTAGGAACACCTTGTCTGGGTCTAGATACCCAGTAGCTTCTGTCGATATCTTGACTGTTTACTGCCATCCCCAGTTTTTCTTCTGCCAGCTTCTGCTGGATTTTGTCAATATCTTCTCCCTGTCGTTCGGGTATACCTGTAATACGCAGGCAGTTTCTTCTAGAATACTGCTCCATGGAGTTGAGCTTGAGACAAAAACCGTCCATTTTACTTTGCATTTTTTTTTTATTTTCCTCCTTCGTTTCTTGGAGGCGTTTGGTACTTTCCTCAAGTTGGTTCTCCACTTGGTGGATTCTGCCTTCAAGGATATCAAATGCCTTAGTCAGTTTATCCAAATTTGACTTGGGAAAATCGTCGAAGAAAAAGATATTCAACCCCAAACTCAGTACATAATGCAACGTATGATTTTCAACTTTTAGTTAACAAATCAAGATTGTAACGTTGTGGGGGTGCTGACTGTAGGGGCAACACCCACTATCATCTCACAGACGGAAACCTTAGGGGGAATTGTCTAAGAAAATGATATTCAATCTCAAACTCAGAACATAAAGCAAGAAAACATTTTCAGCGCAACTTTTGGCAAACAAATCAACAACGTAAAGCTTTATAATAGGGATGATGTTTGTGGGGGGCATCACCCACTATCACCCATCAGGCGGTAACCTTGGTGGAAATTGTCGAGGAAAACGATATTCAACCCCAAGGTCAGAACATAATGCAACATATTTGATTTTCAACACAACTTTTAGCTAACAAATCAACATTGTAACACAATATGATGGGGATGCTGACTCCAGGGGGATCCGGTCACTATCCTACAGGCTGTAACCTCAGGGGAAAATGTCGCAGAAAAAGCGGCTCGCCAAATGGTTTCAATAAATGAAACCCTAGAATAAAGCTTCCGATTTCATTGGCTGAAATAAGTACGACGTCATAAAAAGTAAACAACACCATCGAAAAAAGACAACAAACTCAAAGTAGTCAGCAGCATCAAAGTTAACAACGGCATCATAGAAGACAACAAACTCAAAGTAGACAACTGCATGAAAGAAAACAACGGCATGAAAGAAATCAACGACATTAAAGTTAACAAGGTCATTAAATTAAACAACGGCATTAAATTAAGATACAGCATTAAAGGGACCAACATCAAAGGAGACAACAACATGAAAAGAGACAACGGCATGAAAGGAAGCAACGGCACGGAAGTACACAACGTCATTAAAGGAAACGTCAACATCAAATGAAACAACAACTTTAAAATAGACATTAAGGTAAGCAACGGTATTAAAGTAAACAACATCAGAGGAGACAACAACATTAAAAGAGACAGCAGCATAAAAGGAAACACCATCAAAGTAAACAACAGAATGTATTTCCCTTTGGGCGTTCCATACAATCAGGGGTGCAGCATATATTTTCGCAGTCCCAATGGGCTTCGATGTACTTGCCTGTAAGTTCAATTCTACAAGTTCATCTCTGTAATAGATATATTCTCCCAAATATACTTGTAACCCTTTTAATAGTCAATTATTTTGCTAGACATTTTCTGCTAGATTTTAACCTGACCGTTTTACAATACCATCAAATGGCTAAATCTGTTCTGCTAGATTTCGTAGACCAACCAGTTATTTTCCTGGATATTTTCTGCTAGATTTTGTGGTAACCACTTAACAATGCAATAAATTAGCTAGATATATTCTGCTAGAAATACTTGTGACCATTTCATTAGTCAATTATTTTGTTGGATGTTTTTTGCTAAATTTTAGTGTGACCTTGTTACAATATTACTAAATGACTCAGTGTATTCTGCTATATTTTGTAGTGACCATTTCACAAGCCAATTATTTTGCTAGATATTCCCTGCTTAATTTTAGTGTGAACATTTAACACTTAATATAATAAATTGAGTTGAAGTTTTTTGCTCGATTTCATAGAAGCCATTCTACAAGTCAAAATATCGGTAAATATTTAAGCTACATGTACTTTGTTTAATTACATGAATAAACTCTTCTCATGGTAATTAATTTACCAGATTTAACTGCTAAGTATTTGGTGTGGTTTACAGAGGATTTCTGGCTAAATGATATTTCTAGACATTTGTGTGTAGGGATATACGTGCTGATTGTAGTGAACATGCAAGATATTGCAGTTAATAGCTTCTAAAATTTGCAGAATCATAGTCGAAAGTTTTAACCGATAATGAAAAGGATGATGTATGCATACAAAGACAGAGTTCTAGGCATACGACTTGATAAGACAGTTTGCTAGTCGGGGTAAATGCATGATATCAGCACTCACCAAAAAATCTACAGCACTATATGTGATGTAGTTAAAATGAGTTTTTTATCTACCACAGTACAAAGAATTGAGAAGTTACGAACTTAAACATCTGCAATAGTTTACTCACTTGCATGCGGCATGGTGAATCCTGGTTAAATATTTCATCCATAAATACGTGGTAATAAGTAGCCTATGTCCAATTGAATAAAAGTTAAATCCCAGACATTACACGGTAGAATTCACCAAGTAATCAATCGAAAGTATACAAACCGTTTCTTCTAACCAGAGAAAAGAATGTTTATTTCCACGTGCAGTTTCTTTCGATCCCTTAGTTCGAAAGAATGTCAAGATTTTAAACTCCTCTCCTATAAATACTGAATCACTAATCTCTCTTTATCCGTCACATCTCTGTAATTCTTTATGAATCTTTGAAAGTCGCTGCCAACAGTAGCGTAGTAAATGGAACGATAAACCTTAGCAAGGCTGTCTGCCCAACAAGCGTAGCATACCATATACTGTACCAGCTGAGATGTTCGAGTCAAATGGGGTATTAAACTAGTTGCCAGAAGCTTGAACAACTGCCTTTTCAGGTCCTAGAATTCCCACCGTCTTAAAAAGTATGGATATATGTTTACCCCGAAAGCACTGCCGCATATCTCTCATTAAGGATGAAGCTTTCTTTTCCTGAGAGTAGATTTAGAGCACTGGCGTTAATAATTAAACTTTCTCCAGTTTTCCTTGATGAAATAGTCGGGCTGTTAAACTTCCCGCCTTATTGTGTCTTGATATAAGCGGCAAAGTTCAGTGTCTAATTCATCAGCACGTTGTTTGCTAGAGTGTTCGTGTTCTGCGAGCAGTTCAGTACTAAATATGATATATATGTTTCCACTAAATACGATCTGCTTAATAGATCAATACTTTGCCTATCATTTTACGCTGGATTTTCGTGGTACCAGTTCACAGTCTTATAAACTGGATTGACTAATTGAATAGAAACTTTCTGCTAAATTTCAATCTAACCACTCCACATGTCAAACAGTTACCTAGATTTTCCTTCTGGACTTTACAGTAACCATTTTACAAGTCGAACCTTTGGTATATTCTTTCGGCTAGAGTTTAGTGCAACCATTTATCAATACAATAATTTAGTTAGACATGGTCTGCTAGATAGTGTAGTAACCATTTCACAGGCCAATTGCTTTGCTAGATATTTTCTGCTGGATTTTAATGTTACCAATTAACAATGTGCTATATTAGCTAAATATACTCTGCTAGAAATACTTCTAACCGTTTTATAAGTCAACTATTTTGCTAGATATTTTCTGCTAGACTTAAACCTGACCGTTTTACAATACCATCAAATGGCTAAATGTGTTCTGCTAGATTTTGTAGTAACCATTTTTCAAGCCAATTATTTTGCTAGATATTTTCTGCTAGATTTTAAGGTAACCAATTTACTATACAATAAATTAGCTAGACATATTCTGCTAGATATAGTTGTAACCATTTTAATAGTCAATTATTTTGCTAGACATTTTCTGCTAGATTTTAACCTGACCGTTTTAAGATACCATCAAATGGCTAAATGTGTTCTGCTAGATTCTGTAGTAACCATTTTACAAGCCAATTATCTTGCTAGATATTTTCTGCTAGATTTTAAGGTAACCAATTTACTATACAATAAATCAGCTAGACATATTCTGCTAGATATAGTTGTAACCATTTTAATAGTCAATTATTTTGCTAGACATTTTCTGCTAGATTTTAACCTGACCGTTTTAAGATACCATCAAATGGCTAAATGTGTTCTGCTAGATTCTGTAGTAACCATTTTACAAGCCAATTATCTTGCTAGATATTTTCTGCTAGATTTTAAGGTAACCAATTTACTATACAATAAATCAGCTAGACATATTCTGCTAGATATAGTTGTAACCATTTTAATAGTCAATTATTTTGCTAGACATTTTCTGCTAGATTTTAAGGTAACCAATTTGCAATACAATAAATTAGCTAGACATATTCTGCTAGATATAGTTGTAACCGTTTTAATAGTCAATTACTTTGCTAGATATTTTCTGCTGGATTTTAACCTGACCGTTTTACAATACCATCAAATGGCTAAATGTGTTCTGCTAGATTTCGTAGTAGCCATTTTTCAATCCAATTATTTTGCTAGATATATTTTGCTAGATTTTCTAGTAACCACTTAACAATGCAACAAATTAGCTAGGTATTTTCTGCTAGAAATACTTGTAACCATTTCATTAGTCAATTATTTTGCTGGATATTTTTTGCTAAATTTTAGTGTGACCTTGTTACAATATTATTAAATGACTAAGTGTATTCTGCTATATTTTGTAGTGACCATTTCACAAGCCAATTATTTTGCTAGATATTCCCTGCTTAATTTTAGTGTGACCATTTAACACTTAATACAATAAATTGAGTTGACGTTTTTTGCTCGATTTCATAGAAGCCATTCTACAAGTCAAAATATCGGTAAATATTTTAGCTACATGTACTTTGTTTAATTACATGAATAAACTATTCTCATGATAATTAATTTACCGGATTTAACTGCTAAGTATTTGGTGTGGTTTACAGAAGATTTCTGGCTAAATGATATTTCTAGACATCTGTGTATAGGGATATACGTGCTGATTGTGGTGAACATGCAAGATATTGCAGTTAATAGCTTCTAAAATTTGCAGAATCATAGTCGAAAGTTTTAACCGATAATGAAAAGGATGATGTATGCATACAAAGACATAGTTCTAGGCATACGACTTGATAAGACAGTTTGTATAAAAAAGGTCCTAAGAAGCAACCTAGTAGTTATAGACCGGTCAGTTTGACTTCCCAGGTTTGTAAAGTGATGGAATCAATTATGAAGGAAAGTATTGTTAGCCATCTGGAGGGTAATTACATGATAGTTGATTCTCAGCATGGTTTTAGGTCACAGAGGTCTTGTCTTACCAACCTTCTCTGCTTTCTAGAAGTTGTTACTCGAAAGGTTGATGAAGGTCATCCTGTAGATGTTGTCTATTTAGATTTCAGTAAAGCCTTCGACAAAGTTCCTCACAAGCGGCTTATTTTAAAGGTTAAAGCTCATGGTATTGGTTCAGTAGTGGCTGACTGGATTGAAAACTGGCTGGATAATAGGTGGCAAAGAGTTGTATTAAATGGTCATTTTTCCGATTGGCTTCCAGTGACTAGTGGCGTACCGCAGGGATCTGTGTTAGGTCCTATTCTTTTCATATTGTATATTAATGATCTGGATGCCAGTTTGAATAATTCAGTACTGAAGTTTGCAGATGATACTAAGGTCTTTTCTGATGTTCTTTCCATGGGTAAAGTGACTGAGTTGCAACAGGACTTGGATACATTGTATAAATGGTCATGCGATTGGCAAATGCTATTTAATGCACAGAAGTGCAAGTGTCTTCACCTCGGTCATTCAAATGCCCAAGCTAGTTACTTTATTGGTGGTGTTCAAGTTGAAACCACTGAGTATGAGAAGGATTTAGGTGTTATTATTGATAAGTCATTGAGCCCTAGTAGACAGTGTGCTAAGGCTGTGAGCTCTGCCAACAAGGTCCTTGGTATTATTAATAGAACGTATGATTGTAAAAGTAGTAGTAATATACTGAAATTGTATAAATCTCTTGTTAGACCACATCTGGAATACTGTTGTCAGGCATGGCGCCCTTATCTACAGAAAGATATTGATAACATTGAAAAGGTACAACGTCGTGCTACAAAATTGATTCCAGACTTGTCTACTCTCAGTTATGAGGAAAGGCTTGAAAGAACTGGTTTGATTTCTCTTGAAATGCGTAGACTAAGAGCCGACTTGATTGAAGTTTTTAAAATCGTTAAGGGTCTGGAAAATGTTAATCAGGCTACTTTTTTTAAATTGTCGGATGTTAGTAAAACAAGAGGTCATCAGCTTAAGTTCCAGAAGCACTACTGTAGACTAGACATTAGGAAGTATTTTTTCAGTCAGCGGGTTATTACTGAATGGAACAATCTGCCACAGGAGGCTGTCACTGCCACAACAATTAATGGATTTAAAAACATCATCGATCCTATTTTTCAGAATAGAAGGGGGCTGTACATAAGCCAGAGATGGCTGTCTGCCCCAGTTCTCATGACCCCATCGACATTTGATGCCGGTGGGCTCCGGTAAATCGGTAAATCGGTAGTCGGGGTAAATGCACGATATCAGCACTCACCAAAAAATCTACAGCACTATATGTGATGTAGTTAAAATGAGTTTTTTTTATCTACCACAGTACAAAGAATTGAGAAGTTACGAACTTAAACATCTGCAATAGTTTACTCACTTGCATGCGGCATGGTGGATCCTGGTTAAATATTTCATCCATAAATACGTGGTAATAAGTAGCCTATGTCCAATTGAATAAAAGTTAAATCCCAGACATTACACGGTAGAATTCACCAAGTAATCAATCGAAAGTTTACAAACCGTTTCTTCTAACCAGAGAAAAGAATGTTTATTTCCACGTGCAGTTTCTTTCGATCCCTTAGTTCGAAAGAATGTCAAGATTTTAAACTCCTCTCCTACAAATACTGAATCACTAATCTCTCTTTATCCGTCACATCTCTGTAATTCTTTATGAATCTTTGAAAGTCGCTGCCAACAGTAGCGTAGTAAATGGAACGATAAGCCTTAGCAAGGCTGTCTGCCCAACAAGCGTAGCATACCATATACTGTACCAGCTGAGATGTTCGAGTCAAATGCGGTATTAAACTAGTTGCCAGAAGCTTGAACAACTGCCTTTTCAGGTCCTAGAATTCCCACCTTCTTAAAAAGTATGGATATATGTTTACCCCGAAAGCACTGCCGCATATCTCTCATTAAGGATGAAGCTTTCTTTTCCTGAGAGTAGATTTAGAGCACTGGCGTTAATAATTAAACTTTCTCCAGTTTTCCTTGATGAAATAGTCGGGCTGTTAAACTTCCCGCCTTATTGTGTCTTGATATAAGCGGCAAAGTTCAGTGTCTAATTTATCAACACTTTGTTTGCCGGCGTGTCCGTGTTCTGCGTGCAGTTTTAATAAATATGCTATATATGTTTCCACTAAATACGATCTGCTTAATAAATCAAATACTTTGCCTATCATTTTACGCTGGATTTCCGTGGTACCAGTTCACAGTATTATGAACTGGATTGACTAATTGAATAGAAACTTTCTGCTAAATTTCACACTAAACACTCCACATGTCAAACAATTAGCTAGATTTTCCTACTGGACTTTGGAGTAACCATTTTACAAGTCGAACCTTTGGTATATTCTTTCGGCTAGAGTTTAGTACAACCATTTCTCGATGCTTTAAATTGGTTAGACACAGGGTGCTATATTTTATAGTCCCTATTTCACAAGCCAATTATTTTGCTAGATATTTTCTGCTGGGTTTTATTGTTACAATTAACAAAGCAATAATTTAGCTAGATACATTCTGCTAGAAATGCTTCTAACCGTTTTATAAGTCAACTATTTTACTAGATATTTTTGCTAGATTTTTTTTAATCTGACCATTTTACAGTATTATGTATCAGTTAAATGTGTTCTGTTAGATTTTGTAGTAATCATTTCTCAAGCCAATTATTTTTCTAGATATTTTCTGCTAGATTTTAATGTAAGTTATTAACAAAGAATAAATTAGTTAGATATATTCTACTAGAAATACTTGTAAGCATTTGAGTAATCAATTATTCTGTTAGTTATTTGATGCTAAAATTTCAGTGTGACCTTTGTATAACATCATGTAATGGCTATGTGTTCTGCTATAATTTGTAGTGACCATTTTACCAGCCAACTTTTTTGCCATATATTTCCTGCTTAATTTTTGTCCTATCATTTCACACCGAATACAATAAATTGGGTAGGCGTTTTTTGTTTTTTCTCAATTTCATAGGAGCCATTTTACAAGTCAAAATATCGGTAAATATATTGGCGACATGTACTTTGCTAAATTTGATGATTCATGGATATGGAAATATACATCCAATTTGTGAAGAAGCAAAACTATTTAATAGATTTGGTAAGAATGTGGTAAGAATGTTCTGTCAATGACAAATTCAATTGGAAAGTGCCCCAATAGAGGGCAAAAAGCTGTTAACTTTTGATTTTTTTTTTCTGATGTTGACGTAAGTAAGATAATACTCATGAGTATGACTTTTACACCTCCCGTCTAGCTTGGACACAAAATGTTGATTGGCGGAGGGTTATCGATGTTTTGGAAGTAGAATTGTAGAATTGGGGACAAGGACAACGCCAATAGTACAGCTGGCCAAATATCTGGTTGATTGCGTAGCGCCTCTGGCTGCCGCCCAGAAGATTTTCGTAACGAGTAGCTGCACGAAAGCCCTCTTCCACTACGCTGGGTGAATATCCGGAGTAGACGACGATGATGAAGGTGGTTGCATGAAAGTTCTAGTTTCGCCAGTTTTGAGTACCCTTTCTTGGCAATGCGGATTCTCAATCATCCTCGTCAACATGAAATGATGGATGGAAACCCTAATGTTTCTTAAAATATTGTAACGGACATGTTTTGCAGAGCCATGTTACATTTGTAACCGTGTAACTGCATTACGTCACGTTGGCACTGTGAGGGGGCTGTTATTTCTGTACAAGAAAACATTTCAGGACTGTGTAGGTAGCAACAAAGCCCTCAGCCAAGGTTGCACACATAGAACATTGGCTGGCAATTATTTGATGGAAAGGAGGGGAAAGTGTTGTGTAATTTCAATCTACAAAGACTCATTTGAGTCATATTCCGTTACATTGAGTTTGCCTTTTTTTCATACAGTCCTCCCTTTTTTACTCTTCTACTTGGTCATGTTTTGAATAACTGATAGCATAAGTTAAATCGTAAAGATATTATTATCACACTTAAACGTTAGACTCGACAGAGTCCTTGAAATTAATTTCACTAACCAGTAAACAGGTGGAAGTAGCCCACTCATTATGACTATGCTCAGTAATTTTACACCAAGTTACCGCCTGTGGTGACAGCTACAACCACCACACCATTATATTGCGTTCTAATGTTTTGTTAGTCAAAAGTTGTGTTAAAAATCAGATTTGTCGCATTATGTGCTGAGTTTGAGGTTGAATACCTTTCTCCTCGACAATTTCCCCCCAAGAATATCGCCTGTGTGGTCATTGTGGTTGACGACCCCTTCAAATAGCACCCCATTATTTTGCGTTACAATGTTGATTTGTTAGTTAAAAGTTGTGTTAAAAATCCAAAATGTCGCGTTATATACTTGAAGTACAATGTTGATTTGATTCAACCAGTATCTTAATATTGTTCAGTTACATCGCTGATTCGTCAGCTAAAACCGGCGTTCAATCGCCCTTACTTGCCATATAGTGACATTTGTGCTGAGTTTTGGATCCGACAATTCTATCCCGATATTCATTTACAACATTGATTTGTTAATCAAAATCACTTTGAAATTCAGGTTACCTGATGCGCTGATTTTTTTGAAAGAATATCCTTGACACATGGCCAGCATAAATTCGATCATCACGTTACTCCTCATATGAACCATTAGAAAATAATAAGCCATGATATCGGTGTTGCATTTCCTCAAACGCATGTAACGGTCTTTATAGGGTTCCTTAGTAGAAATGTACTTCTTAGTCCGTGTCATTGGTGGCCTTATTGTCGGCCACCGTTATTCGCTCTTATTGTTCGCTAGCTTCAGCCCGATAATAGATAGATTAGTGTACAGCAAAGAACTTTATCTAGTTCTTCATATTTGAAGCAAATACACGCGCTCACTAACCAAAGCCGACACCGTAATTTGTACAGCCAAAATTTGCGCTTCCTTTAACGCAGTGCTTGCACGCATGAATGTCATCATAATGGGGCCTAAGTATTTTTGAAGAAAACCTGCCGAAAGAACTCGTAATCGTAGCAGAGAGCAGTGACTTATGGAAGAGAACTGTTCTTGAAGATGTTTCGTTGTCGTCTTCATATCTGTATGATATTGGTAGTCATTTTCTTGTGCGCCACACCTTTTAATTGTGAAATAACTACCGATGATTTGAAGAATTACCGGTAAGATAAATTGGACAGTCGTAATATAAGGCAAAGGGACTATTTCTGCGAAACAGGCATGCATTTCGCTAAGCTGTTGTACTGTACAGTTGGCCCACTACAGTACAGTCTATGTCGGCAATAGAGCAGGCCTGGGGAAGGATGAAAGGCTGTGAAACATCACCCTTAGCAATATTTTTACTTCCCGGAAAGCAAAAATCTCAACTGGTTCTAAGTTACAGTACTCTTAGATTGACAGCAAATTCGAAAGATGCAGAGCAGCTCGTATTACACAGCGCACGCAGGGATCCATCGTTTTGATTACTGTACACATGTGGAGGAATTTAACTAGACAGGCAGGGGGAGGGACTAGAGGTAGGTGGTTGGGAGAATTGAAGCTGTCTGGGGTGATGAGTTTTTGTCTTTAAACAAACACAGAACATGGACTACAGCAGTCCTATGCTAGACCAAGATTTGTGTGTGATAGCAGGAAATCTTCAATCAGTATATCGAAACGAGTGTGTTTAATGGGTCTTACTATAACGAATGCCACCCGAATGCCAACTAGACTATATGTGCAAACGAGCGAGTGCCAATTGGATTTGTGTTATAGACACCTCCAATACGGAAGTTGATATAGTTTAGTTTAGTGGAAAAAGGATTGACAATTAAGTCCCCTAGATGCATCTAGGACCCTAGAAAAAAATACAAAAATAAAACCCGGTCACAAAGCCTACTGTACTTGTCCAGTGCATTAATTCTTAAACCCATTTACACTAATTCTTGCCGTCACTTCATCCTCATTCAACCCATTCCACTCATTTACTACCCTCTGAGAAAAGAAGTTACGACGAATATTGATCCTACTTTGAACCTTCTTGAGTTTAAGACAATGACCTCCAGTAATTTTACTATTTGCAAACTTGAAAAAATCAGAAAGTGATAAATTATCAAAACCATGAACAATCTTGTAGACATGTATCAAATCTCCAAGTGATCTTCTCAGCTTAAGTGAAGTGAGATTAAAGAGACATAACCTCATAACTTCCAAGTGACCCGCATTTAGCGGATTTGACCCTCATTTGAATACCCAAACCCAATGACCCGCCACGCCCTTTGAAAAACCTGCATTTCACATCTCTGTAGTAGGCAAAGACGAAAAAAAGGAAAAAGATCAGCAGGCCTACAGAACAGATTTTTGGGGGTAACCTAGAGAAATTGTGTTGACTTATTTGCCCAAAAAGTGCTACCATTTTGCGTGTAGACACTCCTACACTGCACGAAAAAAATTTCGAGGGGGACACCTGTGCCCCTTAAACCCCTCCCCCAGGGGGCAGCGATTCACCATCGGACAGATTAGGTGTGGACCTGCATCTAGCCTCTCGGAACTTGGGAGCTATGCATAACCTGCTGTTGTAGGGGACACCCTGGAAGGTTTTAATCAATCTAGTAGCCCTGTGCTGAACTTTCTCAAGTAACTCCTTATCTTTAGAAAAATATGGGTTCCAAGCTTGAACAGCATACCCTAAGTTAGGCCTAACCAACTGCTTATAGAGTCTAACAACAAAGTCTTGCTTAAGGAAACTAAAATTTCTCTTAATCATACCTAAACTCCTATTTGCTCTTTTAGCTGCTTCAACACACTGCTTAGCTGGCTGTAAAGAAGAATCTATGTGAACACCTAAGTCCCTTTCAACATAAACCTCTTGCAGTGACTGTCCATTTAAAGTGTACAAATACCTAGGATTATTATTGCCAATATGCATTACCTTGCATTTATCAATATTAAACAGCATTTGCCACTACTGAGACCAAGCAAAAAACCCTGTCTAAATCCCTCTGAAAACTTTTTGAATCACCTTCAGAGGAGACCTCAGAATACAGTTTTGTGTCATCAGCAAACTTCTTGGCTCTGCACACAATATCAGCATCAATGTTATTAGTGAAAGCAGTAAACAGGAGAGGACCCAACACAGACTACTGAGGGACCCCACTAGCTACCTCCTGCCAAGAAGAAGCACAACCATTTAAAACCACCTTCTGTTTCCTATTACATAACCAATTATGAATCCAGGTCAGTAAATTACCACAGATTAAGCAAAATTGGGGAACCTTATCAAAAGCTTTCTGAAAACACAGAAAAACGACATCAACATACTTCTGCCTACCCAATGAATTAGTAACATCTTCCATGAACTTCAAAATATTGGTGAGGCAGGACCTTTTCTGACAAAAGCCATGTTGCAACATCCTGATTAATGAATAACTACTGAAGAAACTAACCATAGACTTCAAGACCTTACAGACAACACTAGTGAGACTTACAGGCCTGTAATTACAGGGCTGTGACTTATCTCCCTTCTTAAAAATTGGGGTGATGTTAGCACACCTCCCGTACTCAGGAACATAACCTTCAACCATAAATTTATTAAAGACCAGTGACAGTGGAACACAGAAATGATGAGCAAATGACCTCAACAAAATTGGATAGATTGCATCCAGGTCAGGGGCTTTATGAACATTGAGAGAAAGCAACTCTTTTAGAACTATGTCGCTAGAAAATAAGACAGAGTCCAAATTTGGGAAACACTTTTTCCAATGGCATCAGGGAGATTTGACAAAACTTCTTGTGTAATAACTGACACAAAATAATTGTGTCAAAAAAGGACAACAAAAGGTTGCCTCGTGGTTTGAAATGACATTATTTGTGGGTACGAAATGATAACTTAATAATAAAACTTAATAATAGTACTACAATATACTTTGTGAAGACTTAAGGAAGCACGTAGTGTTTACACCTGGTAGAAATTTCAAACTGGTACTGTACATGAATAGACCAACCTGTCAGGCAGCCGTAAATACTGCATTCCACGGATGCGTTCTCATAAACTTCACAAAGGACTGTCAATACTTGTAAGTTCCCAAAGTGAAGGGCAACATGGCCTATAGGAAGAGCATGACTGTAATAAAATCTTCTGAAGAAGAGCACTCACAGCTTTTTGTACTGCAATGTACCGGAAATAAAATAGATTTAAATCACCAAATCAAATTATTCGAGTCTTCCGTATGAAATTGGCAACCTGAAAATTAAAATCAAGTAACAGAAAGAAGTAATGAGACAAATGTCTCCAAAGTATTTTGGGTCCCTCGTTAGTGCAACAGGGGCCAATGCTTTTATGCTGTCATGGGAAATCATGGATAAAGGGGATGTGGAATTTTACTACAGAATTTATGGAGTTTGGGAAACACTTGTAGGAATCAATTTCTGAAGTTAAAAATTCATATTGATAATACTGTGTGATCATTTCTCCTCTGTTTTATTAAGGGATGAAATTGTTTCAATGTTTTACCATGGCTACAATAACTACCTTGAACATGCCTTTCCTTACGATGAGCTGAGACCATTGACCTGTGATGGATTTGACACCTGGGGCAGGTGAAATAAATTTTTTCATCTTTTCATCATTTGAACCATATGTATTGTTGCCTTGTAATCTTGTTGCTCACATGCCAAGTAATGTCACAAAATTTGTTTAAATTAAATTTGTGGCATGATGTCTTCAATTTGAATGACCTTTCTCTTTGCTGTTTTACTATATACCATAGGACAGATTATTTACTAAAGTTACTCAGGTCTGATTTAAACTATCAGCTTTGATGTATGTCAATTTTGTTTTTCTATAAATGACAATATGATTTAAAAGATTTCTGTGTGAAATTAAAATGAAGTGTTGTGTCAGTGTGGTGATTTAGTGCTTGGCCTTCAGAAAAGTAATATGCGTACTGTATCTGTAAGAAGTTTATTCCTCCATATACTGTGGGACAGTGCTGAAACTCAAAACGACATTTTTAACTAGTGTTTACTGTTAATAGTTTGTTGTGAAACTAGTGTACAGTAGAATTTGGTAAGTTTTAAAAATTTTCCAAAATGATATATTTATGTGAGAGACTTACTGCCCCAAAGGAGTCATACAATGTACAGTACATGTTCAGTTTTGCATTTTGTTCCTCCACACTTACAATCAAGTATTACATTCCCAAAGAAACACATGCATTACTATATGTATTAGTTTTTGCGTCAAGTATCCAATTGACGATGCCAGGACCCGACTCTGAAATTGCAGTCCTGGATAGTAGTCTCACTAATCGACACTGTACATGAGACACAATTTATGGTGCATTGAACTAAGAACTAATGTAACTCATTGTCATGTGGGTACAGAAGATGCATGGTGTCACAAATATAACCTGCTACAGAAAGCAAAAGATCGTATTAGGACCTCACAACAAACATGTAGCCTAACAGAAGTTTTATCTTCAGTTAACTGACCTTCAGTTACCCATCTCACTATGGGTGAGCATTACCAGAGTCCTAGAGGGCAGATGCATGGTCAGAACTTTGGACTTGCATGCACAACTACTGTAACTTTAATGTTACTCATGTACCAGTTCTGACTGCATTCATAATACAACGTCCACAAAATATCACTTGGATTCTGTCTCAGTCTGCATAGAGATTGCACCCATATTAAATTTCATGTACACAAGCATAATCAAATACACTCAGTAGCTTGCTATACTCCCCTTTCTAAAGATATAAATATTCATGCTCAACTCATGCATATTCAACTGAGGGATGACCTCTGCCCATGTTTCATGTCTCTATTGCAGTTTGATGGAACAGCAGGTTAGCATCAATGCTGATGTCAAATTTGTTTTCATTTCCATCTTCTTTGGCAGTTATTCTCTGACACTGGTGGATAGCTTGGATACGCTAGCTATCCTCGGAAATTACTCGGAGTTTCGACGAGTAGCAGACCTGCTAGTTCACCATCTAGACTTCGATGAAGATATAAATGTTTCAGTCTTTGAAACCAACATCAGAGGTTTGTAATCGCAGTTGCTGCTTTTGGGGGGGACAGTTGGCGACCAAATTTCGTCGATTTTTCTCCATGTTTACAAACTTGTAAATACGGTAACAAACATCTTGTTATTGTAAGGAAGGAAAGCCCTACATTAGATATTTAATCTCTGTGGGATGGCCGGATCCCTTTGAGTAGATCACCGATTTTTGTCTCTGATATTTAACCTTGGCCTATTCAATCTCAATAAGATATATGCTGATTGCCAAACTACTGTAATGGTAAAAACAGCTGCAGTAGAATTTTGGAATACAGCCCTGAACAAAAACATAATATTGACAATTTAGCTCATATTTTGTACAAGTGCATGTTTTCTTTTTCCTTCTTGCTCTACTTTATATGCTTATGCAGTATGCCTTAGTTTCCATGAGAAAAGTTAGTCTTAAGCCCTTTATTTACTCGTTGCATACAAATTATGTGAACAGAACAAATGTCTTATTCAAAGTTGTGGGAAGTTGTAATTTGTGAGTGTCTTTATGCATACAAAGGAAAGCAAAATCAAGATATTTAATTCTGTGATATGCTCATGCTATGATGCTAAGATCAGCATTTTTTAATTTCTAGAAGACATGCATCCTTATTGAATAGAAGGCTTTGTTCAATTCATCTGTTTAATCTATGAGAACATTACGTTAATGAGAAATAAAAATTGTTAGAATAATTTTCACTTTGCAGTTGTTGGAGGGCTATTATCTGCTCATCTGCTTTCCAAGAGGGCTCAGGTTCCAGTCAGTCCTGAATGGCCCTGTGAAGGGCCTTTGTTGACATTGGCTAAAGAAATAGCCACAAAGCTGTTACCTGGTAAGTGAAATCAGCAATAATTCTGTGCAGTGGCTGATGGACCACTTTGCCTTCTTGAAACATCGTTTTCAATTTGTTGTATCCTTTTGCCACCTTTCAGCTTTTGACACCCCAACGGGAATGCCGTATGGTACCATCAACCTGGTCAACGGAGTACCCAAAGGTGAAACGCCGGTGACATGTACGTCTGGAGTTGGCACCTTCATCGTAGAGTTTGGGACCCTCAGCAGGTTGACGGGAGATCCGAAGTTCGAAGAAACCGCCCTGAGAGCCTTGCAGGCACTCTGGCAGTGCCGGTCCAGTGTTGGATTGGTGTGTTTATCACAATGTCACCTCTGTGTGGTTTTTTTGTACAATGGAGCCTAAATTTTTTTTGTGTTTAAAGACTTGGCTTGTATTGGTTTTGGTATTTGTGCACTGATATGCAGCTTGAGAGACAAAAAGGGATTGGCAATTCCTGGGGGAAATAATTGTTGTCCTTTGCATGTTTATTGCCATTCATAGCTGAATCATATTTGCTACTCTGCCATGGTGAAGTGTTTATTCCCTTTCCTGAGCAGTCTGTTTATGTCTCCCTGCATTCAAATGCAGGCCCATGGCAAGGGAGGGGGACCAAAGCTGATATGGGGGTGGGTCCACTGACACATGTGGCATAATGTTGAGTTTGCTCTTTTTCCTGTTGAAATCTCTGGTCAGATGTTGGCTGGGAGACTAAATGTTCATGAAACATTGAGATGCCCATATTTTCAATTTGGTGCAAAAATTTTCAATATTACCCATGCATTAATTTTTGTTTGGAATTTACTTGGAATGAGGTCCCCCATGCTCCGTCTTCAAATGTCTTTCTTTTTATTTTAAAGGTCGGGAACCACATAAACATTCTCAGCAAAAAGTGGACTGCTCTAGATTCTGGAATTGGAGGTGGTATTGACTCCTATCTAGAGTATTTGGTCAAAGGGAGTCTGTTGCTTGGAAACCAGGAGCTGATGGACATGTTTAGAGGTAGAGTAAATCACTTCATTGCACTGCGGTTGCTTATTTCTCTCGTTTTTGTCTCAATATCATAGAATAAGTAGTAAAACTCTAAACAGTGTGCCAGCCATCTCGCTTAGGCTTTCAAGACTTGATTCGACAAGTTCAAAGGATGCATTCCTTCAAGAAGTTTTCGTGAGTTTTGTTTGCCTGATCTGTTACACAGTAAGTAAGCATGAAAAGGTTCAAGGGATATCAAATAAGCTGAATGTGTTCCATCGTCCTTGCTGCATCAGAATAGCTTGTGTCACTTCCATGTCAAGCAATGCAGGGCTGTAATTAGTTCTATGGTACCTTTTACTAATATTCCCTACATATTGATGTTAGATGCATTTCTACAAATTTCTGTCAGTTAGCTCTGTTAGATGTGTATGCATACAATACCACACAGTGTCACAGTTACCGTTGGCTCCTGTCAACCCAAGTCTCTTGTTCCCCACTACTGTGTCAGATGCAACATATTCAAGCTTTGTTTGTTTAGGTATTTTGTTTGGGTTTTATGTTTGTGTGTGTGTGCTGGTGTGAGGGTGCATGTGCGTGTGTCGGTGTGTGTATCTCTGTTTTCCTTTCTTCTTGCTGTTGATGTAAAAAAAAAAATAATTTGGTATGAGGAGTGAGAAATAACCACATCCTACTGCTTGATTGCAATCAACTAAACATACTTTCTTGTGTTTATGATAGTGGAAGTTCGACAGGTCCCCATCCTAACACCACCCCCTTCCCACCTTCCTTTCCTTACCATTTACAAATACACCAAACTTTCTCATTCATAAATTACACAGAGTATGAAGAGGCAGTGAAGACTTACAACAAGAGGGATGACTGGTACATGTGGGTTAATATGAAAAAAGGGCAGGTCACTTTACCAGTCTTTCAATCACTAGATGCTTATTGGCCTGGTCTGCAGGTGAGTCTGAGGTGAACAGCATTTGCTCTCTTCAAGTGCTCCCATAAAAATTGTGGTCAATGTGTTTTCAGGAACAAAAAATGCAAAGACCTGGTCTAGAAGATCTTTGATATGTCTTGCCTAATATATATCTTTTTGAAGGTACCTCATTTCTATTGATGCGTTGGCAGGTTTGAGATACTTTGCCTGTTTCTGTAAGGCCTGATTTCCAAGTTTGCATAAGTCTTCTTGAATTGATATCGCAATTTATGCGTGATGTGAAAAATCCTGTTTGCAGAAACTTGAACACATTGTGCAGGACTGTATGTAATGTCAGTTGCCTCACATACTTTCTCATCCTCAGAGCCTCATTGGTGACATCGATCCTGCTATGAAAACTCTGCACAATTTTCACCAGGTGTGGAAACAGGTCGGCTTCACCCCTGAGTTCTATAACATCCCACATGGGCTGCCCGTAGATGGTAGAGAAGGCTACCCCTTGCGCCCGGGTAAATTTCATTCGTGACTATACCTCATGAGTACCACACTTTGAACATCCAGTTCAACGTTTAATCATGGAAGGCAGTCATCATTGCACCCTAATGCAAGAGCTACAGTCACTATGAAGTCAATGTGTATTTTTGTCTTTGCAGAAGTGGTTGATAGCAACTAATTTTGTTGGTTCTTTGGTCTGATTCTTTACACCTAATTGAACATTCATAAAACATAAGCTGTCAATGATTCAAAGTGTCCAACATTCAAAACTGAGTGCCAACTTTCTGCCAGTTCCAAAAGTTTTATGAGGACCTTGCACCACATTTGTCTTGAAATTTACAAGGGCAATTTACCAGAATACCAGAATTGCAACTGTCATTTATACCTGTGTCTGTATAATTGTTCGTGTCTTTATTTTTTTTTCCAGAGGTGATAGATTTTAATAAATGTTCATGCTTTGTGATACTTGTGATGTTATATACCAAATCAAAAGATTGGCAGATGTAAAGAGCCAGACATTTTACCTATCCTCTGTCATGTTTGAAACAGGCAACAGTCTGTGTTAATATCATCCATATGAAATATGTACCTTTTCTCTCACAGAACTGGTGGAGAGTGTGATGTACCTCTACCAGGCCACCAGAGATCCATTCCTCTTAGAAGTTGGACGGGACATCTTGACTTCGATACAAGTCAGCGCCAGGACTCCTTGTGGGTATGCTAGTGTAAGTTTTTGCTCTGATTGAAGAGTGTGTTTTATGTGATGAAATTAGAAATCTGGTGAAATTTGTACCGATTTTTACACCAAAGTGAAGACGAAGAAACAGCCGTGACTGCATTATTGCACACTTTGAAGTACATACATTTCAATTGTATTCAAACTTGCATCCGGCCACCCACCCACCCATTTGTCATCCATGCAGATAGTGTAAACATTGTATTAGAACATGATTGCTCAAGAAGGGAACCTTGAACAGATTTCATATTTGCTAAAGAAGTGTACCACATTGAGTACAAGAATCCTTTTGGTTTTGGTGGAGATCATTTTGGGGTCAACAGAGGTCAAATATTGAAAACCTTGTAAACACAATGTCTCAAGAAGAGAAGCTTTGACAAATCGCAAATTTGGTTTAATTGTAATGTGGTTACAAAACGTAGTCCCCAAATCATGATTTTGTATATTTTAAATGAGCCGCAAGCCCATTCTGTATCATTAGAACCACATGGCTTTTTCAAATTTTTCCTTGTAAGAGAATAAATTTGATGCACTCATTTTTAATTCCATCAGACTGGTTGGTACCTTAATTTAAGCACTTCACTGTCTTTAAAGGCAAACCAGTCAGTCTATCACTCTGCAGAGGGTCAAAACAGTTTGTGGTCTGTTGACAAACACGACGACACACTTGCTTACAGTGGGTAGTGAGACACTTTGAACTGTTTGTATCTAAGAAAAATGTCAAATTTAGTTTCATGGTAAAATTACAGGGAAAGCCTTAAACATTTTTCTGTGTATCCAAAGCAAACTTTAATGAGTACTTAAAGCCAGGAGTTTCTATTCAGCTTACTCATTTCAAGATGATTTGTAGATATTGATACAATCGGCTGGTCTGATACATCACTGGTGCCAGTTCTTTTGTTTTGCTCTTCTTTGCTTTTTCCTCAAAGTAGAGTATTCAAGTAGACAGGGGGACAGATTGGAAGTTGCTGAAAGTGTGGTTACTGATTTCCTGAAAGTATAATGTAAATGATAATACAAAATGAATGAAATATAAAGAAAATGATGCAGCAATGAAGATTTTGTGTATAAATCACATATGCAGATTCATAATTGTGCGTGTGATGTTAGTCAGTTTACAACAAGCATTTTGTTAAGTGTTATTCCGATGTTGATCACCACTCTTCTGGAATTGCCTAGAAATTTCCTCAGGGCAAATGGTGGCTGGGAGGGGAATATGCCATTATACTGTTCCTTATCACAGAGAAGTTTTATTGGTTGACTCTGCACAGGTTGTTTTGGACCACTGAGTAAAATGTGACCAACTACAAAAGAATTTTTTTCTGCTTCCAGATTAAAGATGCTCGACAACATTCAAAGGACAACCGAATGGAATCCTTTTTTCTATCTGAGACCACAAAGTACCTTTACCTGCTCTTTCATCCAGACCATTATCTCCATGGCAATGGTAGTGAAGGCACCCTGGTGACCCACGCCAATAGGAGGTGCGTCGTCGACGCGGGGGGTTACATATTCAACACTGAGGCCCACCCCATAGATGTCAGTGCTCTGGACTGCTGCTGGAGAGAAAATGAGATGCGGTCGCTGGAAGCCCTCCTGAAGAATGTGCACCAGAGGGAGGCGAGACTCAAGTGGTTGGAGAGGTACATACAGGAGGTACATTCGAATGCAGAGAATGAAGAATTAACCAGAAGGAACAACTGTTCTACTCAGTCATTCCATTCAAAGCTCTCAATCTTAGGTGAAATGTTTCCTGATCTCGAAGAATGATGAGAAACTATGCCCAGTTTCTGTGGAAACCATGGAATAAATTCAGTTGAGAAGTTGTTTTCAATGACCCGAGTCATGAAAACGTAACAGAACTTCCCAGCACAGATTGTGTAGAGGAATGAGTGTGGTTTGAGGAAAAAACAGAATGTGAGGAAGCAGACCATTAAAAGTGACAAAGGAAGTAATTTGAGGTAAGCTGAATGTCATCATTGTGTTGATGCTAACAAGAGCTGCTACAAACGTTCTAACTGCTTGTGCAAGCTGACAACCTTGAAGCTTCACCTTGAAGTAAGAAACCACCAAGAGAGAATCAAGAAAGTATAAATTATAAAGTAGATGCTGTGTTTGTAACAGAAGGTGAGTAGGAGCATTTAACCCTGTTTAGCAAGATCAATTTCATTGTCAATTTGATACTACTAAATTCACTACTTCATGGGTACAGAGTTTCAACTGGGACTTTCTTTTGTGCTGTATTGCCGAGCCAAATCATGGATATGTGAGGAAACTAACTGAAGCAACAGAATGAGGGAGGGGTCATTATGTGTGATCTGTTTTTATCAAGGCATAATCAGTACTAAAACAAATTTAGAAATGTTCCATTTAGCTCATGTGCAATATACATGTTTTGTTCTTTTATGTCATAACAACTTATATTCTCATATCCAGTTATGGTATGGTTACATTGTAAACATGGTCTCTGTCTAAGTTTCTATCATTTTCATATGAATAAAAAAGTACAGAAGCTTAAAAGTGCCTTTAAGATAAGAATATAATTTGCACTGTAAGTTGACAATATTCTGCAAGATGTCTAGATAACAAAAAAAAAGACATAAAATAAAACAGGGAAGTGACTAATTGCAAGTAAGTCCTGTTATGTGAACTATGCAACTTTTCGGCAAAATGTTCAAATGGCAACTTAACACATCTTCTTAATTTGACCATTTTGTGCAAAATTTGGACATGTTCACTTCTTTATAGGCGAGCAATGAAACAATTTTCAGAGAAAAGTTTAAGTGACAACTTTAATATGACTTCTTGTCAATTTAACAATTTTCTGCAAATGTTGACTTGTTCACTCCATTCTCCAATGAGCATTCAAACAATTTTTTCTTTTGCAAAATGTCAAAGTGACAACTTATCACATCTTGTCAATGCAGAAATTTTCTGTTCAATGTTGACATGTTCACTGCTTTTCTGGGGGTTCAACAAAACAATTTCCGGAGAATGTTAACTTATCCATATCTAACTGAGCAACTAAACAGTATTCTGCCAAATGTTCAAATGAAAACTTATAGCATCTTGTAATTTGTTCCTCTGATTTTTGAAGTGAATAAGTGGCAATTTTGCAGAAAATCTTTAGTCTATATGTCGTAACTTGTCATTGGAATGTGGGAGCTGTCAAGAGTCAATCAAGCCTATTTTTAGGTCAAAAGCTTCTTTTGGCGGTTAACTCATACAGAAAGGCTGGTTTTAGTTTCACACATGAGGCATGTGTTCTCACATTGAGTGCTGACTTGTTGAAGATTTAGTCATACTTCAGAGGTCATTTAAGGTCAATGCAATGTCAATTTTAAAATCATCGTACGTAACAAAAGTAACAATGCTGAGGTCAGTCCGTGCAAAATTAATAAATTTCTTGGCCTGTCTGGTCCTGTGTCAACCATCTCAGATGCTGTTTTCATGTATTTATTTCCTGTCTATTTCCTTCATTAAGAGTTGACATTTGAAGCTCTCACATTCTTGATATGTCACAGTCTTGATACCTCGTTTTTTTTTTTTTCATCTTCATCTTTTAACAAATGCATACAACAGATTTCTGGCAGTGAGGAATCACATTAAATGGTTAAAAGTTTGAACTTTTCTGTGTTTCAGACCTCAAGCTTTCTTTTGTCATTGGGGGAGTTGAATTTTCTTCAGCAGCAGAGATTAGGGTTTTAAGTCTCAATAATCACGATCTTAATTTACCAAAGGATATTTTGTCATTCCTTTTTACTTGGTTAGAAAAAGCAAACGAATTTTTACCTCCAAATTGTCCAAGGGCGTGCCCATGACGAGAAGGGTAGGGATTGTCAAAAAGAAAATAGGTTTTTTTCTTCTTCCTTTTAACCAGTATCAGAACTGTTTTGTTGCAAAACATGATGAAGCACATTGTTACACTCTGTGTGCATTTTTAAGAGATATAGTGCATCCAAATGATCAGCAATAGTATCAACCCTGACTTCAAATATGTTTCATGAGTGTTCTTGACAGTAAAAAGCAAAAAAAAAAAGAAACAAAATATGAACATAATTCTTGTAAAGAAACACAACGACTAAGTTTTTGCTTTGAAGATGTAACAAATTTATGGTTTCAGTATGTACAAGTAAATATACACGATGTCATATTGTTACAAATTCCCCTGGCTTTTCAGCAGGGCCAATATACTGCCCTGGAAATAACTGTTAAACTGATGCAATGCAAATTTGATTTGTCTTGAGGATAAGTAAAATATCTGACTGAAAGTAGAACTTTTCTCGATGGTTGTATATATGTTTTGCTGCCTTTCTTTAACTCTCAAAGAAATGAAAGTTAGGAGGCATAAAACCCTTCAAGTGACTCAAATTCGATGAATTGTAATCCCTACAAAGCAAATCTTTTTTCGACTAAAATAGATGAAATCAGTACAAGTACACCTCACAATGAATGCAGACATGCTGACATCTCCCAGCAGACAGCGACGGGTTTTAACGAGGAATAATTGGACACTACTATGATGACATTGATGGGTGCTAGCATGAAATAACCTTTATAAAAGAATCTGAGGTAAGTGTTCATTTTCGTAACCACAAACAACGTGTAGTCATCAACTGAACAAAGTCCATCCAGGAATATTAATTCTACAAAATGTGGAATTTGGTTTACTTTTTTGAAGACACACAGTTAATCGTCTTCACATTTGAAGCAAATATGCGCTATGGTGCTCACTGACCAAGACTGACCCGTAATTTATACAGCCAAAGTTCGTGCTCCCTTTAACACAGTGCTCGCACGCATGGATGTCATCATAGTGGGGCCTAAGTATTTTTAGTTTTAACAATTGCTGTGTCATTGCAGGAGATCATGTTGGTACCATTGCACAAGCAGAATCATTGATTCAATACTTTTGATACCTAGCACTGAAAATTCTGAACCAGGTCATTTTTCATCACTGTGAGAGATATTAAGCATATTTGCAAAAATCAAAACTTCACAGTGGGGAGATATTACTAGGAGAACTCGGGAGATTTCACAGAGGAGCTATCTGTGCGGCTTATCCTATGAATGTGACGTAATTTTTAGTACAATCTGTAAAACAGAGCAAAAGCTGTACAAAAAAAAAAAAAAAACATGATGTAAAAACTGTGACTGTGAATAAAAAACAGTTAAATTGTAACTAGAACAATGCCACCTGGCAAGACTAATGAAAAGTGAGGACTTTTGAAAGTCATGCTGAGAAAGAGTGTAAGAAATGAGTTTTACTACACGACAGCAAACACAGTGAACGGTTGACAGCATTTCTAAAAGGATTGCACATTTAGCCTCACAATGACCATTCAGTCGTTAGCAGGATTAAAAGAACAGGCCAGACAATAGTTAAAATATTTCTCGTAAGGTCTCGGTAAAATAATATGAAACTACAATGTCAACAACATTCAATATGCTCCGAGTCTTTGTGCGTAAATACGGATCGTACAAAATTTTTGAATATGCCAACGAAGCCTATGACGTAGAAGTCACACAGAAACAAGGGACAACAAAACTATGTGAGACTTTTCCGTCATCACACGGTGATTATGACTTATTCATGAAGCCATTTCAAACATGATCTATATTAAAATGCATTACTCTTTCAATATCTTTGTAGACCAACTGGTTGTCACTGTTGTGGGAAAATGCCTGGTATGGTCTGGTCACTATTGAATATTCTCCTTTAGTGACATGTAGTTTAGGATAGTCTGGAAATTCTCTCACAGGCATCTGATCATGTCTGTCACAACTCGACTTGCCATCACAGTAAAATGGCCACAGGCTAAAATTAACCTGCACTGCCAGCTGCATACTTTAGTTTATCTTTTCTGAAAATACCTTGACTTCATACAGTTCCATGAGCACTTGAGAGTACCACGAAAACAGGCAGGAAATCAGCAGTGGTTTGTCGTGAGTAAAACATATTCTGTCAATGTGGTAACTTTTTGTCAAATGCAATATAGTCATTAAATAGATCCTTGTAATTGCTACACACTTCTGAGTAAACATTACTAGGATCTCCTCATGACTTTCAATGCTGTTTGACAAAAGTGCCCAATTTCCGCAATTTACAGGGGTGTAGATTTGTTTTTACCTCCCCCTCTGTATTTTCAGAGTGCCCTTTATCCCTCCAACTGCAAGAAGGTTGCACCTGCCCTGCTGAGCTAGATCTCTTCAACTGGGTTTGTGAACTGTCAATCTTTCAAATTAGTTTAAACATTGTCTGTACTTCCTTGTACATTCAATATCATAAGTGTTGAAGTTTTCCACAAGAATGTGATCCCACGGACAAGTGCAGAATGCCTCCCTGTCCACAAGTGCGACAGACCGGTAAACAATTTGAAAGTATCTCTGTTTTGGACCACAGTGGTGATTGATGTACACAGTTCTTGAAAGATACCAGACCATTCAAGAGAGTTACGACACAGGGTATGGGCCATGGGCAAACAGCTCTAACAAAATGACTTTTGCTGCAAATTTATGGGATCTATATGGCACCAGTATTTAATGAACTGTTTTCCAAAATCATTGTCCTCAGCATATTTGCACATTTATGGCTTACATGGCAAAGTTGACGACAAGATCATCACATTAAGCTTCAAATATGAGACTGCTCTGGCAGATCTGGGTGGAAGCTAGTCAGCAGAGGCCATGACCCCAAAGGTGGACCAAAAAGCTTGAATACAGAATTTATATACCTACGAAAGCAAAAACTTTTTTAGAAGAAAATCAGCTTCAGCTTTTGTTGAACCAAATCAAATATATGAGGGCATTTGGTTATAGCAAACTTTTTTGAAGATGACAGGGACACAAATACACCCCTCCACATATCATTGTAACATCGGATAGGTGCCTGCCAAACCAAGGACTTTGATCTGCCAGTGTAAGATTGCACAGATGTTTTCAACTAATCCAGAGGCTGCCTCCTCCACTGTGCTGTTTTGTAAAAGACAGCTACAATTCTGATTATTTTTTTTTAATTTGTTTGTACTACATTGTGAATATAAGCCAAAACTTGGGGGGGGAATGTAAATTATTGAAGAAGTGTTTGTTCACTAATATCCATCGTTCTTTTTATATGCATATTGACTACACTTCAAAAGGCTTTTGTATCTTAACATGGCACAATAATTTCACAAACTTGAATAATCTCAATCTTTCTGCTTTCATCTTTGTAACAATACTACATTAAAGTCACTTCACTGGTGACAAACTGGAACAATTTAATCAAACTCAATCGTGAGACAAGTCATGCAGGTTTGAGATCTTCTTTTAAAAACCATTCTAGTCTCCCTCTCTCCCTGTCTCTCTCCCTGTCTCTCTCCCTCTCTTTGCAAATATGGGGATCGGAATAATTTTGATTTTAACTCTTGCAAGATTGAGACAAAAGTTGCAAAACTACAATCTTGATAATTTTCAAAGTATAACAATAGCAATGAACACAGAAAACATCAACAAGCAAGCCTTGTGAGCCTCATCTACCTACAGCGTGACCGGAATGGTCTTCAAAATGTGGGCACTTTAATACTAAATTTCTACTGTTGAATAACCATCAGTCTCCTCTTTGCCTGGGGTAAGCTGGTTACGAGAACATATATTGTAGATAATAAAGATGAAAACATTTCCAGATACCTACTGTATCACTGTACTACACAAAGACAATGGGACAGACAATTGGAATCAAGATGGATTCATTAATGTGACTGCCAGGTTCACATTTTAGATCCATGTGGTAGGTCTCTGCCTCTGGTGGTATTTCAAACACACTATTCATTTAAATATGCACTTCAAAGCTACTGACTGTTAGAGAAGATTCTAGCATTGCCAACTGTTACAGGATGCAACTTCATCATCGGTGGGAAACACTGCCATCAATGTAACAACAATAAGGCCCGCCTAGATGTTACTTTCATGGGCAGTGCTAGCTGAAGCAGTGTGCGATGTAATTGCAACGTTTGCTCATGGACATTATTTTCAAAGATCTATACGGTAATGCTATGCCAGGGTAAAACAAAGATTCAGATTTAGGAAATAGAATCACCATTTTTTTCTTTTTGGGGTGGTGGAGATAGCTGTTTGTTTTTTTGGACTGACTTGTAAATAATGAAGGTACACCTGATGGCAAACAAAGCCCACCTTTACCTATGCACCATCCACTGACACTAGCCAAAAAGTGGCCAAAACTTAGCAAAGGATCGGAAAAGTTTGTTTCCATGTCGTCAATTGAGCTGAAGTGGCCCATTTTCATTGATCAAGGGGAATATTTTCCATCAGCCACAGCACTGAGAGTGTTTCTCCAACAGGCCAGCCTGCACAGACAGAAACATTCTTTGTGTAGTCCAAATTTGTATAGAGATTATATATCCACAATGACAGTCTTTATCCCTGGGGGAAGAAGAAACATCCTTGTAATTTTTATTCTTTCTCTGCGATTATGTACATCTGCTGCAATCGTCCAGCTGTAAATGTGAGAGCGAACCAATAAAAAATTTCTGTCAAAATTAAAGCTGCTACGTGGTGCTCTCATCGATTCCTGAAAATAAAAACCGGGTTTTTCTTTTCTCCTACCCATCGGGTGCCCGGGTACCCAACCAAAACATCAGAACTTCCAGAGTGCCTAATATCAAATTGTGTGGAGGGACTTTACTAGTGTAAACCTACTAATTCATACGGCCGCTGATTTTCCATGACAAAAGGAAGAACATTCCTTTTTGAACTATTACTGAGTATGAAGTGGGCAAAATTCAGCAATCTGACACTGCGTTCGCATGGCGGTTGCATCCTTTTTCATTTTATGAAGGAACAGGGTAGTAATTTTGGATCTGGGTCTTAAAATACTAAAATAGGTCACCAGTGAAAACACTACTGCTATGGGTCAGCAAAAGGAGGAAAAGAAAAACAGCTCACAACTTGCAAATTTCACTTCAGGTATAAAATACAAAAGAGGAAAAAGGGAAAGGCAATGAAAAAGAAAAAGGAACAACCAGGAGCATATTGCAGAAGCACTCAAAAAATGAATTTGTCATGTGGAGATGCCCTTCTTTTCATTTTAAATTGCACACAATTCTGGGTACCTTGGCAAAGATTAAGAACCTATGAAAAAAATCAGGTCCAAAAAAAAAATGTACAAATGACTACAGGTAGCACATTGGTACTGCTTTTGATGATTTTTATGTCAAAAATCACCATCGTAATGAGTCAATCATTACCCAAATGTGTCTTGAATGCCAAATTAATTCTTCAAATACTGTTTTCTGTCGGACTGAAATAAACAAAATATAAGAAGCTGCAGGCAATTACCGAGTTTCCTTCAAAGGAGAAGTACTGTACATGGAAGTACTCCACTGAATTGGAGTTTTGACAAGTTTCCTTCCCGCACCTGCCTTGAACCTTTTGAGAGCTTTATGAAGAAAATAACTTCTAAATGATACCTTCGAGAAAAATTGAATTTATAAAGCCCCCCCCCCGGTGGGGAAAGTACTCCAAACTGAATAATCAGAACTTAACACAACCAGACATTCTGCAAGCGCTGCAAAAGAATTTTTTTTTTGCTTTTTGAGAAACGGGGCTTAACTGTCAGTTGCTGGACACAGCCTAATCCAGGCTGCCTTGAACACCAAACAAACACATGACAAGTGGCTGTGTTGTCTCTTCAGTGCAGTCAGAACAGTTGACAACATCCGACAAGGTTTGCTACCTTCACTTAAGATTTACATCTTCCATAACAACTGACAGTTAACAAGTCAACTTTTATTATTTTCCATGAAAGATAAGTACAACATATACGGTTTTCACTTGTTCCCCTTTTTTTTAAAGATATCTACCATTAGTTTGCAGTCATGCATGGGAATGCCTCCCTCTTAACCACAAAGCTTGAAAGCAAGACTTTCTGCGAAGCAAAAATATTCCAGCACGGTTCCCCTCCCCCACCATGTAATTTTACTGCTGCAAACAACAATGCACCCATTCATAACCGTCAGGATGAACCATGAAAAAAAAAGAGCAATCATGCAATTGCAATTGAGTTCGATGATGACTTCGATGAGAAAATAATTAAAATTAATGATTAAAAGAAAATTCGGATGACTTCATTATCCTTTCAGTGATACAATACTATGCAGTTCATTAAAACTGAACTACAGAACAAATGGGCAACAGGAGCCCCAACTCTTATACATGTTACTATTTTCACAGGGGAAATATCTGCTTGATCTTTTTGCCTTTCTGTTATTAAACAAAAGGTGAATTTTGTTTTTATTTAGTGACTAAAATTTCAAAAGGACTTATCCAAATATTTCTCCCTGGCAATGTAATACTGACAGAAGAATGAACAATGTCATAATGTATAGTTAACAGGCAGTGTGCTCTACTGCGAACCACCTTCAGATGCTCTTACTGACAGCATGTTCTTTGGCTAACAGTCCTACAGCAAACATGGTCATTTCTACCTGACACTGATATTGTAACTGCTTTCCAGTGTCCTAACTATCGAAGATAATTTATTGCTAAACAGTTCCTAACGTAAACTAAATCAAGCTATGTTCTTTGGCTTTTCACTGTAAACATCGCCAACTGATATTCAAATCCTATGGCATTTATCCTTCAAAAAACTCCTCACAGAGTAATAGCTTTACTGAACACTTAAAGAAAGTTTTACATTTTGCAGCTTAAATTAAGTTCTTAAACCAGAAAGGCAAAAAGCTTTGTGATTCCTAGCTACAAGGCTATATTATAACAAACATTTCCCACATGAGAAGTATAAGATCAGTTACAGTTATTCTTCTTGGTTTTTTCTTAATTGGCATGAGGATGAGCAATCGTTTACTCCACTGATGCACTGAGTGCATTCTTGCAACACAGTCACTTGGAAACACTCGCTGCTTCACTCTGTTTGCTGAGCCCACACAGCACTGAAACTGCTATTGTCGGCAATAATCCAACTATCTGACTGTCACCGGTGCAGCCTTACCACTGATTAATAAACAATGGAGCTTACTCACTCTGAAACAATATTTGGTTTTCTGAATGATTACGTTCAACAGTAACTAGTCAATACAATAGGGATCATCTACTCAGTAATGACCAACCCACACACCAAGTATGAGGTCAGTCACCCTTCTGGAGATATTGTGTTTACGTTTTCACAGTTTGACCTCTGATGAACTTTGACCTCCACCAAAAACAATAGGGATCATTTACTCAGTATGAATAACCCACACACCAAGGATGAGGTCAGTGAAGGTTACCCTTCTTGAGATATTATGTTTTCATACGCTTTTCATATTTTGACCTCTGCCAACTTCAAATGACCTTTGACCTCCACCAAGAACAACAGGGATCATCCACTCAGTATGGCCAATCTACATACCACATGAGGTCAGTGCAGGTTACCCTACTGGAAATACTGTTACATAAAGAAATTGCAGCCACTTAAAAATCTGGGTTAATTTTATCGCCAACATTCACCATCTTCAGTCTGATTTTGTTGTTAAATTTGCCAGATTTTCTGATGGCTAGGTACATTTTCACGAGTTTCATTCACAACCAACGGGGCCACGCCCAAGAGAAGATGCTCATCTCTGTTGTTTAACATAATTGTGAAGAGTGGAATTCAACAGCGCAATTCCACATTAAAAAGCAGATTGATGTACATACAGTTCCAGACAATTCCCAAAAATGTCAGGCAGGGGAAGGTTGCCCAAGGTGGAATTCTTTTGGTGGGGAATTGTTGAGGTGAGAATTCTTCAGAGGAGGTTGTCCGAGGAATTTTGCTGCGGGAAATTTGCACGGGGGGGAATCGTCCAGGTGGCTGTCCCGTCGTGGCACATACGACATGCATCACGTGAGAGGTTCCAGTGATTCGACTGCAAATCCTTTACATTTAATATCATGGACAACCTGAAATGAAATCACATTTCTCAATCATAACAGCTTTTCTTTCCAATAGAACAACCTTTTTCAGAGAACAGTTTGAGTAAAAGATTGCTCTTCTTCCATGTATGTTTGTGTCTAAGTTTTTTAACCAGGAAACAGGTTATGAGAATCTTATCATTTGACTTACGCCTTTTTCAGAGAACAGTTTGAGTAAAAGATTTATCTTCTTCCATGTAAGTTTGTTTTTAAGTTTTTTAAACAGAAAACAGGTTATGAGAATCTTAAGATTTGACTTACAGCACAAAATAATGAAAAATAAAGATAACAGGCATGTTACATTTCTTGGCTTGCAATTGAGTCATATGCTCAAAATCAAAAGCATACATGTCAATTTTTTCTTTCCTCTTTTGTAAAAAGATCACCCTTCAAATGGACAAATTGCTTTGAGCAAAAAAATGTTCTAGAGAGCTTGTAGTTGAGGTGCACATTCTTCATGAACATCAAAAGAATGCTAAATGCCATCCCAGGACTCCAGTAACAAGACATATCTCATTGTAAAGCATTAAATCAGGCACATAATTGGTGAAGAACAATAAGACTGTCTCCAGACCATTGCTTGGATAGACAAAAGTTCTGATAAGTGTCCAATCAACTTTCGAAAACAAAACAAAATGACTTTCCCACTGGAAAATCGATACATTCCTAAGAAAAACCCCTCAGTGGCATTAATCTTGATATCATTCATTTCCGAATCCCATGTAGTTGCAGACTGCAAAAATTGAAAGTTCCAGTCCCAAACAAACCAATGGGAGTGAATACAAAACAGAAAAAACCTGCAGCGACACAATTGTCATCTACGCAGCAAACTTTGTGAACCGTTATAAAATGTTTCCGAGTCTCATTCAGGGCTAACATGATGACGGTCTCGAAGGGCTAAGTCAACATACTTGTCGATCTGAAGTACTTTTTTTTCCTCGTACCAATCGAATGCAATTTTGCACCATAAACCACGTGACCCCGGGAACACGAACGTTTTGCTTCACCGAGGACCGAATACTGACATTGGTCCTCAGCAAGAGGAACAGGTGACTCCATCTAGATTCAACATCACAGACAACAAAGATTCATGGAAAAGAGCATTACATTCAGATATCGATAGCTCCTGTCAGTTTCTTGCATCCAGAGGAATAAAGTGTTCACATTCACATTTCAAGAGAAAAGAGATCTCCGGCAGAAGGCAATGGGGCCAGTCCACCTGTGACGTCAGGGAGGAGGGTAAGATCTGGTAAGTTCTGTATGTGGGACTCCAGCTCTTTCCTGACTGTCGTGACCTTTTTCAACTTTTCATTATATTCCTGGTTGAGACAAAAAAAGAGATCAGAAGAAAGGGTAAAATATTTCTATCCATCGTAGAAGATAGTTTGGCTTCTTTTTTTCTTTTTCCTCTTCCTATTAACAAGTTGAAGCAAAACCAACATACAAAAATGCAAATAATGACCATCGTAAAAACAAATAAGTCACATCCTGCATCAAACTAGCACTTCAAGCAGTAAACAGTGTTGATTTTCTGACATTTTGGTTGACAGGATACCTCACTGCAATGCAATGTAAAATGTGGCATTCTGAAATCAGAATTGCAGAATTCATAATTGCTGGAGACGTTTCTGATAATCTCTCAAGATCATTTCTGCCACTTTTCGAGTATGACTGCCAGTCCAGCCCAGCAAAGGTCGGCAGACAAATTCATTATCTGCGCGGTCATCGTCCACATTCTCCATTAACTTGGGATGGAATCATTCATGGTGTGTAAGATCTTTGGAGATATTTAATAATGAAAGGTTAATGAATGCTGGACCACACAATAACATAGGAATAATACACACATGGGGCATTATGCAAGCAATGCACTAGGCTGCAGGCAGAGTGCATTCAGTGATAGCATTGACCCCTAAGAGTGCTGTATCCTCCAGTTAATGCACAAGTCCAGCTTTGATTAACCTTGTGCATTTACAAACAGCGAGATTTTCATGAAAAATACGAACAAGAGAGAAAATTTGGGTTTGCAAATAACCTCATTTTCCTTGAAAACAAACCCAGAGAAAAGGCAAAACACAATCAATGACACATCAACAATGTTCTGGTGCGATAGAAAAAGTACCACCATTGCTTTGTCTAAGATAGCAGATGACAAAACACTGTCCATTTACGTTTCCATTGCAATCATTTGCTGGTGATCTTACTCTAAAATTTACGATGTAGGCCTATTATCAATGGGATAATGCATGGTCACCTGACTGTAATGGGCCAATACAAATTGAGGATTCTCACCGAGTATGAATGAACATCACATAACACAAACGAATGGTAAGGAACCAAATTCTGAGTATGTCACAGTGCCCTAAACACTGGTTACCATTTGACTGTCATAAAATCTCCACTGTCAATGACACTAAACATAGTGCAGTGGCCTCGATTGGAGCAATCTCAGTGATATTTTACGTGCCAAGATTTCTATGGTGACCCATATTTTGTACAAAATTAGCTAATTAGTGCCTTCACACTGTACATCATTCAATCTCTTTATGATTCCACAATTCATTCTCAAATTTCCTACTGTAAGATAATCTGGGGTTGAACTTACTCATCGTACTTGCAAAGCCGGGCCATTCGCTATATTATCAAATTCTGATGATCTTACTCCATCCAAAGCACACATCATCACTCATAGAATTCTAAATATATTTTATGCACATAAAGTTCACATTGCAGTTGTCATGTTCAAGCATGATAAGGGCCTCTTTACTCACTGATATTGTTACTTGCGTTTATTTCAATAGTGACTTATACTCCTACAACAGCAGGTCTTCTACTGATTTTTCTGAATTTCGTCCTTATCTCTGCTGTTTTTGGGTTGTCATCTGTATTACGTTTTGTTTTGTTTGTTTTTTCTTCTTGTCTTAATCCACTAAGTTACCACTGGTGTACAAGCTGCTTTTTCAGTTCTTCCTCCACAGCTTTGTCAGTCTTATTTTTTGTCTTTTCATAATTATGGTGTGGAAATAATAAACTGAAACTGTAGTATCAACATCAAAGTTTCACAACTTTAAGCTGTCAAAATCTCAAGCATATCCAGCCAAAAAATTACATCCCCAAGCTTACTTTTCGACTATCAGCACTTGGGTACATCATAGGCTTTTTCACCAACGGAGAACTAAGTTTCAGATTCTTCATCTGAACTAATACACATCACAATGCCACAACATCGTGACATGTCACAATGTCACACCCGATACGTTCTCATGGTGAAGACTATATACGGAATCATCCCATAATAGAACAGTTGTTGGTGTGCTCAGTGCAAAAAAACTTTACTCAAAACCAGTGCCATATATTTTTCAGCTACTAAACTATCCATTTGACCATTTCTGTTACCTGAATGGTTACTGGTTAAGTTTTACCTGTGTTGCTCCTACATTTTGAGAGAGAGAGCCAACAATACGAATGAAGAAGTGCTACAAGAAAACATACATGGTGTCAATGCTTATCATGCTATCTTCAACAGAGACTGCATTTGTTTAACTTTTCAACATTTCTAAATTGAGACTACACAAACGTTCTGCAGTCTGCTGCTTGCAAGGAAGACTAAAACATTCCCACTGCAATGACTGCAAAAATTATCATCTCAATACAGTTAAAAATCTGAAAGGTACAGTGGCAGGTTAACTGACAGTTTGGTCAGCTGAACAGATGACTCTTCAATAGCTCTTCTCCACAATTGGAAGTGAAATGCCTACAATGCTATGACATGTTTCAAGGAAAACTGTTGCAAAGCCTTTCCAAGATTCCTCGTATTTCAAATGTATCTTTTTTTTTGCTAACAAGAAGATACCGTTCAAAGCAATTTGAAGAAAATGTGAAGTTGTCATGAAACATGCTTTTCATTCACTCCCACGTTGCCATGATATCAAAAAACTACTCAAGGTGTGACAGAATTGTGAGATCAGACATGCATCTCCACAATTTTCACGGCAAATTCAAAACGCAAAACAACGTTCCATACATAATGCTCCCTGAAAGAGACAGAAGTGACAAGTGTCACTCATTTTTAAATCTTTCTAGCAGTTCATTTGGTCATTTTTATCTAGAAGTCTGTAGGAGGAGATCTTGAATCATGAGCGAGTCTCCATGCATAAAACAAATATAGAAATCAGCTTCAGAAAATACACCTAACTTGGTAATGTATTACACATAATCTTGCAGATGTGTGTACTATGTCATACTTTCTGAACATGGTGCCATGCTATAAAACAATGGCAGGGAATTTGAAGTTACTTTTGGAGAGAAACCACTATGACAAAATCATAACGGTCGTAACTGTTTGTAGATACACACATGTATAAAAGTGTAGGGTGAAATCAAAACAGCCACTATGGTTCCCCTTTAAACATTGCATCTTTAACATTGCATCTTAATGCACAGGGCTGTAATTTATGGCAAATAATTTTCAATACCAAGGCATGCACCAACTGACATGCCCCTCATCCCTGTACAGTTAAAAGCTGCTGTGGGCACATGGTGGTACCCAGTTAAAAAAAAATACAGTCCCATTTGTAATTGATAATAATAAAACAGTCCTTGAAGGACAGTTGTTCTATGACACTAAGCAACGACATACACATAGAGAAAGCCTTTATTGGGGTCTACATTACAACCTCATATCATTTTACTACCTTATAATTTTAGATCAAATTCTTTCCTTTCACAAAACCATTTCCAAAGGGAAAACCGCAGACTGATCTTGGACAAAAAATCCATCGTACTGTGAACTGGCCAACGATCGAAAATCAAACCTCCAGGCTGCTAGGGGTCCTTGCTTCAAATTCCATCATCTTACTGAGGTTTGAGTTTTCAGCCAACATGCTTCCTCTGCATGAACCACTTATACAGAGCCTAAAAGTTGGCCTTGCATTCTACTCATTTTCCAACAGCCAAGGGTGGCCAACAACTTTTCAAAGCCCAAGAACATCACTATGAACTACGTTTCTCTGAACAGGGTTTCATTTATTTTATGATCCAAACATGACATGCACCTCTTTGGCAGAAAAGTTGTTCAAGTAAATACGTTTCATGAAGCAATAAAACGTTTGGGAAATGCAGTTTTGTTTCATGTCCCCCCAAAATTACCATCACTTTTGCACACTATTGCTAGCAGAATGTACAAAGAATTTAATTGTTCAAAATCCAAAAAGGGGACAAGAAGATACTGCAAGTTTTCCCCACCTTTAATTTATCTTCTGCTTTCCGTAATTCCTGATCCTGATGAAGGGTGAAATTTTTCAGCATTTTGGCAAGTTTCCCTCTGTCATCCAACTCTGTCGATAACCTGTGGTTGTAGTCCTCCAGGAGTTCTAAAGCCTCATTTACCATCTTGGAGAGGTTGTCAGCCTCCTCTTGTTCTAGAAATTTTAAGAATGAAAAAATATGCATCAGAAGATGAAACCAAAATGGGGATCAAGAAATTGGGGTATGTAAGAGACTTGGCTGACTTAGTACTTCAATAACATGCAAAGGGTTTGTAAAAGCTATAATTTTCATAATACAATGTGTCACCTCACAGGAGGGAGGTAACCAATTGCATGTCAATAAGTTTGAAATGTTCAAGACATATGATTATTGCTGCATCTTTTACAAACTGAGGCATTTGTTAACTTCTCGTAAAATGCAACTCCTTGTGAGGTGACCCTGGCTCAGTATCACCTCATTACAGTAGCCACTACGAAAGTTGTAAGCAATGGCATCTTACTAAACAAAATAAGTCCTAAGAATTATTGCTTTCTCTCATGCAAGCAACAAGTTTAATCAGCAAACCTTTTATTTTCTCAAGAAGGGATACATCTTGCACTTCTGGTGGTAGTCTTGCTATTTTTTCGCGGACTGTGGCATCGCTGGACGCCGAGTTTTCAAGGTCTCTTAGAGCTTGTGACAAATCTTCAGGCTGACAAAAAGGAAAAGAAAGAATGGTGGATGTTCTGAGAAGAGAACAAGCTACTAAAATTCTAACATACCACTTAAAAGACAGTCTAGGGTCACATGAATATTATGTAAATGGTATAGCAAACATAAACAACTACAGAAGACCGAGAATATCAAAGTGTTGACTGGTATTTGTTGATACTGAATCTAATTTCTTCAAACCTGCCTGCAACCCCCACACCACTTTTAATCTTTCCCTTCACTGAAGGAATGGGGGGGATGGAAGTTAAATTGTCTTTCAACCTGTTCACGGAAATGCAACCACAGCTCAAGCTAGAGGATTCTGAGAGGAATTTGTAGATTGCTTTTACAATGTACTGTGAATGCTGTCCTGTGGCAGGTTTGGTCCCCCTACCATTTGGATTTTTTTCTATGCATACAAACTATGCTGATATGTTCTTTTGAGCTAAATTTGTGCAAAGAATTGATGCGCCTTCTTTTCATCGACCCTCACCAACCCTTGTGGCTACAACAAAAAGACAGGACAGAAAGGTTTGCTTCCAATATGAGGTATAGTTTTGACTCGGAAAAAATACCTCGTTTTGCATCAAATGACCAGATGAAAATGTGGGTTATTTTTATTGCAATAAAATATATATTTCCATGAATTTTAAGCCATTTTCTGTGAATTTTTGGTGAATTTTACACTGCCTGGTAGTCTAGCAAATTTACCTTTCATGGTGACTGACAAGATGCAACCAGCCGTCCTGGGAGAAGGTGATTTGAACTATAGCTGCAACTAATTTCAAGAAATACAATCACACTCGATGTAGTGTAACCAGTTTGAAGGTTCACACACAGTATTGTCTCTTCTCAGTCTTACTATAAATCTTTCAAAGTATGGTCTGAATGCAACTATTTCCCCTAATTACATGCACTGAAATATTAAATTCACCACTGCATATACTCAGTACCACATCACACAATTTAAATCCTAAGCCACACCATGTCACAACACCATGTATTGCAAGTCAAGCATGCGTACATCCAGTCTTGAAAGAGTCGGTGGATGAGGCAACAAGAGGGAATACTTTCTACCAAAATCCCCAAGCCTACATCTTCAGATCTAAATCTATCGATCACGAGATATGCTTTGGATTATGATCAATTACATCTTCAGCTACCTCGGGAATGTCTTCAGGGTTGACGGTTGACTCCGACTGGAGGATTTCCTTCATCTCTTCGATTTTGGGCCTCTTCAACCTGGGCTCATCCTGCTCCTCCTCTGCAGCTACTATGGTGGTGACTACGGGCTTGACAAAGTCCTCTTCTTCATCTTCGATGTCTGGTCTTTGCTTTGGTTTGCCTTTTCCAAGATAAGCGAACAAAGAGAGACGAGACAGAAGGATGAAACACAGAACGTGCTATGACTTAAGCAAGTTATACTTGCCTGTGTCATCTTTGACTGAAAATGCTGACAAAATTTAATGAATATGAAGCATGACTTATGCTTTACATTTTTCCACTGGCTAGTCAGTTAGAATTGCTGATATTACAGAGCATCAATGGAATCACGGACACAAAAATCATAACCACTTTGTCTTGAGCCTGTATCGTGGATGCCACTGGTAAAGATTCAACTGTACTTCCAGAAAATACTTTGACAAATCAATTTTTACTGATACAGTACACAAAACACAACATAGTCAAATCACAATCATTTTCTCTGAAATTCCTCTTCTAAACATGGACAGCTCATGGTGGAAAACGTCTATCTGGATGACGCGCCGCAGGTTGACGACATTGAAACATCATCACTGAGGAAGAAGTTTAGATTTAATATACATACATATCTTAGGTCAACTTCAGAGATATCCCACAAACTGCAAACAAACTTGGTTTGTACTGAATCAAGAACACACATGTCTAATTTTGAAAACCAATAAATAGAGCTGATCCCAGTCAGGGAACCATGACGAGCAGCTGATTACAATTTATTTCATGTTGTGTGAACCAAACTCACCATATACTGTCGCTTTTAACTTTTGTATGATGTCCCTCTTGAAGACAGATCTGTCACTCCAGACCTTGAGGACCCTCTGCATGGACACGAGTGTCTTCTCATCTGGTAAATCACTGTATGGACAAACACAGAGTATTGTGGTATGTATACTACAGGTGTGACTTGTACAGCAGGAAAGCGGAAAGACACGTTCAGGGTCCTTTTAAGCAAAAGGACGTTGCTTCACGTTATCACATTTAGGGAGAAGTTCTTGACGTACTGTATAGTTATCACACCAGAAGAAATTGCTCATATGTCCATAGGACCCTCCTTACAGTATCGCAGTTTGCCTCACTGGTTTCAAGGCTTTACCTTTTCAACAAAGTGGTGTAGATTCAGACCACACAGTTACTGTATTCCTTGCTTGTGTCCTAGTGCAAAGTATCTTTGCTCCAAAGCAGTTTTTGCACTAAGGGATTGAACCTGAGAGGAAAATCCGTCTCTAAAAGACTTTTTGGGAAGGATTTTCAAAATCAAGGTGGGAGTTACTGTATCACTTGGTAAAGATTGTACTGCAATTTACTGAGTGTGTGTACAATTGCAGCTACGACTGTAGCTGTGACAAAGTGTGTGGGATTATCTGGCATTGGATTTATCTTTGTGCAGAATTCAGGAGACAAATGCGGGATTCATGCGATACTGCACCTAACAGCGAACACAGCTTCAAACTAACTATAAAGAGGTCAAAACACTGCAGCCAGACTTGCAACTGTGACCCCGAAGTCTATCACATTTCCCCAATTTTACATGATCTCCATTGGCTTCCGGTTTTAAACAGAATTCATTTTTAGGTGATTCCTTTGATTTTTTAAGCTCTTGACTGTATGGCCTCTAATTATTTGTCTTGTTTGTTGTCAAAGAGGAAATGTTTAAAAATACCAACTGCACTCTGATTCCTCTATTTTCACTTAATTGTTCCTGATTTCATACCTCTTTGGTGAACACGCTTTTGTTGTGGCTGGTCCTCGCCTTTGGAATTCTCTTCCAGCTGATTTCTAGACTTTGTTTCTCTATTTCTAGCATTTTTAAATCAATCTTAAGACTTTCCTTTTTAGACAAGCTTTTAACATCCATCTTGCTTTTTTGTTGTTTTATCTCATTCTTATTCTTTGCCTTATGTTTCTTTTTCTTTGTTCATGACAACAGATTTTATTGTTATAGTTGTGGTGCTTCACAAATGTCAAAATGACGATAAAGATAACTTTTAATACTCAAACTGCAATCACTGACCTGTAGACATGCTTGAAAGCATCGACAATGATTCCACTGAATTCCCTGTTGAACTCTGGACCTTTCTTCTTACTGTTTTGAACAACATCATTTGCAAGGTAGATGTGGATCAATTTTTTGCTCGGCTTTGCTAGAAAATAAAAGAGCAAGAAGATTATTTGTAGGTCAAACACTTGTTGGCAGAACAAAACTTGCGGGCATTTTATCTTTGCTACACACGTGTGTGCACAGTACAAAGGCTGGGGCTTTATGAATGAAACGAATGCAGATGACATTCTGTTCTCACAGTGAAAAACAAATACACTGTATATGTACGAAAAAATTTCCCTTTTTCATAACATTAACATAAACACTGTAAATGAGGTCAGAAAATTATTCATTAAATTAATTGAATTAACTATTGATAATTTATTCAATAATAATAGATTATCCAAAATAAGGCAGGACTGTACCTTTCTTTTGACAAAAATAAGTTTCTAACAGATAAAAATTCAGCTATTTATTGCTCAAGAATAATTTGATCACCCAAACTTCAAATGAACAAATTCAAATGATGCAATTTCAGTGACTCATTGTGCACAAGGTTTCGATGAGATGAAGAGCTGTTGGTGATGTCTGTTGATGAGATTTTCTTCCTTGTGCTGTATGCCACGTTGGTACATTATTTGCAACATTTCCCTTTAAGTTACACAAATTCATTACTGCACCGAATCTGACTAAAATCACACAACATTCAAACGTGCAGTCTCGAGCACACAGTGTTGAGAATGTTTCGGACCTTTTCTACAAGAAGTACTGTAAAAGTACTTACAACAAGTACGTATTTCAACATGACTTTATCACAGCTACAGAAATAACTTCCTAATACTGCATTCAGTCAAGCTTAGTTGATTGCATTATATCATACACTAGACTGAAAAGTTTGAAATTTGCAGGGGATAAATCCTCCATGTGGAAATAAAGAGCAATATCTGTGCCCACTCAAATACCAAAATCTGAGTTTGTACATTTACCAGAATCCAATGACACTATATGTCAATGGGGTCATAAAAACTGGGGCAAACAGCCATCTCTGGCTTATGAAGAGCCCCCCCCCCCCCTTTCTTTTTCTTTCCTTGTAGAATGGGATCTACAGCAACACACTCTTAAATGCATTGACCATTGAAACAGCTACAGGCTAGTCCTGTGATTGATTCCCATGTATGAAAGAATAATCCTCCCCCACACACAAATCTATAGAGCAAGTGAAATTTACCAAAGCACTTTTGAAATGCCCAAAAATATCCCCTGCATAGTTTGCAAACATTCCAATCTGGGTAATGGTCCAACAGTAATATAGGACTAAACCAGCCAGGGGTGGCCAACTTGTGGCCCACAAGCTAAATGAAGTCCACAGGGAGGGAGCATGAGGTCCTGACAACCCCTTACAAACAAAAATTAAAGTTAAAGAAGGATATCAAGTTTAAAAATGTGAAAAGTAATAAAGACATCATATATCTACAAAAAAAGCATGTGATAACCTATATATACTACAGAAGCAAACAGTTGCTTAGAACTATCCAAGGATGCCAGTAAACTTAAAGAGCCAGTATAAGGCCAAGTAACAAAAAATAGTTTCTTGTAGTTCGCTGGCATGTAGTTTTCCTCCTGCACAATTTTTTTTTCCTAAATCAAAAGTTGGATTTTTAACCAGAAATGTCTTGTCCCGACTGCCAAAGCGATCACTCAAACTCTTAAACAAGGTCTTTGCAACATCGCAATCATCAATACAGTGATGAGGCATGGAAAAAAAAATGCTGTCCTTTTTTTTACTTGGCCTAATGAGAAAGATAATAGTGGGCACCTTGTAACCTGTACAGCCCACCATGAACTTGATGAAGTTCAATGGTGCCATCACGGTCTTGTGACAAAAAAAGTGTCGTTCACCCCTTGAACTGGCTACAAGCTTATTAAAAATAAAACTCTGTCAGTTGTTCTCAGTATTGCATGCACTTGAGACGTAGACTAGCCTAGGCCTAATAAAAATTGAGAAACTTTTTGAAGTGAACTAACGTTACACATTCACACTATGCAGCTCTGCAGTCTTTTGCCAACGATAGAAATGCTACAGACCAGCAATGAATGCTAGTGAAACATGCTTGGCTAGGCCTAGCCTAAGCTAAAATCTATCCATCCAGGGGCCTAAAACATAATCCTTACAGTGGTCCACCCTAACATATATGCCTAAGTTAGGCCTATTCTACTCTAGTTTGTTAACTTAGGCTAGCTGAAAACGTTACTTTGATCAAGTGGTGTGTCAGTTTGTTTGAGCTCATGCCATAGGTTTCTGCTGTCTGCAGATATGCCTGTGCCATGTGACTATTAGTGTAAGGTCTTACAGTTACTAAAAGTAAGGAAAGTCAGGCTAGACACAAGGATTAAATTTAGGCTAGGCAAGTAACTACTAAACAAGGCTACGTTAGTTTATCATGCGCGGTAGAGCTGTACCTTGCATCAAATGATTAAACCACACTTTTACAATTGTCTTGGCATGCTTCCGATGGTGAATGAGCCACAAGGATACCGTCTGAATACTCTGAGCTGTATTATTTAATGTTTTAAGTTTCGAGGTCAACGCTTCGGTTGAGAAAGTGCTCATTTTCTTCTCATTTTAGGTCACACGAGTTGCTTTACAAGCTTCACAAGAAGGTTAGAGTTACCTGTACGTACAGTTACTAAACAGTACAGTACTCGTACTCAGTAGTGTATAACATACTTGTACTACTTCAACTCAAAACATCACGCAAAGACTGATATCCTGAAACAAATACTCTGACGTCATAAGACTTTTAGGACTACACATCTTGCCAGATACGGTCTTCCGCACGACTGTTTCGCAAAAATGACAAATCTGGCATGCAAGGCGGAAACCGAAAATCAAGATAGGACAACTTTATCAAATCCAAAGGGGAAATTGCTCACCTGCGGTAAAAGAATAACGCACAGGGAAATTTACAAAATAGAATAAAAGCACGAGCCGAAAAAAAGAAAATACTTAAAAAGCCTGAGATAAAATTAAAAGAATAGGAAAATAGAAAATATTACAAAGTGAAAAGACAGTCTCAAACAGCGTCCGAACAAGCAAAGTGGTAAAATGTTAAAGTTCTTAACCCATCATTTAAAGGTACTGGATTTGTAGTAGCGAATGGTGGATCCGGCCCATGAAAGAATCAGGGTAACCGCGTATAGTGTGCAGTGGGGGTCCAGGATTTAGCAGAATGTAGGAGCAGTCTAAATTTACGTTCAATAGAGAATTTTCACCATTTTTCAAAAGAAGAAGAAGAGGAGAGAAAAAGAAAACAGTGGACCTGATACTAGCGTTGGCACGGTGGTATTGGCCTTTCCGTTTCCAAACTTGTGATCTGTCACTGGGTTTGTCACAAATAAAGCAATCTAGAAGTGAAATCTCTGTGACAAGTGCAGTCACGCCATGTTGAGTTCCTCCATGGAACTGACCTATGTTTCCAATTGATGATTCCCCATAGCAGGATGACAATTTCTTGCATCAGTCACCTTAGTTTTTCTTCAGATCATCCAGAATTTGCAGCGAATTCCATCCATAAATAAATTGCATGACCTCGAGTAAGAGACATAGCGTTGCAGAAAGTTAAGACATGCCGTAAAAGCCTGAGATTGTGAAAAATTGTAGCTGCTCAAGTCTCTTGAAAGTGGAAAGCAGTTTTCTGTGGGTCTGGTTACCCTGGTAATAGACTAAAGTCAGCAATCCAGTTCAATATAGTGCTTACGAGTAACCACAGAGCATGGTACTCCCGTGACTCCTGGTAACGTGAGAAGCATTAAATGTAACGAATAAAACTCATTTCCGACATGTGACGACTTTCAGATGCGTAGCTTTAAATGATACAATACATATCCAGAGAGTGAGAAATTATAGAGTAATCTAGTCAACACGAATGTAAAGCATTTTTGTTTAAAGTTAAGTGAAATACCGTCGCTATGGTATATTTTAATGGTGAAAAGTGCAATAAATTACCGTAGTTAATTTTAGTAGCAATTACTATGTCTCAGTATCAGGAAATCTACGCAATATAGTCAATTAATAAAAGCTACAGAGCATCTAATTATTAATTTGTTTTAAATTTACATCCATCATCCATTATCTGGGAAAGTTTTTTTTTTTTTTTGTTTTGTAATGGAGACATGATTCCTGGAGACACTTTCCACTTGCTTCAAAATCATATCGTGACTAGATGGAGTGTACTAAGACACTTCCTCGGCAAAGAGGGGTATATACCTCTTAGTTAAAAACGATCATAAACTACGACCCCTCTAAGATTCCGTAGAAATAAATTTTGCTTACAAATACAACTTACGGAAGCGTATAAATGATGTGTGAATGAAAAAAAAAGAACTGTCCCGTCAAAAAGAAGACTTTTGAAGACTTAAACTCGTCCAAATTAAAGAAATCTAAAATTTGGCAATTTGATAAACTTGTCAAAATTTCAAAATTTAGAAAATCGCCATTTTGCAACATCTTGTCAAATTGACAGAACTCATTTTTTTTTTTTTTTTAAATGTCAATTTGTTTTCAAATTTTTCAACATTTTGTCTGTTTTGAAACGATGTTGAGTAATGTCAAATGACAAACTTCAGATTTTCGTCATTTTGACAGTTGAGTAACCGGTAAAACTGTCAAGGTTTAAGAAAAGAAAAGTCATTTTTCCACACAATTTGTTTTACACTTTTCCTCTTATACGCTTCCGTAACAACTTGGTTGTCAATACTCATGCATTGGATGTATCGACCAACCGACACAATTTGAATGTAAGCAGGAAGTGGACTGCACTAGAAGTTTCTGAAAGCAGACTGTAAACAGCAAGACTTGCCGTCCTTCACGGTAGGAAAAGGTAAATTTGACACTAATTTTGTTGTGCCTGAATCTTTATTTTGTTGTTATTTTTGCACACGTTAGGACCTGTCTCACTCCCGAATTTTGGCAGGTGTTTACCTCTTGTTACTTTTTGCACTCTGAGGCATGTTTTGCCTCTCGGTCTTTTAAACCTTTCAAAGCTATACAAAGCCATACCAGGATGCAGAGATTTGTTCAATGATGGCTTCAGATACCTCACCTTAAACTTGAGGAATGTGCAAATTGTGCAAAAGAATACCCTGAAAGGAATTGTATCTATCTTCACTAGTAATGCTTCTGAAGCAAATGTTGTCCCTATATACAAACCGTAGATTATTGAATAATGGATTGTGTAGGTCGGCAGGCCCCGTGTAGGTTAGATTGTAATATCACAAACACATGTGACGTAATACTTACAATTTAAAAAAGAACATTCTAGCGGGACGCGACTCCCTGCTTCCCTTTCTTTGCAGTCTACGGTTCTGCGCACCTTCGGTATAGAGTTTGATGTACATAATAAATCTGCTCTGTATAGTCTAAAGTTAGCCTTACAGTCCAGAATATAATTTGGTAGATGGTTACACAGTTCAATTTTACCACCTAACCACAGTGTCTGATCGTGCTAATCAAATTTTTGTTTTCCGACTGAAAATGAGACTACCGGTACCACTACAAATGCTGACAGATTTTTATCTCCGCCTATGCATGGGAACGATAAATTACAACTTACTAAAGTTCCTAGTTTAGGATCGGTGACTGCAAATTGCAATGCATAAATACGATACTTATTATATAACTATCATGCGTTGTTTAGATCAAAGATGCCGGCAAGCTTATGCGTCACGCACAGTTTCACTTTTCACTACATTTGATTTTATATCCATACGCAACCTATGTGATTAGCAATGCATGAATGGGACAGAGTATATAACTTGAAAAGAACGATAAACCATTTCAAAAAGTTACCTCATGTTTTGACTATATGCCGCAGACGGCGAGCATCACGTAGGCTATAGGACACCACTATACGTTGAACTACATTGTCGTAAAGGCAACCCACAAGAAAATGAAAAGTGTAAGAAATGGCCGGAAGGGTATATTGCTCCCTGAGTTTTGAGAAAGTGTTGAGGTAAATTTATAGGCTAGACAAGATATTAAATACAAAGTTCTCTGGATATAGGGTTGCTAGTTGGGCTGCAGCTGGGTAACTTTGTTACTGTAACCATGGAGCTTCCATGCTGTAAGTGAGTGGCTACAGAGAAACGACAGAGAAAACAACAACAACAACAAAACTCACTGCATCTAAGTGTTACAGAATATCTTCCTTTTGATCTTCAAGCCCGCATGCTAGCGAAATGCTGTTGCAATATGTGCAGGTGCATGTTTATTCATGCAGGAATAATTGACAACTGCAGATGTACTCACAATACAGGAGACGAACAATAACAACTCAACTGGACAGCATAGGCCTATCTATCTCACGTTAGGGGGGCCAGGGAACCCCCGTGCGGATTGCAAATGGAATCTTTTTATTTTCAGTTTACAGAAAACGATGTTCTCGTAAGGAGTCGGCTGAAAGACAAGTGTCTTCTATATAGCTCGATAGTGTGAGAAAGATATAGCGTGTCTATGACAGTTTTGTTACTGCTTCCCGATGGTCTGTTAGTAGGAAATAAGTATCCGAAAGGACTAGCCAAAACACCCCTCCCCACTCATAAACAACTAAAAATTATAATCGACCACCTTCGCCACCTCTTCCCTCTTCTCCTTATCACCCCTTTCAATGGCACCTCCGCCTCTGAGAATACCGGTTACGGTACATATCATGCTCACACGTTTGCCTTTTCGCGGTAATGCACGTACGGAGAATTTAACCTGGAAGGGACATGGTGTAACTTTCACCTTTGGCGCTTTTTAAACCAACCTGCACAATTGCTGAAAATCGCTATCTTTTAATCGTAACTCTACCCTCTTGAGGTGAGCAGAAATTAAGGTCTTTTGTTACATACGATATCAGTGATGTTTGATACCACATATTACAATGCATGTAAGGTTAAAAAGAATGGTTGTGTTGCATGAATGCCCGGCATTTCGGGGAAAAAAAAGGGCATGCCTAAATTGATCGTCAACTAAATCATGAATTAACACAAGACTGTTCTTAACAGCACTGGTGAATGATTTTCGAAAAGTTCGTCATATTGTGCTCTGCATTTTCTTGTACACACTAAGAAGGGAGAAGATGTCAGGATTTTTTTAAATTCATCTTTTCCTTCTTTTTCTTTTGTAATTAAGCTCATAGAGCAAAAGCGTTGTAAAATGACAAAGGAGAAAAAAAGAGACGCAACAACGTGATACCACATCCAGAGGTACGGAAACCCTTTCAATGAGAAGAATGAAAAGGATTAGGTGCATCTTTCAGACAGGTGGTGGGCGGGAGGCAAATGATATCCATCATAACTTGCTGGCTAGGAATGTGGCGAGACTATTATGGTTCAAGACTATCTAAGTGGAGCCTGCTGATCATGGATAAAAGTACCCCCCCCCCAGATCGCCGGAAGACGCCTTCCCACTGGCTACTTAGTCTCCCTTTCATTCTGAGGTTGTGGGCTTTTAGAGGTCAGAAGTGGGTCCAAATTGTGTTCGACTTTTTTGGGGGGATGGGGGTTTTTTATGGGTAAAAAAAAGAACATGCACCCGTAATATAATAATTGATCTTGAACCAAAACAAAAAAGTCAATGAATTTGCAGGATCGCCGAACGATGCTCACTCTAAGATTAAAAACATTTTTTATCCGTCTCAGTGCGGAAAAAAAATCTAAAAATGCAGATTTCTCTAAGCATTCAAGAAATACTCTCAGGTTCTGCAGGGCTACTTGTGTGATCTCTACCAGTGAGTTGAGAGGATGGATGAAGCTTTGGGTTCTCAGTGCAGTGTAATTGGCTTTTTGAATTAAAGGAAATGGGGGTCGCCCCGACCTTATTTTGAAAAATCATCACAACCTTCCAATTCTCTCTTTATTTCTTTTACAGTTATACTTTTCATGACCTTGCTGAATATCAGTACTGCATAAGCAAGGTGCTATGCTGCACAATTAAGGGATTCAACAAAAATGATGTCCTATTACACTGAAAAAGAACCAGTCATGACTTAGTATAGAGGGTTTACTAACCGTCATTGCATTTTCCCTGTAAGGCCTAAGCCTCTAAAATGTGGGAAAAAATTTTAAACTGTTTTAAGCCGATCTATAACACAAATACCCACTGCTCTTCGAAGGTATTGGTGGGGGGGGGGGGTACCGGCAGGAATATCTAAAGGGAGTGACAGTGTCTGTCAGCGTACAAGAAGCGTACAAGAAAACTGGCATTTTAAACTCCTACGATGACAGGAAACTGCACTTTCTGGGCTGCATGTGCAGTCTTGAAACGGAAATCCCACGTTTGCAATTTCTCAAATTAATTAGACCAAAAAGTAAATGTAGGAAAATGCTAATGCATATAAAATATGTTAACGTTGATACAAGAATTATAAACTTATGCATCCTCTTTCGTATATTCTTGGAGAACTTGGCAAATATTTGGGTGGGGGATGAACATATCTTCAGTCCCACACTTTTTTTTTTTTCACTGGACAGTTGAGTCACAGTGACTGATTGCATTGGGGTCAAGAAACTCGAAGTGCACCGCCACAAGTGTAGCTATATTTATTTTCTCTCTTGGCGTGGTCCGACGTGGATGAAAGGAAATCAACCAGTCTGATACGGAAATGCAGTACCGTATGCCCTTCGTATGCCTGGTATGCCCCCCCCCCCCCACCGTAAGCAAACTCCTCTTGTCTTATATTTTCTGTAGATTTCAATAGGTTTTCCCTAACCAACCACATCCTCATATAATAGTGTAACGCGTTGCCGCGATAATTAATTAATTTTAAGTGACTGTAGGGACTTTTTTTTTTAAATAACGTGTCATTTAATTTTCTTTTTAAAGCAATTGGAACGACTGGCTGTGAGGAAGTGATTAACAAGTGGACAAAACTGATGCAGAGGGGATAGAAGAAAGTGTGGCGACAGAATTATCAGATACTGTAACTGCTATTAAGTGGAGATGCCAGTGCTAACGGGGTTGCAAGACACAAAGTGGACTATCTTGTTCCTGGCCTGTCTAATCGGTTTTATAGACGAGACGCTTATGACTATACCGGGTAACTTGAAATCTTTAACATCGTTACTATTGTTATCGCGTAGTCAGTGCGGACATTCACCGTTTGGTTACCATAACATTGTAGTTCCTATAAATACGATCTATGGACTTTAAGCTCGCCTTTTACTTACACTTGAACGTGATACTTTACGTTGGCAAGTATACAAAAGTTAACCACGAGCGTATGCGCTTGCGTGGTCGCGCATTTTTATGTGCGTTTGTTTGTGACTTATGACGTGAAAACACCTGATATATCTCAAGCAGCGGCAAGGCCAGGGAGTATGGTGATACTCACCCGCTTCGTCCCACGTTTCGGAGGCCAATTGAAGACATTGTTGGGTCCTGTGTATACCGATTTTCTTGTGGGCCAAGATGGAAATTTTATGGCTATAAACTCGGCTCATATTTAAATATATCATAAGATATCTTTAAATAGGCCAAAATTAACGATATGCGTTGCTGTATTACTGATATCTGCAATAGATTTGATGAAATCTGTTACTGAATTAATGATACCAATAATTCAATTTTTGATATATGTATATAATGCATCTTTTACAGATATCATGAAATGTGTTCCAGATATCATGAATTCGATTCATTGATATTAGCAAATAGCTGGGAAGAATTGCAAATGTCTCGAACTAATTAAAGATATCATGAAAGTAATTGTAGATATCTTTAAACATTTAATGATATCACTAATTATTTGATGATATCATCAAATCGGGAATAAAAAGTAGAACGGCTTGCCATACGACCTTACAAGGAATCAGTGCCCTGCTACGACAAATATGGTTCGTAACGAACGGGAAGGGTAAGCCCCCATCTGTGTTGTATCTATATCCGCATGGAGATTCGCGAATTAATCACGAAGTATAGACACAACGTACTTGCAAAACAATGCGGTTTCATCATATATTTTAAGCCAGGCAGCTCTCACTAAGTGGCTTGGTACACTTTATTGTGGAGCATTTCTATACCAGGATCTCAGTGAAAGGGACAAAAAAGTTCAGTGTAACTTTCTGTCGTTCTTTGCTCAGTGTGACTTTCTGTTGTTCTTTGCGGATCACTACAACAGAACTGTCTTATCTTTTAATGTTATTTGTTTCGGTACAAGCCGTACTGAGCCGTAAATCAGAGGAGCACGGCGCTTGTGGATGTAAATCATTTTTGTTGGTAGAATGAAGGGCATTTTTGTCTGATTTATTCACTCTCCAAAGCAGGTGACAAGAGTTACCCCAAACTACGCTGGTGAATGATACAAATCACAAGGACTAAAGCAAAAAGGAAAAGAAATGCTAAGCTAAATTAAAATGGCGTAACGTCTGAGTAAGACTAATACCAACATAATTTCATTTAGAGTACAGTGAAGTTACTGAGGGAAATAAAGAGACGATTTATAGGTCGCATACCACCATTAGATTCTGTATATCAGCAGGATCTATTAACTCAAGGGAAAACGAGGGCAGCCAAGGCGATAGCTTTTTCATGTTTTCAGCCATCACCGCTTTTTTAATGGAAGTACAAATGATGTGAAAATGAGAACGACTGAAGGAGTTATAGATTGTTCTAGAATTTCGAAGAGGTCGGAACGATATTTCGGTCAAAGAGCCTTGTCAAGCGGTCGTGGACGACCACGCTTAGGCCTATACTTCCACCCTTTTTAGCTCAACATGTGAATGGTTGATATAGGGAAATTTGTAAGTACCATGGTAGGTCAATCCTTGCTTTCAAATGATAAGGTACCGTAGTTAATGTCTGGCATGAAGGTACTCCTTGCATACCTTGTATGTACGAATTAGGGGTCTCGAAAGTTACTCCTTTACTGTATAAGTCAGCGGAGAGCTCAGTGGTGGTATATGGTACTACCGTTTACTTTCAGTATAGCTCCAATTAAAATTACAAAAAGAAAAGAGAAAACAATTACAGTGAATGTTTGAATTGTTCTCTTGGAAACGGTGCATACCGCGTGTAGGGGAACCAGGAGAAGATCAGTGATCTCAAAATGAGGAGCTGGTAAATACATGCAAGAACGAATGATATGTTTAAAAAATGCCCTTGAGGAAACATTTGCCATTCTGGGTGATGATAAAACTTTCTATCGGACTCAACGTAGACTTTGATGCACCGGTAAATCTAAAACGTTTAATGTGTGAATGGAAAATGTGTTATTGCAGTACGACTATCCATCTCAACATATCGTTCATTGAAAATCAACTGTTCAATAACATTAATGCGCTGTGTAATAGTCTTGCTGTTCCCGTTAAAAATAAGAAAAGACAAAAAGAGACCACCCCGTCAAAAAAATAAAAACTATGTTGCACAGGGCATGTAGTAGGTTAGATGATGCCAGGACAATCAACGAATCCCTCACGAAATGGCGAGTTTACTTCAGTTAAATCAAGTGAGTCACAAAATCTCTATATGGGAAATGGAATGTTGATGATAGTTTTTGCATCCGGGTGCCAGACCGTCGGTGTCAGTACCCCATTCTGCAATTGCGTCCTGGATCCAAACTTTCACCAACGTATATTGCACGTGTCACAAAAAAGTTGATTTTTCCTTACGAAGACCACTTTTTTGTCGTTCCCCTATCAGACCAGCGCAAAATGTATCTTAAATGCCCTAAGAACGGAAGTTTATATTTTCCGGTATACCGGACAGACTATGGATCCCGGTGACCCGATGTCGATATTTTGGAACTGTTGCCAACACTAGTTACTGATACCATTTTCATTAGAGACCTGGCAATTCGATTTAAATATTTTCTGCAATTATCCCTACGGATTGCAGTTTCTACTAAAAGTATGACAGTTACAATCCCACACGCTGCTGCGGCAAGCTCTTTTTTCCAGTTTCTTTATATATCTTTTCCTGCGTAGTTTGTTGATATTTTCCACTGAAATGGCATTCCCGCGAGCCCCATTGTCGTCTTTTGTTTGATTTAAATAATAAACAAATGATGTATCAGTGACGTACGTGTGTGCATGATGTCAGAGGTGTGGGGGCACAACCTGTGATTCCCCCATTGACATGGATGGGAGTGTCACTATCACGCCTTTGGTGCACCACGAGCGCCAAGCGCGAGTGTGCAAGCGTGGGGCCCAGGGGTGTTAGGACTCCTGGAGAGCCCCGGCTTCAGGCTTCAAAGCCCCCGGAAGTTCCAGCAATATGAGGTAATAAGAATGCCTTAATTTTTTTAAAGGCCTTATTGATCAGGTTTCTTTCGTTTCAGATTTTGCGAAATTCGATGTAAATAACATAGAGTTCCGGTTATCGTCTATGTGTGGTAGGCTGCAGTGTGTCACATACAATGACAGGACTGTAAGTTTAACATTATGAGGCCAGTCATTTGGTCAAGAAGGCTGCTTGAGATGATCGCGAAAGTTAACAGTTTCATGTCATTTTCATGAACTGTATATACACTAAAGGAACATAGTTTAAGCGCTGATTTATTTTTTCCCCTCGAATCTAATGGGTAAAAGTAGAAGGCGCACGAAATGCTATAGTTATCCTATAGTAATATGTTAGAAGATCGGTAATAATTAAAAGCTTATATAAGTCAATAATTGTGCTGGTATTTGGGTTTTATTGGGCATACTACCTGCACTGTACTTCTCTCCTCCAGTCACTGTAGGCATACCGCATGGCCAACACATGAGAAAAAAGCAGCAAATAGGCTTTGCGACATGGGATGAAATTACCTATGGGTCTACTTGAAATTACCTACAGGCCTACATAAACTGTGCACTCTGCCTTCATGTTTCTTGGTAAGGTGGGCAGGGCATGTGCTGACTAGTAATGTGGGATGGAACTACTGAATGACCGGGGGTGGGACTCTAAGTTACAGTCCGAAAATTGTTGGTTCCCTTCAGGAAATTCCCTCTGGCGAGCGAAAACAGTGGGACGGACTACATTCTGTATCGTATAGACTAAGACTCCCCGACTGGGTGAGCATCAGCCAAGGGGGGGGGGGTGGTTCCACTTACCCATACTTGGCCCAACCCTTGCTGAGAGTTTTCAATCTTTTTCTTTCCCCCTTGCCGTTGAATCCCAGGACTAGAGCGATTTTATCCCGACTGGCTTCAGAGGTGGGAGCCAGTGCCCCCTACCCCCCCCCTCATCTTTATATACTCTTTACTGGTATGTATAAAGAGAACGCTTTGTTTTCTTTCCTTTTGTAGTTCCAATACTGCCAACCTTGTTCCTTGCAAAATGTCAGTCTCAGCTTTTTCACAATCATTTTGACTTGGTCGATGACACCCGCTTTCGAGATGACAAAGTATGCTCGGAGGGGCTCAGCGAAGAGTTAGAAATACTTTGTTTGAATAATTTGGAACACATCGATCTTGGGCAATGGACGATAGCGTACGTTATCAACGGGTCTGACCAGATATGCGAGACATTCCCTGCCGAAAGTGGATCGTTCCTGACGTCATCGAGAATGTTCAATCAGACGGAGTACTACCGAATACCCCTAACAAGAGAAGTGTGCCAAGAATGGGGTGAATGCACAGAAGGAATCAATGTCCAAGTTGGCATTATTCTCTCCGCAAAATTTTTCATGAGAATAGTGTTGAGTCCACTATTGACTGTCTTACCAAAGCAGTGAGTCTTTTTATTGCCAAACATTACGTCATAATTGAAATCAGGATTTTGCTTTGCGCCATTTGAGATGCATGTAGCGGGACCTAACACCGTAAACATCAGTTATTGAAACGACGTTGCTTCATTTGATGATGAAAGTGGCGAGATCGCATTTATCCCTCCCCTCTCTCTCTTGAGTGGACAGAAAAGAAATTCTATTTTCGCTATAATAATGTGAATGCTACTGCTTTACAATGAGATAACGTGACTCAAATACCAGTATTTCAGTTGACCAACACAAGAAATAATAAACCTGTTTCATTGATTAATTGATTCATATCGAAATTGATTGATTACGTGATATTTTTTCTTTATTTTAGCACCGGCTTTCTTCCAGTTCACAACGTCGCAATAATGTTCGGCGTCATATCCTGTACAGGTAAATGTAATTAAGACCCATGTCAGAGGAAGAGTAGGTTATTGCGTGATTGTTTTAAATGTTCTAGTATCAGGTAGGTACATATGGCAAGCCGTTTTACTTTTTATTCAAGAATTCAAGATATTTTCAAATAATTAAAGATATTTTTAATAGGATTACAGATATCTTTAAACAATTGCAGATATCTTCAAATAATTCAAGATATCTTTAATTCCTTTATAGATATCTTTAATTATTTGAAGATATCTTTAATTCCATTAAAGATATCTTTAATATTACATGAATTTCAGATATCTGTAAATTAAATTGAGATATCTACAAATAAATTACAGATATCTGTAAACGAATTATAGATATCTGTAAATGATTTTCAGATATCTATAAATATAACAGAGATATCTGTAAATGAATTTCAGATATCTCTAAATGAATTACAGATATCTTTAAATATGACGTCAGATATCGGTAAATCATTTTCGGATATCTATATATATAATAGAGATATCTGTAAAAGAATTTCGAATATCTTTAAATATGACGTCAGATATCTGTAAATGAATTTCTGATATCTTTAAATATGACGTCAGATATCCCCAAAAATGACGTCAGATATCCACAAATACAGATCCTGTCTGCTAACTCACTCTGCTCAGGTGCGGTGTGCCCTACATACTTACTACTTTACACTGCAGTACACACTAGCGCTATATACATAATGCTGTACTGTAGCTATGGCCGTGAGAGGTGAAAATGTTCGAGTTCTTGATCGTATATCCAGGACGTTGGATGACGTTTCGCGATTACTTATTGATTCCAGTACAGTACAGTGCATACTACTACCATATATGATTACGCTACTTGTGTACATGCTGTGTGTTGTAGTAAGTGGATCTTTAGTTTAGCCTTTAGTGTGAGGTTCGCCCTCAATTGTAGATATCTTCAATTAAATTCTAGATATCTTCAATTAAATTCTAGATATCTTCAATTAAATTCTAGATAGGGCCTATCTTCAATTAAATTCTAGATATCTTCAATTAAATTCTAGACATCTTCAATTAAATTCTAGAAATCTTTAATTTAGTTGTAGATATCTGTAAATGTTATAGAGAAATCTTCATATGTAACGAATTAAAGATATCCAAAAGAACAATTTAGATATCTTTAAAACAATGAAGATATCTTTAATTCGTGAATAAAAAGTAAAACGGCTTGCCATACGTACAGACGAAATATTTCTTAGCTGGTAATTTTCAGGATATGAATAGTGATTGAAATAGTCATGAGATACCATTGCTCTCATCCAGGCGAGTGATTACTTCGGTAACATACATGTCTCCAATACAGCAATTTCATCTATTCATCATGTACGTTTGCCGTATGTATATTCAAATTACTAAGTCGTCGTGGAAATACTTATAGAATCTTCTCCACACCACCATCCTCATCATGATAATAATCACTACCCTTCTGATCATCCTCATCATTAACATATCATTATCATTGCCATCATTATCATCATCATCATTACCACTATCCTATCCCCCTCCAATTCATCATCATGCACTATATCGTCATCACTATCATAATCTTTACCATCAACATCATCGGTATCACCTTTATCATCACGCCCATCATGATCATGCTCATTATCATAATCATTATCATTAACATGACCATCACTTTCGTACCATCACCATCAATCACCATCATCTCCGCCTCTTCTTTCCCTCATCATAATCACTACCATCATCATTGTCATCATCTTCATTACCACCATCCTCCTCCTCCTTAACAACATCATGATAATAATGATCATCATTATCATTTCCATCATCATCTTATTCGTCACAGAAGTCATCGTTATCCTCCTTATCATCATTCTCATTAGTACTATCACCACCACCATCATCATCACCACCTCCATCAGTCCATCATTCACATCATCATCATCATCATTATCATCATTACTATCATCTTACTCCTCTTAATTTGTCATCACTATCCATCTGATCATCATGACTCTTATCATTATTATCAACGTCATCATCACCACCACGCCAACGTCATCCACACAATCCACATCATCATCTTATTCTTCACAATCGTCATCTTTGTCCATCTTATCATCATCAGTATCATCATCATAATCGTCACTAATCACTGTATTTTCTTCTCTTTTTTCCAGTGTATGCTTCATCTTCATTCTTTCCATTAATTCTCTCTGCGAGATTGCTCCATGGCATCTCAGCTTCGCTTTTGACCATTGGAAGTGAGTAAAATGGGTTTCTTATTTTTTACACTTTCGATATTTAAAGGCTGTATTGCATCACCCTAAGCTATATTTTTACCTCCCGGAAAGGAAAATTCTCAACTGGTTCTAAGTTACAGTACTCTTAGATAGACAGCAAATTCGAAAGATGCAGAGCAGCTCGTATTACACAGCGTACACAGGGAATCCATGTTTTGATACACATGTGGAGGAATTAAAGGCAGGCTGAGGGAGGTACTAGAGGTAGGTGGTTGGGAGAATTAAAACTGTCTGGGGTGATGAATTTTTGTCTTTAAAAGGATAGTCCAGCCTGAAATTTAGCTTTGATATGTGTAAGAGTAAGTAAATCTGACCCTTATAGTAAAATTTCCACTCACTTCCCATGCATGGTTCTCGCTCTTTTATCAGTTGAAGTTACCCTCTTTGCTACCTACTGGTAACTTGAAGCAAACAGGAGTGACATCATCTCTTCACATTGCTAAAGAGTCTTTTGTTTTCTTCATTTTTAAATTTGTTATTTTGACCTTGAAATCAGTAGGTGGTCAGCCTACATACTGGTTACGTGAAGGTCAAAAAACTCTCATACCCCTCATACATTCACATTATGATATCACTATATATTGAAGTATTAAATTTGGTGTATATTTTAAAGAAAAACATAAAATACTCTATCTATGTGGGGATATGACATCACTCCTGCTTGCTCCAAGCTAACTGTCAGTAACAAACGTGGCAACTTCAACTGCTCATATCTCGGGAACCACACATGGGAATTGAATGGAAGTTTCACTGTAATGGTCAAATTAACTTACTCTTCAACATATCAAAGCTATTTTTGTGGCTGGACCATCCTTTTAAGTGTCTGCTTCATCAGTTTTTCATCAATTATTTTTGTTTTCATTCTTCTGGAGTGCCTGTGACTTGGGTCCGCTATACATAAGGAAAACATTTCAGGTGATTGCATAATCTAGCTGACACGTAGATCAGCGATACGTGTGTACATGCAGAGAGTATCGGGTGATTCTCTCCTGTTGGACGAAAAATTTAGAAGCATTTCTGTGCGCGATTTCAAGTCAACACTTCCCTGTTTGTCATGAGGCTCAATAGATCGCATACGTGAGGAGCAAATCTAAGGGTGATCTGTGGGGTGTAGTCCCAACTATTACTGTCGAACGCGATAAATTCACAAGATGAGAAAGATGTAATTCTTTTTAATGGGTTTTTTATGGATTAAAGTTGCAGGTCAATACAAGCTGATATACGCATATCGTAAGGTCAGGCCCTCAAAATGGACAAGTAATTTGATATCTAATATATTTAATATATATTTATATTATAATTAATTTATGCAGGCTTCCCAATAATCAGATTTCAAGATCTTATTTCTAGTTTGTCAATGGCCTAAGCTCTTGTATTTCACATTTGGTTATAACAGGTGTTCAAGTGATACATAAGGCTGAAAATCACTTGCTTACTCTCGGATGGTAGTAGATTACATGTTATAAAACAACAACGCCACAATAACTGCACATTAAAATAATACATACATTTAACTTTGAACACTTACAGTGTTTCACAGTTACATTGTAAGCGTTTAAAACTGAACGCCTGTTTAAAACGTTAACACCTCCGTTGATACTTTTGTAGCCAGGAACATTTACCAGGAGTGGGGGGGGGGGGGGGGAGACAAACGTGTACGATCGACTAGTCGAAGGAGCATACAGAGTGAAGGCGACCACTTGTCAGGGATGTGATATGTTTCTTTAAAGAGGATTGGAGGCAGAAATTACGTGTTGCAATTGCCCTCACACTAAGCGGCGCTTTACCACCCGTTGGCGCGTAGAGTCCTTGTAGAGAAAATTTCTGACACAAATATCTGGAATTGGAAGAAAAGATTAGGAGGGGGGGGGGGGGGCCGAATGTAGACAGTACTGTGTAAGCGGAGCCCCAACATCAGTTGGATGAGGGTACAAGAACATTTTTGGCTTTCCACCCCCCCCCCCCCCACCTTGGACAAAATCTGCGGAAGTCGAAAATGCGTCGGTTTGGGGAAAGTCGACATACTTGTAAACCATTGTTGTGTCTATCCCATTTTTGTGGAAAACATGTGGCAAGACCAAAGCAAAATACGTAAGGGGACTTCAAGGGCGGTCTGTTACTGAGTTACCATTTTGCGACATTCTCGTAATATATGGACATGAATGAACGATACCCTGGCCCTCATTAAGTCTGAATTAAGTTCCATCCACGATTTCTCCCTACCGACCATTACGTCGGTGGGAGGGAGAAACCAGACTGAAACAGAGTCACCCGTTACATTCAAGCTTTGATTACACTTGTGCAGTATCCAAACAGATGAAAACGTGCAACCATTTAGCATCTCAATCCCCACTTTCTGAAAGAATTATGCTTTTTAAAATTTTCTCAGAGGGACACCCCTCCCCTGAGACGTCCCGTCGGTCCATCCCCCATCACAAACTCCTGGATACGTCATTGTGCAGTACTACTGTCTTTAAAATATTTTATTATTATTATTATTGCTATTATTACTATTATTATTATCATCATCATCATCATTATTATTGGTATTGTTATTATTATTATTATTACTATTGTTATTATTATTATTAATATTATTATTATTATAAGCCGTAGCTGTTGCTTTCGGCACGGTACCTGAAAAGTCCCCATCTTCTGTATGAAATGGAACAGTCTGCAATATAAACACTGTATGTGGACACGTTACTCGAGGTACCAGAGAATCTTGAGTGTTAGTTTTTTTTTTAATTCAATGATTGAAATATTCCATAATTTCATTTACTTGTATACTGTTGCATACATCATGATTATCTGTCGCACAAAGTATATATATATATATCCTCTTTATAACAAATTCGCAAGCATCACGAGAGTAGGTGTACTTATTTACTTATTGATTGATTTATTTAATGTTCTATTTATATAGTGGGGGGTCTAACAAATTATGTCTTCAGAGATAATGACAAGGAGAGAGGCATTGCTGTTGGCATGAAAGTAAGTTTCATGGCTCTCGGCTCGGTAGGTGAGTAAGTTCTTACATTAATGATTAAAACTTTAAGAAAGCAAAAAGTATATAGTTAGAATTCCGGCGGGATCCGTTACTTTTCATTACATTTTTTCACACAACTGACAAAAGCAAAATGAGCCGGGGATAAATTCGAATGTATTAAGTCTATATCGCCATATTGTGGTATTTATTATCCCACTCTTTGTTATTTGTTTTATTTTTCAGTCGGGCCTCCTTTCGGTGGGTTGATATTTTATATTCTTGGTAATGCTGCTCCATACTTGATAATGGGAACATGCTATGTTTTATATCTCGGTGAGTGTTAACTTTCACCGTATTTCCCTTCACCATTCTAGCTCCCACTGTTTATCTGCCTGTCTGTCTGTCTGTCTGTCTGTCTATCTGCCTGTCTATATATATATATATATGTATATATATATATATACATGTACATACCTATCTATCCGTCTATCGTTCCGTCCTCCCATTTGTCCATCTCATGTATGTAGATATGTTGGCTTGAGTGCCAAAGGTCTAAAAACTCATCCACAGTAGACGAACATCGTATTATCTAATTATGGACCAATCGATAGTCAGGTCGAAATATAGACTTCACACGTACTCACAACTGAATCTCTAATTTTAAATGAAAGTAACTGCATGTTCAGGAGATGGCAATCTGAATATTTTGCGATTCTAAACTTAATGCTTCTTTTACACTTTAGCTTTTTCTTGCAATGCTGTATTAGCTGTTGTACATAATCACATTGGTAAAATAATTTACAATTTAGTGAACTATTCTCTAATTTTCTCTCTCTGTAATGACTGAACACTTTCCACAGTATGTGTAATGTGTTATTTTTTTATTTCTTTATTTTTATTTGGAATTATGCTCTTGATCCCCTATAGGACTCTCATTTACGTTACTGACCGGAAATTCGAGAGACGAATCTGTGAGAGGAAGTAGGTTGTACGACATCATAGAGTTGCTCCTTGATCCTTACATATGTGTATCTACAAGTGAGTTGTTCCACTGGTTATATGAGAGGGTAGATCAAAAGTGATCACTCCCTTTCTTGTGTTTTCTTTTTTTTTCTTTTGCCATTCATTTATAGGCGTACAAAAATAGTCCCCCATCACCATGTGTAGCAATTTGTTATACCTTTTAATGATTCTATAATGCTCTTAACATTAATACAATGACGAACTTTTCGGGGTACTTTCAACGGCACTAGATGGAAACTTTACTAACAAGTTGGTAAATGAATGACAAAAGGTGACGGAAGTATTAATTACGTAACATGACTTTGAATAGACCACAATGGTCAAACTGATGCCATGCATGTAAGTACTCTGTATATAGGATTGTGGGTAAGTCAATAGATGATAAACAAGAATTACTTGAAAATAAAAATTCTCAGGAAATTTCCTCGGGTAATAATACTGGAACGTGATGATGGTTACATGCACAATTCCCTGTGTGAGCAACTGAGCCATATTACAGTCATCTGAATTCTGCGCTGGTTTCAAGAGGTACATGCGTAAAACTTACTGCGTGCCATATCCATGTTTGACAGGAGGCCTGGTCGGTTTTTGTTTAGTAATGACAGGGTCAGAGGGGAGCTGTGACTGAGGAGGAGATACAACACTTTGAAGTCATATGTGCAGCCTCCAAGGTCAAACAGTAATCTTTTTTTGTATCTTTCTTGACATTTCTATACGACTTATACCTTATTAGAAAGTGAACACAATATGGTATCTGTCGTGCTGCGTAACACAGTATAACAATTATGTTGTAGGTCAAATCATGAGAAAGGAAAATTTCATGAAAGTTCAGGGAATCGATCATTTACTTAAAATATTGGAATTCACCTGAACATGTCCTTTACCTGATAAGTATACCATAAAACAGGAAACGGTTGTGAAGAAGATCTTTTGCTTATGTTGTGAGAGAAAACTAATTAAATAACTTGGTGAAACGTTAAGCATCAGAAGTTGCAAAAACCTGTCATCTGTGACGCAAAATAACAAGTAGATGAGTAACTAAATTATCCGATCCATTGAGTACTTTGAAAGTCACTTCTTCACTGATGTAAAATCTTGCTGGGCTTCCATTTCTGGTTGGTTATATTTCAAGATGATGGAAATTTCCCATTTTCTCCCCCTTTCTTTTTTAGTTGGATTAACTTTGGCAGCCTGTTGCGTATCCATTATTGAATCTGCTCTTCCTCATTGGATGATAACAGAGATGTCGTCACCCGCCTGGCTACAAGGTCTGTCCCCATAAGTGATTTAACATAAGCACAGGCACATATGTCTGCTTTACCTTCACAGACAGGACTTCCCATGAGACTTAGACCTTGGCCTTGATTCTACTCCTATACTGAGTACATGATATCTTGCGAGGACCTGAAAAAAGACAGATGAAGTCCTCACTTGACAGGTGACTATACATTGTATGTCCTCATTCAGATAGAAATAGACAGGCAGATACATACACATACATTATACATTAATATGACAACCGGATGAGAAGAAATCACCACGGAGAATTGGTTACATCCACCACAACAGTTCGTATTCATAACTTCACGAGCTCCCTAAATGACCCGCCTTATTCAGATAGTTTCTGATTCGTGAATTTAAAGGGTACAATGACTTAATTAACCACGAATTCAGTGAAGCAGGTGAGTCTTGGTGTATTTAAGCTCTGAGAAAGTTAAAGGTGGAGTAATGAATGCACTACAGATGAAGATCACTTCGGTACACACATCAACTCCTTCCAGCCCAAATCTCTATTATGGCAGTATGTTACCAATGTGTGCCGCACCATTTGTGTAGGTTTTATATTATTACTAATACGTCAAAGGCGTACTACACGCAAGTGTCCTAAAATTGACATAGAGTGTGAAGGGCAGTGGCTGGAAATATTTTTTGAAGAACAGCAGAGAGTGTAGCATACAGTACTGCACAGTGATTATACATAAAATGTTGATGATCCTTGCCGATTGCAATACCTACAGTTCATAGATATGATTTTCTGCATTTCCATTTCAAATTTCACCACAGATCGTGCAAACTTTATTTCAATTGGAATGGATATAATCATGCACCTGTTTTGTGTGAAAGAAGAGAGAAAAATTAACTTGAAATCTGTAACTTAAAAACATAGGCCTACTAACCTTTCCAGTTTGTACCAAAACCTCACAGTTGACAGAAATTCAAAGTTACAGATTAAAAAAAAATAATTAAACCCAGATTAAGGGAATTTCCGTTTACTAACAATGAGGCTTAGGCCATGAAGTTTACTGTTTTAAACTGTGTTTGTACTGTTTTGTTTATAGTGACTCATGAGTTTGATTGCCTCTAAAAAGAGAATGATTATATTAGGATGTAGGTTAAGGTGAATGATTGAATTGGAAGAGAATATAACTAGGTTATGTAGTGTTTTTGCAGGTGAACAAAAAGCAATTACGGCCTAGCGGACAAGACAGCTTAAGACAACCACTTATATATTGACCGTTCATAGGAGGGGACAGGGCAAAAAAGGACAACGGCTTATATATTGATCGTTCATATGGGGACAGGGCAAAAATGCTGGGAAGTACGTCATTGGGGAAAAAGAGCGATCGTGGTGTGACATTAGAATAATTTGTGTCTCGTCAGTGAAAATGTTGGAAATAAATAAATAAACAAGAGGGCAATCCACGGAGTTGCGTATCTCATCGCCAACATGCATTGATTTAAACACACGGCATGTACACGTAGATTTGTAATAGTTTACTGCAACCACCTCTCACAGAGACCTAGTTCGGGGAACTGGTTGTAAATGAGTGGCAAACATTCTTCAAGAATAAAATGGTGGTAAGCATCTCAATACTGATATCTACTGTAAGGTAGCAAACTTACAGTTAAAGCCTAGTGCTACTAGGCTCAAGTAACGATAACTAATGGCTCAAAAGTATCTGTGCATATTACGCTACATAACACAATTATAACATTGGGTTATTCCATGGGGGTTAGGCTTAGTGGTTAGAGTTAGGGGCAGGATATGGATATTTGCACATAAGTCTCCTATTTACCTGTGCAGGACCTGGTTCTGCTAAAATTATTGTGTGACTTAAAAATAATGTTCTCATAAAAGACATTACCCACAGGGGCCAGTTCTGCTAAAGATGTTTTGGCTAAAGTTAAAAAGGTGGTGTCTATTGACCCAGATGCTGGCTCTAAGTTTGTTATCAAACAATCATACAAATTCACCAGTATACTATAAGAGTATTATACTGTATCTTCATAACTGTGTTCACAGGAACGGCCTTGCAAAATTTTGAGTATAATGCTTCATTAGCTCTCAAGATATGGTGGAAATACAAATTTTGGGGCAAAATTGGCTTTTTTTTTCTACAAAAATCAGCAATTTTCACTCTCTTTAATACAAAAGTGATATACCTTGAATATTACATTCTCAAGTAAGTCCTTGCAAAATTTTGCATTAAATGCTCATATACATCTCATGATATGATGGAAATACCAATTTTGGGACAAAATTGGCTTTTTTTTCCTCCAAAATCAGCAAAATTCACTGGATTTACCATTAGAGTAATATTATGTTGAACAATGTGTTTTCAGGTAAGTCCTAACAACTTTAAGTTAATTGGTCTAATGGTTCTCAAGATGAGCTGGAAATACAAATTTTGGGGCAAAATTGGATTTTTCCTCAAAAATCAGCAAATTTCACTCTCTTTACTACAAAAGTGATACACCTTGAGTATTTCATTCTCAGGTAAGTTTTTGCAAAATTTTGCATTAAATGCTCAAATACTTCTCAAGATATGCTGGAACTACCAATTTTGGGGCAAACTTGGCTTTTTTTTTTTCTAAAAAATCAGCAAATTTGACTTGATTTACCATACAACGAATACTTCTCGCACATATTGGCATCATGCACAACCTTACCAAGTTTCAACTTAATCGCTCATATGCTTTTCAAACTATTCTGGAAAAACCACAATTTGGACAGGTCCGGACTCACATACACACGCACGCACATGCACACGCACGCACCCATTGGCACAGACACGTTTTCATTTATACCACCCAACAGGACCCTCCTGTACCTATGGTCACTCTACCATGGGGTACCCCTGGGGTGTCGCTACCCATCCACTCCAAGTATTTCCATGGCAACCATTCTCCCATGGGTGCACAGTGCAATATATAGCTACACTAGCCAAGTGACTACAATATCTCATCTTGCCCCTATAGGGCGATGAGATAATACATAACAAAAATAATTAATTCAGTTGAAAATCTTAGTATTTGGTTGTAAAGCAAAAGAGTTACATGCTATCTTTCAGACAATGTTTTATGTGTAATTTATATACCCTCACACAGGCGTCATATATCTCCCGATGGCCGGTATGGCGGTACCTTGCGGTATACTAGCTGGTTTCGCTGGAACTAGAATACGAAGGTCAGTGAAAGAATATACCCTTCGATGAGATTATAGATAAACAGATATGTTAATTGTAGTATATAAAGATAGTTCTATTGAAGTTATAAAGTATTTCCATCTAATTACGTAACACAAAATGGTGATGTTAAAAATAAGGTTGTCAAGCAGTGTAGAAAACAGTTGGACCCTATCTCGGAAACTTAACAACTGTACACCAATAACACCTGTAGACATTATTATGTCCTTAGCCGTACTCTGACCAACCATATTTACCTATTGTGCAGTTACAACTAAGACAAAGAAAAATGACATTTTCTATGAGGTGAAAAAATTTCCTTTCAGTATGTAGCACTGGTGATTTCGTTTGATTGACCTTTTTTCTTTTTGACGGTAGCTAATAGCTGTTATTTTGCTGCAAGGGGCTATTATCTTTAGCACGATTAAACTATTCCTAAATTATTATTAATGCCCTCAGATATTTCTCTTTTCCACCTTTCTAGATGGTTAATGGTTTTGGCGGGCTTCTTTTCCATTGGATCCTCGCTTCTAGTGGTCGGTGCATATGTTTCTATGTGTATGATTTTAAAATATTTTGCACATGGTATGATAGAGTATAGGTTCATGGTCGAATCCGTCGAGTGTGAAGTGCATTAGCTGGTATAGCTGATCTGTTATAGAAACTCACCGGTGATGTGATCATTATGCACAAAGTTGTACTCGAGTGAGTTCTAGTGTTGTGTTTGTACTGGTCTCTCGACCAGTACAATGCTACTAAATGGAATGGTTCTGTACTTCCATCAACCAATTGGGAATATCCCTTGAGCCAATGGACCCCAACTCCTGGGCCTTGACGGCCCATCATCAGGAGCTCAAAGGTCTAATGATTCGCGCAAGATCAATGCGGGAGGTACCATGGTATTTGCTTAGAACATTTCAATGGCCATTATTTACACAACGTTTCAAGCTTAGAAATATATTTTGTATCCAAAGAGTCCGGTAAATTCACCCTTCCCCTCCCTAGTTGCGGACGTCCATGTGTGGAGGATGGAATGAAATACCCCAAGTACCTTGGTTAGTATTCGTACCTTTTTAAGACAGACATAACTCCGAAATTAGTAGTTCCCAGTTCTCTCGGTTCAGCTCTGACAGAAAAGATCTGAATATGAACTCGGCACGGGACTAACTTTCTTTCAAGTTGACTGAAATTCTTAAGATTCTTCCACATTTTTAATTTGGATTTCACGATGTTCTGACAGATTCCATTCTGCCGATTGCCACAAATGCTTATCTTACCAATGGTCCTCCTTGGTGCCGGATTCGGTAGGTTTTTGAGAATAACTGTTTTAAAACTTTTCTAAATTTACTCATTCAAAAAAGTGTAAACGTGCCAAATCTGGGCGGGCTAAGTAATTAGCGATTTGGACGATTAGATTACCTCTGTTGAATTGGTCACACACTTTCATCAAGGGAAATAAAATGTCCCTAGAGGAAAAATATTCTTCCCTGTCTCGCCCCCATCTGGGTCAAACCCTGAGGTGAACCCCCGCCCCTTCATTTTGAAAACAATAGTGTACATTACATTGAAGTTACATTACGGCATGGACAGACTTCTGATGTGGACTCACATTCACCTATATGAACGGGTCTAGCACCAGCTGTATTAATAGCGGAGTTAAAGGGTTACACGTTTAATTTTGTAGTAGCCTTTACTATCTTCAATTGCATCAGACCTAATTGTTAAGATACCGCCTCAACGTTCACAGTATTAATGAAAATCTGTCTGCAACGTCTGTATTTGGCACCTAGGTAGGATGTCTAATTAAGACCATATATTAAGTAAGATTTCATTATGGCTTTGTGTTTACCATGTTGTGTTTTCAGGAACATTAGACAGTACATTGGCAGCATTGATATGCAGATTTGGTTACGAAAGACACGCTGGGATGTATGCAGCCAGTGTGGTAATAGGGAGCGTTGCGTTTAGCTTCGGCTTTGCCTTAGGTGAGAATTTTTCTATTTTCTCTGACTTACTTTGGCCTCACCACTGTAAGTTACGTATATGTGAAAAATGATATCAAGTAAAAAGTATTTTGACTTCTTCAATTTGCACTTTTCTTGAGCATGAGGTGACCGTTTATCAAAAATGATAACTCTTATGGTGTTACATAAAGGACCATTGGATGAAATTCAAATGAGGGGTGAAGATTAAGGCCATATGAGCAGATTTAAAACTTCTGGCATTCTAATCTATCTGGATGTTCAAACTCCAAGCATATAGTCTGTCAATCGACGACAGTATAGATATTGTACCTCAACTTTTAAAGCCACGGAGCTCCTTTTTTAACCTCAGTCTGTGGTGTCTATTACGTAATCAGAGAACGCTAATGACTTAAGGCAGGTTGATTTCTATAAGGGAGGGGTGTCTATACAGTGCCTGCCTCCTTTGTAACTGCTAAGAATGAGAGAATAATGCAAAACATCATTGTAACTATTTGGTTTTGTGGGATTACTGAAAAAGTCTCATCGACAAAATGGAGAAATGAAAGCATATCTCAGACCAATATTTGGAATCATTGCAAAGACTTTTTTTTTTATTTCTTCCTTTCTTGAAGGTCCTGCCATAATGGGCGCATTGATAAACCTTATCGGATTTACATGGTGAGTCACTGTTTTACATATAACTCGTCCCACTGATGCGTCACGTGATGTAGACACATTTTCACAGCCACAAGAATTAAACATTCCAAGTGATAAACCCCCTGTTGAGCAATGTCTTCGTTAAAAATAACATTCAGCAAGTATTCGTATTTCCTTGCTTTTATCGCAGAAATATGCTCATTTGTCTTCAGTCGCAGATACATCCATCAGCATTTGTGTCACATGGATGAATTGTAGAAATGTACGATTTCCGTCAGTTGAATATAGACATGAGCATATACTGCATGATTCATCTCCTTTTGATAACATTCCCTGCTCCAAACAGTGTTAGATATGGTAAAAGCATTTGGTATCATCTCCGTATCGGGCAGGGTATTGATACATCGTTTCTTTCACTAGCGTACACAGGGGGGCCATTGGGCCATGCCCCCCCTCACATTCCCCATTTTTTTTTAAATACTGCATATCTTGCTGAAAATATCAGAAATAAGGCTGGGTTCATGCAGCTGAAAAAACTTGGGAAGGGCTATTTCCGGCCATCTGGGGGGTTTGTAAAACCCAAAATTTTCTTGTACTCTCCGCGCCAACCGATGGTGGCTCTCCACTTAGATAGTCTTCACAAGTTTGCACCCCCTCCCCTTGGAAGGTCTTTTAAGGTCTTCTTAAATGTTCCAGATTGCAGGAGATCTGCAGATTTCACAATTTTCCAGGAAAGCATGCCCCCCCCCGACCCCCTTAGCAAAAACTTTCTTGTACGCTCCGCACCAACCGATCGTGGCGCTAGGCTCGGATCTTTCAATTGCAGTAATTCCGGCAGAGGCTACGGCCTCCCCCTCCACAAATTCCTGGGTACGCCACTGTTTTCTTTTATCTTCCCCTTTTTTTCTGTAGACCAGTGTAGTTCTTTGCTACTACGATTTCGAGGGACATTGATTTTAGGTCATAATTACAAGACCACACACACCAAACGGTATACTAGTGGTCTTTTTTGAGGAAGTTCTCCATAAAATAGTACAGTCAGGGCTATTTAAGAGGAAGGCTGTCATCGGTTTGGGCGGACTTGAGATGAGATGGTACAAGAAGACTAATGAATTACATTTCCTCTTTCACTTACTCTTTGAGCATGACATTATCCCCCCCCCCCCTTTGAATTGGACCTTAGCTTCAAATGCTCACCCCCAGGTTTCCACCGCCACATTTTTGCACATTTTATTTATTTATTCATGTACTTTTTGAGGGAGGGGTATATCTGGGGAGGAGACTAAAAAAAGGAGTCAATCATCATTAACACGCTTTCTGGAATGATGGAAAGACGATCAACGACAAGGACCAACGTCAGTTTGCGTGGAACGTGCGAGAAAATATTTGGACATGATCATGTTCCCCATCCCCCAGCCACGCAGTTCTATGGGATTTAGTGCAGCAAAATTGTACATTTCTAAAAAAAAAAAGAAAAAGTACAGTTTGTTCCATAGTAGTCCTCAAATTTTCGGTAACAATATTTTGGTCTACCGACTCGTTGGTTGCAACTTCTGTCCAACTCTTGGCTGTGGCCATTAACTTGGCTCTGGTTGTTAAGTCATAATACGACATTTTGCGTTTCGCGTTTTTTTTTTCTTTCTTTTTTTATTCCTATGATAACAACTGTAATAGTACCTACGGAAGTATGAAAATGACGTTTTCTTAGGCATATATGTTGAATTTTGTCACACGTAGAATGTACGTTAGTGGAGCTTTAGATCCCGGCAAACTCCCTGATCTGGGTAGCGAATTTCAGAACCATTGCCCTGATATCATTGGTCGGATACCCGGAGCAAAATAATAATAATGCGTAGTTTTGATCATGTTCATTGACTTTTGTTCTCTCTTACGGTATACGAATTATCCTTTTCTACAGCCTCATAACAGGCCTTGGGTGCATCGTTACACCGTTCGCATTAGCGAGCTTCATCTTGAGAAAGGGAGAAATTCTTCTCGATGAAGAACAGAGTGAAGATGATGCTGAATTTGAGGAAAAGGATAAACTTATCTGCGAATCACCATCAGGCGATCCCTAGCAACGGTCGAATCGTCACGCCATATTTAATATGACGGTCACAATTCAGACCCATTCACATTTCAGGGCACCGCGAGGAGTTTAATGATTGGGGGCACATATTGTCATGCGTCATCGACAGGATATACCAGGCTGCTGTCCAAGGATTTTAGCAGGGAATGTGGGTCTCGTCGGACAGTGTAGCTCTTCTGCACCCACCACACGGATAGGACTATCTAAGCACCACCATCGGTTGGCCTGGAGCATACAAGAAAACTTTTGAAAACGCTACAACACCCGATGGCCGGACACGGCACTTTCCGTCTCAAGTTGCATGTACCCATCCTTAAAATAGGGCTTTTATGTCTGCAGTTCCTCAAATAATAAGAATAACATTGATGGAAAATGGTAAAAAATTGGATTGCTTTTATCTAGAGTATTTCCACCTATTTAATCAAAATGCTCTGCTTCGGAGGTCACAATTAGTTAAAAATAATGGTAAGGTAGGCGGGAGCAGAAAGGTTTAAGGTCCACCTGCATACTATCGAAGCCCAACGTCACATAAGTTGGAGCGGAGAGTAATAAAACAGTTGGCTTTACAACCCCCTTCTCCAACCAGATAACCGGAAACGGCACTTCCCGGGTGTTCTAAGCTTCATGTACCCAGCATTGAAATAGATATTTCATGCCTCCAATTTCTCAATCAATGAGAAACACATCAATCTATGGGAAATGGATCAATAATTTTGATTGCTTTTGTCTATAATATTTTCAGTTATTAAATCTCTCTGGCTCTTTTGACGGCCAAGTGTTTATCTTTAAAATGATCTTACAAGGCTTTTGTGATGAATAATCTGACGGTCTTCTGCATATAATTATTTAAGCCGAGCATCACCATCTATTGGCCCAGATCGTATCATTTGGGCCGAAAATACCTCCCAGACCACCGGAAATTGCTCAAATTGTGAAATTGTTTATTTTATGTCTCACCTCACCCCTACAAATAAATGTAATTTAAATACGTTAAGTTATTTTTGAGATCAAAATATGATTGGGAGAACGTGCCCCCCCCCCCCCCCGTTGGCGACGTCACTGGTCACGTTCACGTCGTATTTGGTGCCAAATAATTTTAAAAGTAACGCCAAGGAGATATATCTAATGTAGCTATAATGGTGAATTAATAATTGCATTTGTTTTCACAATCCTCTGCATTCTTCTCTTTTATTTATTTCTCTGTTTTTTCTCAGTTGTATGAAATTTGTAATATATTGATGTACTTTTTGTAGAAACCTTTTGGGTGATTTATCAATGATTGAAATAATTGATTTATTGATTGATTGGTCGATAGATTGATTGATTGATATGACAAGGAGCTAAACCTTAGATTGTCTGTTATTATACTTTAAATGTAACGTTTTATGGTTATCATCTCAGTGAATGCTGCGTGTTTTGTTTGTTTTTTTTGCGTGTTTTTTTTTTTTTTTAAATGAATAGCCCAATTCGTATCACTGCCAACGTACCATAAAATGTTCTTCACATGAATTCTTGGCATATATCAATGGACATAAACTTTTCATTTTCATTCCATGATGAAATGTCTAATACAATTTTGACAAGAGTCAGAGTGTCTACGAAAAACATTTGTATCGTACTATTTGGAGTTGATTTAAGAAAAAGCTTAGGTATTTTTTTGTGTGATTGTGTTTGAGATAGGTTACCCGCATTTTTGTCATTTTGTACTGTCATTGTCTGATAACTTTTCCATTGTTGCGACCTTGCTATATTTATCAATCACCGATGGTGTGCTTGTTATAGTTATCTACGTACACCTTCAGTCAAGAAACTTACGGTCATCTATGACGCATGCAACACACCAGGATGCTGCAAGAAGATCATTGATACAAAAATAAACGGAAATCCCTATGAGGACATTATCTGGAAAATAAAACCATTGAGTTGGTATTTGTCAGACAACAACTCCCTGAAGAAACTGACACGAAAGTATTCATGATAGTCCAGTTTGGAAATTTAGGTTTTAGAGCCATACCCCATGCAGCTTTACTTTTCAATACTTTTTGCTTCACAATTACATTTGCATTATTTTACACATATTCTATTTTTAAATACAAATTTGTTGACATTACCCCTTTTTGTTGTTTAGTTGTCGGTGCGAGGAAAGAGGTGTTAGTCAATTTTCTGTCATAGGGGGACAGTTTTAACATAGGTAAAGGTATGTCATTCCCTAAAAGAGTGCGGCCAGCTGCAATCTCTGTTTGTGCTACATGTTCATTTGTATAATTTGAATCTCACCACGTGACTGAAACGTCACAAAAGTTTTCAACGAAAGAAAAGGGAATTATGTGATTACGTTCGTAATTTAAATGCAGTAACTCTTGGTGAAGACTATTATATATTTGTTTTGCATAATATCCAGGTAAGTGGCTATTCATGCGAGTGATTAATCTCCCCTAATTAAGTGTCACACATGTGACCAAATATTCACGTGTCACATGTGACATATTTAGTGAGTTTCGATGTCACACACTTGACTCTAAGATGTCACAAAGAAATAGTCACTGAAGGAAAGAAACGTCTCTCACAGTGTCTATGACTTTTGTTATTCCTTCGTGTACAGTTACAAACTGATGCAGAACCGTTTCATTACAATATCTCCAATAAGATAATCACCCCAGTAATCGATTAAGTGTCACATTGATGGTCACAAACACAACCACAGTACACTGTTGATGTCACGGGAGGCCGACTGATCATTTAAAACAAGGTCTCAAATTTCCGCACGTGACCACAAAGTTTCAATGTCTCGCACGAAGCGTGACCGCACATTTATAAAGACACATGAGGAGAGCTTTGTCTTCTTTGTTCATTTTGTTTTGTTTAAAACGTTGTTACCACAATTAAATCATTCTAGTTCCAAAAGATCCTGCACCATTTCTTCTGCCATTTTTTATCTTTATAAGTTTGAACGGTATTGTTCTTTACCAGCATGTGAGATTATGCTCCTTTTGTGTTCTTTCCATGTTTTCAATGTAATTGCAAACCTTTTTTTTTTTTTTTCGGTCCAATCTTATAACTTCATAGACTCAGTTTCCACTTACACTTGATCTCGTTGCGTGGAACTGACTGTGAAGAAAAGTAAAAGCATCCATACTGCAGCGTCTTGAAACTAGGGTTTGACCCAATTCGTATCTTAAAAGCTATGCTCGACCTCATCCAGTCTGTATCAACATAAAATGTTTCAAAAACTTCGCAGACTGAGGTGGTGGGTTGGAGGTAAGCGACAGGTGTGTGTATCCCATCAGGATATTTGCACTTTTCAGCGTTAGCTTTTTATTAGAGAGGTATAGTAGCTCATAAATGGCATAAGATATACACACGAATGTAATCTATGGGATGTCAACATCGGAAAAAATAAATAGCCTAACATTTTTTTTTTTTGTATATTGGGGCACTTTTTGACTGAATTCACCAATGTCAGATCATATTTTGTCACAATCTTGTAAACAGATGTCCTTATTCCCAATTTGGAAGAAGGTTCAAAAGGTGATATATGCTGTCTCGTGGAATCAACGCCAGTCAAAAGTAGTGGCGCTATTACATTATACGGCTCAGAGCCATACATCTGATACGGCTCTATTATTTGCTGCCAAATATTAATTTTATGTATTTAACGTTAGACAATATGTCGACGTTGAAAAGAAGTAAAGAAAGTACACCAGTCACACGAGGCATATTACATATGTACCCCACACAGCTGCAAATTCCGAAAATTCCCAAACCTACTCTCTACCAACTTGACAATCGGTGCCTTAACTATTGTCCGAGGTAGAGTATAGTTTGACATTGAGCATGGAATGGGCTGTAACATCGATTGCATTTCAAAATGTTTTCCATCAGAATTGATTTTACATGTTGAGGCATGTTGATGTAAAAAATCATTTATTCAATAGTCAATCAACTCAATGTAAAGATGATAATCGTGTCAAGAAAATATTTACAAAAAATTCTCACAGCCAGTTAAGTCAATTGAATGTCTCAATTGCGGTGTAAACAGCCGCGAAACTTTCAGACAGTAAATAACGGGTTGTTAAATCGCAAGTGTAGGCCTAGTCAGTTCATAGCCTCCTAAGTGTCTAAACGTATGTCCATCTTTCTCCTTTGAAATATTTTGGTGCAAAATGTTAATCCTTTCTTACTTTCTTTCTCTCCTTGAGTGCGAGCCATTTAAATTGTAGGCCGTGACAGATTTGCGTGACTAATGTCTCTGAAGTTCGCCACAGTAATTGATAGCAAACGTAATTCGATTTTGATGAACAGCCGTTAAGGACACAGATACGGGTAGATGGCAAGAAATGGAAAATTTCCAGTAGCCCTTTGCGCACCAGTTTAATATTGATTCAGCCCCGTCCGGTTTGGATGTAACGACGCAATACCACGCAATTACGAGTTAGTTGTTTCCATTCAGTGATTTGCTAAAAATAACAAAATCTGCCAAACCTTCATTAGACTTATCCTCAAGCTTGAACAATTTGCATACATCGATGTGTACGTACACAATTTGGATTCTCATTCCAAGGCCGAAATATGATAAAATTGACCGGAAATTCGATATTCACTTGGCATTGTGAAATTTAGAAATTTGTACTTTTTGCGGGTCTCAGACGCGACACAGTTTCACTCGTGCTTGAAACAATATGATGACCTTATTTGTGTGTTAGCCAAAGTGGTAGTAGAGGTGGATTATAGGACGTCAATATCGTATCAAAAATTCAGAAAAGAAGTTACTTTAACATTTCATCCATGCGTTCATCGCAGCTTGTAATTCAGGTGGTTCCCCTATATCATATATGTTAGGGAGGAGAAGAACATCCTTGACGCTCATATACGAAGTATCGAAATACGGTCAGAGCCACTGTCTGTCCGTGTGAACTAGGCTGATTTGAGACATTCTATGTTCGTTTATAGGTAAGTTGTCGCCACCTTCCTTGACTTCAATAGACCATGACGTAGTCTTTACTATTGGGTACTTTTCTGGTTATCGACATATTTCGTTCTCCATCTTTATTTTTTCCATAATTCTAAAAAATATGGGAATTGTTTTGAATCCTCCACATTGCCCTTAAAACTCTGTTCTTCTCACGATTTGCGCGTTAAATTATGTGGCAGACTTAAATAAAGGATGACCACCCCCACTCAAATCAGGCCTGGGAAATAAACTTTTGAGACATTCTCTGCGTAACCGATCCGGAACGTCCCTAAACATGGCAGAGTTTGAGACGGAAAACCCTGCGACTGGATCTTTGGTGAAGCGAGGTATATTTTTCTCAAAGATTTGGTGTCAGAATTCCTGTAAATCAGTGTTGTCAGTGTCGGTGTTTAGCTTGAATAATTTTGGATTTTAAAAAGCAAAACAAAAAGTGGCAGCTACAATTTCTGATGAATTCAATTTTGGACGCAATGTACCAGTCGGTCAGGATTTTCCGTCACCGAGCTCGACCGTCAGTGACTGTGTGTTTGTTCCCTAATTATCTTACACGGTCAGTCATATATTTCTGGATGTGCTAGAGTGCCCCACAAGGATGAAAATTTAAATTGACTGTTCAAGGATGAAGGGCCTTTTGATATGTTACGAAATCCCAACATTCATATTCATTCTATATCGTCCACGAACGGTATGTAATACCAATACCAGAGATGCATCTGTTACAGGTGCACAAAATCTCCACAAAATTCTGTTTTGCTTGTAAGTTGTATTTTGTTCAGGTGTCTGTCCATGGCATGAGAGATATAACTATGTGCAATATATATTCATCATCCATCCGTCTTTGCTACTGCCCGCCCACGACCTATTGGTTTATGTAAATAAATATTTTTTGTCTGAAACTTATCCCCGCATGCCATTAGTTGACTACTCGAAGCATCTTGGATGCTGATTACAAACCAATGTGACACTTCCTTCTCTTTCTCGGCAGCTATAGAATACTTTCATTCGTCCTTGTGGAGAGGACACAGTGGACCACGTCATCGTTACGTAGTCAGAGAGAGTGCAATGACACGGCCATTAAGAGGTCGAGCCCTAAAAGGTCACGTGAAAGAGGTCGAGCTGTAAATGTCACGTGACATGTCCTTTCCAAGAGATTGAACACCTGCTTGGCTGTGGCCCAAGAAATCTAGCCACCGTGATCAATTCGTTGCATTAGGAATAATAATACAGAACAATGTCCAGTGATAAATGGATGGTTTTTGCATCCACTGCTCTCCGGCTTTACTTCATAAGTGGCTGCATCAAGGCGAACGGAGTAATCCTTGATGAATTCGTTGAGAAACTGAACACCAATCATTCCTTGGTCGGCTGGGCGTTCGCATTACAACACGGCCTGGCGTATATGTTTAGTGAGATTTTTATGTTGTAAACACAAATGCATACTGTTGATGAACAAAGACTTTTTTCTGCTTTGCATAAACTGTTATTTTCAGTTTCAAAAAGGGTCCTAAAGGCATATTTACGGTCACTACGTGATATTGATAAAAGATGAATTTTCCTAAATACGACATGATAATGTTCCACCATCATGGGCGTCCGATTTGAGTCGACGGGGTACTTGCCGCCCTCCACTTTCTTTGAGAGGAGGGACACTAACACATTTGTACCTCCAAGCTTCTCTTTTGTCACCAGTGAAACCAAAATAATAAACTAAAATATTCTTCATGGAAATGTATATTTTCCAACTTGAGTTCTAAAAGTAAAGAAAATTTAGCCGAAAATTTGTAGTGCCAGTGAAATTCGAAAATTGCATTTTATGCATTCTGAGAGACATTTTTTATCACAGATTACTCTGTACGCCACGCAGCAACTGATGGTGGTGCTCCGATTTGGTGGAGTTGTTGCTGCTTGCCCGAGCCTCCACCTCAACCCTTCGTCTGTGGCCCTGATCCCTTACCTCCTCCCCTTCCTCCCCCCCCCCCTCCACTTCAATGAAAAAGTCACGTAACGACGCTGATGTGACTGACGTTTAGGTAAGGATTTAAGGATACACCAGAGAGATAGTTACACGATTAAATATCATCAAATGAAATTGATGGTAAGTGATATTAGTGTTACTATCAGAGATAGTTCGAATCACATTTACTTTAATTATCAAGGAGCTTGATGGTTCTTTAAAGAAAAAAAGACTGTGTCCTGTAACCATCAAGGGAAAAGGGAGGAAATTTCAGTGGGAAAGGGATGCGGCACAAGGCATTGGCCGTATGGCTGTGGTTCATGTGTATGTTACTCCCCACAGATAACCTCCGTCAGTCACAGCTTCCGCCATCCCACCAAATCATTTTTGCGATTCATTTTATTGTTTTGTTTTTTTTTTCAGCACCTTTTACAGAGCTCTTGTTGAGGGGGTTCAGTAACCGTCAGCTGGCTGTAGTTGGAGGCTTCATGGTCGGTTTGTCGTACATTTACTGTGGATGCTGTGTGAGCACAGCTTTTGAACTCGTCCTCGCCTACACCATATCTGGTGAGTCATCTGCAATGGACAGTGTCAGAAATTTCTAACAGTGCGATTAAAATATCTTTGTTTGAACAGATGCAATGAATTTTTTTTTTTTACAAATGCTGTCAAAGCCGAAACAGGACAATAAAGCCGTACTCCATGTTAGCAAACATACAAAAACTGTTAACAAAAAGTATCCATCTCTATTGTTAAGTTACATTTGAAAATGCAACGTCTGATTTTTTGTTATTTGGGTCACTCTGTTATGTTTTTGTCACTATGTTGGATAATTTGCCTACAGTGACGCACTTTTTTTTTTTTTTTCCTTTTGCTTTCCTTCTTTTGACGTGAAATACAAGCTTAAAGGAAGTCACTCATCACCTCAAGCTACATTTTTGGCTAAGAATGAGCAAAATTCTCAATTGGTTCTGCTTTTTGATTGACAGCAGATTCGAAAAGTGCATGAGTTGCTCGTATTACACAGCGTAGATACGGGCCAAGTGTTTTGATTACACATGTAGAGCCTTAGACAGGCTGTGGAATTGGCCAGGCCAGATGTAAGTGGTTGGAAGAATTGGAACTGTCTTAGGCGATCAGTGACTGCCTTTAAGTCGGATCGACTAATGATTTAAAATGGCTGCACTTGAGTGTTCGATGATCAGTGGTGTAATCTGCACGGATTTTCGATTGATAAAAGTAACTGTTGCATTTTTTTTATTGAGTAATAGAACGGAAAAGACGCGTTTCAGAACATGATTTGATGTCCCTTTCAACAGCTCAATAGCTGAATAAATGCACTTACCCCCTCTACTTGGTGGGTCGCACCCACAATGTTGCGTTTGATCACACATTCCGACTGGTACCCAGGCTCACTGTGACTGAAACAGGGATGATGATATACATCTGAATCAGCGGTAAAAACTGATTCAACGGTTTGTTCAAAAGTCAAATTCCAGCCTACGCTGTCACGTTGATAATGAACTGGGAATTATGTAACAGATCTTGGTTCTTATCACGTGGGTACGTAGGACTTATATGTTAATTTAAAGAGGCTCATTGAGTTGTTTTGTGAAATTCACTCAATTTTTCTAAACCGGTCAAGTTTCCTTCACATACTAATGACAAACAGTCAAACTAAAAGGATCCCAAAGTTTTACATAAATTGGAACATTACTGAGTGAGTAACCAACGATTAAATTTAGTTTTTGAAACTTTGTGACCAGACATTTTCACATTAGTACATTCACATGCACACAATCAGAGCAAGTGACGGTCAAAAATTCGAAAAATTGACAGTTTTCATATAACTATTGGATGTGAAACTTGATTAATTATGCTAATTGTGAGTGTTGTCGTGTGTTTGTATACTTCAAAATCACCGCAATCTTTACTGATATCAACTCAATGAGCCCCTTTAACAATTCATACAGATGGCGTCTTTCAGAAAATGTGATCAAAATCACCGCTAAGTCATTCCCCGTCACAATGTCATCCATTGGTTTCTGAACCGCATTTTTGTTTTTTATCTTGTCAGGGATAGGATTTGGTCTTGCTTCACTACCTTCTTACCTGGTGTTACAACAACACTTTAAGGAAGATTTCCCGACGGCTTTATCACTATCAGCTACTTGTAACTACATAGGGATTGGAACACTGCCTTTATTATTACAGTTTCTAAAAAATGTATTTGGGACAGAAGATGCCCTTATCCTTCTCGGGGCCATATTATGGCACTTGGTACCATGTGGATTCTGTCTTGTGTCGCCGAAATGCAGGAACCGATTGGAGCCATCACCAGATGAGGTGGCAGCAGATACTGGTGACGAACCAATCATATCGCACCAAGCAGCAGACGATGAGGCTGGGCGGGAGAAAACGTTCTTTCAAAAATACTTCTTTTACATCTCCTCAATGTATCACCACGGGAACTTCGCGATCGTTGTAGCCGTGGATTTCGTGTCTGGTCTTGTTTTTACGTCGTGGGCTCTTTTTCTTGTGTCGTTGGGGACGACGAAGGGATTCAGTGGTGACGAAGCGGTGCTGCTCTCCACCGCAGGGGGAGTCGGGGGAATCGCTGGAATGATCATCTGCGCGGTTATGTTTCATTACAAGAAGGTCAATGCTTACACCGGTTGCATTCTTCCAACCGCCATGGCGGGATTTTCGTTCATCGCATGCTCAATTGTTGATGATTTTTACCTGTTGTCGATTTTGACCTTTATGACCGGCTTTGCCGTCGGTATGTGTGGAATAGCCATGCTTGGGTTGCTACCTTCTTTAATCTGTAGACGACACTTCAGACAGGCAGTGGTCATCAATTTTCTCGTTGATGGCATTTCATTTCAGTTTGGAGGATTCATATCAGGTGAGCTTTTTCTTTCTCTTTTTTTTAATTTCTTATGGTTTTTTTTTAGGGGGGGGGTTGGGTTTGCGTTACTGTCATCCTGCTTATGACTCGACGTCGGCAGTTCCGCAGAATCGAAGCCTCCTGACATAGATCAAATGTACTTTCAAAAACTTGATGGAAGTCAAAGTTAAAAATGCAACCATTCAGTACCGTCTTGCTTCAGCTAACACAGAAATTTTGAACACCATAAAGCACTGATGAAAGACGAGTTGGTGAATGAATGGCACCGTCAGCCAATCAGGTTTATTTACAGATATACAGAGCCAATCACGATGCGTCTTATTGTCTTTGCCCACTTGTAATGGAAATTCGACTAGCAGTTGCATTCTGCACACTACGGCGGACTTGCTACATCGACAGACAGACTTTTTTTTTTTTGAGATAGGTCAACAAGAAATTTTTCACACGGCATCTCGGTATTTCACAAATACGTCTGAATGATGTCGAGGCATTGCCTTGGCCCCCCAAAACAAAATTTTGTCGAGATAGGCTAAGTTATTTTTAAGAGGATAACTTTACCTCTGGCAAGTCCCCTTACAGGCACCGTAAAATGCAGATAACACGTATTGTAATAATCATATACAATTGGACAACGAGATCCTATTGTTTAATGCTGCTTTCGTTAACTATTTGTCCCATGCATGCGTCTGCATGCTGCTCAATGAATTCGTGTTTTAAGGGAACCCGCACGCCGACGTCATGACCGGGTTCTGAACTTGCGACCTGGATCCAAAATTTGTGGATGTCCACCGTACGGGTACCAAAATTCAACGTGTACGCAACTGAAAACCTTTAATTGTCATGCACGCGCTCCCGAGATACATGGTAATATATTAATATGCAACTTTAAGTTTTGGAAGCAAAATATCGTATCAAGACTCTACAACAAATTCGTAGCCTGACCCAAGTTATACTTTCGGTTTCCAAGTACCCGATCAACTGTGGACGGCGGTTAACCGGGTCCTAATTTTGGACACGATGCAGGCACTACCAATGATCTCTCTACAGACACTCAGGGGACTGGACAGGAAAGTATACACCCAGGGTCTAGTGAGAGCCTTACAGTCTAAGCCAGGACAAAGTGTGTGTGGGTGTCAGGGGTGGGGGTTGTGTCAGGGGTGGGGGATTTGTTCTGCCCACTCCCCTGTAATAAACGGCAAGATACATATCTGGTCAGTGCTTCAAGCACATTTCCAGGCGTGACCAAAGTCTCTTCATGACCACGATGAAAACTCAGTTACTTCCACTCTGTGGCATCAGTCCTTATTTCAGGTATGTTTTACACCTCGTATAGTTTATTGGTTTGTGTAGGCTATGCTGTGTTCTTCGTTTGCACGAAACAATATTTAAAGTGAGTACGACTAGACCCCCCCCCCCCTACAATCACCAGCGTGGTTACGATGCATATATACTCAACAAAAACACCCCAAAATTCTATTTTTCTCAAGTTTTTATTATATTTATTTTTGAGATAATAACAAGTATACATATTTTTGTGTTGTGATGACAACAGGGAGAATTTCTTGCCCTCTATTTCGACTCCTTCAATTATCTCAGTTTTTACACTCATAACATTTGCAGGATAAAATGTTCATGGCCAATTTGAAGGAATCCCGTTGCAGAAGAGTAATTTTTTTCCAAAAAAGACGTCCCTCACCTATCCCCAACCTTCTGTTGCGATTTACTTTTCTCATCTGTCAGTCCTTTAATTTTACTTCTTATTTCTTTCTCTCCAATCTCTAGGAGTGATTCACGACTTTCTCGGTTCCACCGAGTACGTTTTCCTCTTCGATGGTATTATCTGTAGTGCAATGATCCCTTTGATTCTTCTCTGGGCTTGCAACGACGGACCTGTGACAGAATGCCCACCGGAACCGTAGGATGAGCGGAACGAGGGGGGGGGGGGGGGGGACATGACAGTATAGAAGAAGGGGTGGAACTGCCCAGGAACGTGCCGAGTCGTCTACTGGAGTTAAGTGTACCTAAAGTCTTAAATTTTAATACTATATGTAACGAAGCATATAACAAAAACGAATTCAACTATCCCATCTTTAAAAGACATCCCTGTGATATACAATAATGACTGAAAACTTATTCACTAAGTTTAAAATGGTAGATCACTCTTTTACTGTTTGGGTCAGGGTGACTTGACTATGCAAGTCCTCTCCATACAACATGCTATGCAGAAAGCGGTTAACTTTCCAATTTTATATAAACTATTCAATTTCAAAAGGAAACATAAGTATCTAATGTGAGTTTTACTAGAACAACATAGCAAATTATTGAAGAATTTAGTATTTCAATGTAGGTAGTATTTTTCAACATTTTACATCTCAGCGATGGAACAAGCTGTGAAGTTGGTAGTTGGATGAAAAGGGTTTATCGTCCAACCTCTAAAATATATTCCTTATAATTCCAGACTTATAGAGACACTTAAACATATACTCCCTCCGATTGTGTTTTGGAGAATTTCATCCACCGCTATGAGCCTGGGTAATTTCACTTGAGTAAAAAAAGGCATTAAATAATAAAACCGAAGAAAACAGTTGAACGAGTTTCAACGAAACCGAATGCAATTAGCATTTGTCAAAAGGTTGTGACTAACCTCTGCAAATATGACATTTCACCTGAACCCTGGTAGAATGTTTGGGGAGAAAAAAAAAATATCGACATTATGTCACATTATGTCATCTGATCTGGCTGGTGCCGTGTCAAATAGGGCACAGATGTGGATTGTGTAAAAGAACGACCTCAATTAATTTGTGTTCCTCAACGATAGTGTAGTTTTGTTTCATTTGAAGCTCCACTTACTGTTACGTATATATATATATAATCAGAAAGCCAAGAGGGTTAGGGATTCCTTGCCGTTACCATACTTGAATGTCCAAATGCCTTCCTGATTACGATACTGTGCTCCAAGAAATTTAGTGTAACACCGCATCTCAATGCAAGTACTCGTTTTTTCTGTATGTATATAATGCATACCATGGGATGTGGCAAAACTGAATCATTACAAGTATTTGACAGTATAATGAAAGCAGTAAGACAGGTTTCACTATTTTAGCCTTATTAGCCTTTCTCTGGTTCTAGTGTAAAAGTTTGAAACTGAAATTTCACATAATTCACAGAAGTTTTCCTCAAATGTCCTTCCAGGTTTGTGATTGATTGCCAAGAAAGACAAATCACTTCTCTCTCAATAAGCAGTGTCAATTGTGGGATCAATAATGCATGTCTGAGTGACCTCAGAGGTCAATGGTCACCTATTAAGCTGAAAAAAATCTCTCCGTATGCCAGAGATTTTATCTTAAAAACTATGTCTTTTGGGAATTTGTCGTGCAAATTTTTCCGAATTTGCAAGTTTGTTGACTTGCTAAAATAGCGACAGTTTGAGGGCACCTCGTGTATGCAAATCACGTCATATCAGATGCTCCATACCTATCACGTGATTGGTAATGGCCTTGGCCTATCATTGTATTTAAAGATTTCCTTGGGTCGACCATTCTCTTTTGGAGCTAGAAGGTGTGGAAGTTTTGAGAGTTGGATAACAACACTCTCGGACCGAAATATTACTACGTGTCTTTCAATTCTCTAGAATAATTGACCTTATCAATTTCCTTATCGTCCTAATTTTCACATCATCTATACTTTAAATGGTACTCTTCGATATCCAAGCAAAAAAAAAAAGAGTAGTGTTGACAACTGAAAACATGACGAAATATCAATCCTCTTCGCTCAATTTAGGCATTTTTCCCGAGCAAGGTTAAAAGATCTCGCAGATGTGCCTACTGTAATGAAGAAACCGGTAAACATCCGCTGGTGTCCGCTCACCATTTCCTTGTTTAGACAGAGCGCCACCAAATGAGACAGCAATTTGGTTATCAAAATACTGTAGTCTCTATACATGGGATGCGTATACCTGGAGAGACGGGTTGTTTTTGTGACAAAATAGACATTTCAAAGGCATCTTTATATCACAACGAGAATAACTTTTGCTGCAGGAATTCAAACCCCATGCGATATCTGGCTCCTGTATTGTTTAAGAAATACTTCTGAAGTCAAGGAAGACGTCATTGCCTAAATGTTACCAAAATCCCATGTAACAGCGACAAATTAGTGCAAGAAGTTTTTGCTTTCCTTTGAAATTGAAGCCCTCCTTTAACCTTGAAACTACTGAAAATGTAATTGGGTATATTATAGATGTACCTTTAAAATATTGTGGAAATTAAAGTCGCATTTGTTAAATTTGCGCTGCTTTTTTTAAAGAGTCAAAATTATAAAGAAATACTAAGGATAGTCAAGTTGTTGTGCCTGAGTGCTATCGCTTATTTCCAATTATGCAATGTACCATTTTGGAATATCTCTTAAACCATTCACAACTTCAAAACCAAGCATTCTATTGGGATACGGTTTTTACTAACACAGAGAGAAAAATGTTCCTGTTTTCTTGAGCATATTAATTTTTTTCAGTGGCCAAATCCTCTGTAAGACTCAGCACTTCAATTACTTGAAAATTTGCAAATGATTGGTGTGCAATGTAAAAGGACCACACTATACCCAGCGACCACGACCTGTCTGCTACCAGCAACAAACGCACACACTACTGGAACCCATTCCTTGCTCATGCCCTTGCTGTGCCAACTACCCCACCCCCCACTCAAAAATGGGAAACAAAATGGTTTATCCCGCTGTATGCAGGTACCACACTGTCAGAGGACAGTAAATAGAGATGATGAGATTTTCTCCTATTAATTTCTCTTATTAATTGATATCATAACTGACTACATCTCACTGTCCAGGCATTATATTTTTATTTTTTATTACTGTCATATCAACTTGGATACAAATGGGAGAGACGATGAAAAAGCAAAATAAAAAACAGACATCACCAGAAGAGTAACTTTGCAGTTGCTATGTATTTTGATAATTAACACAATTGATTGATACTGTAAGGCTGCATGATAGCATATCCTGTTAAAAGTCGAATAGATTACACGTGTTTAAGGCATCATTTACTATTGGCTTGGTATATCACATTTCATTATTCTATCACCAAATTACCCTTTCTTTTTGGTGTTAAGCAAAATTTAAAAAGAGACAGCTGGCAAAATGTACCCTAGCAGTCAAAAAAAAAAAAAATAATGCAAAATATATTACATATCCAAGAATGTTTGAAATATATATACACATCGTCTCACAATTACTGATTAATTAAACAACAAAAAGAAAAACGGGTTGAACTTCCCGAGGGATCGATCGTGTGAGAGTGTGTACGTTGGCAAGGGAAAACAGTAGATGGACAGATTCTTGTATAATTCAGATAACTTGTAAATTTTACTTTGGACGGAACATGCGATACAAAAGAAGAGCAATGGCAGCAATCTTTGTAGATAGTAAATACATTAAAAGGCATCCTGAAATCTACTCCTTTGAGAAAGGAAAAAGCTGTGTGCCTACTCCCCCTATCTTAGCTCCCTCAGCTGGTCCAACCTCCCACCCTTTTCCCCACTCTCCCATGGGGTTTGGTCTTCATGCAATATTCAAAGTATCATTTTCCCGTACTATATATGTTCTAAGGTATACTATGTGACTCTCGTAATTGTGAAGACATGGAACTTTGCTTTATTACACATAACACATTTGAAATATCTTAAAGTACAGACTATTAACTTATTTGAAGAGGGTAAGAAAAGGTTGGGATAGAAAGTAGATAAGTACGACACTGTGGGAAAACAGGAGAATCCAATACAGATTGAAGATGTGAAGTTTTTACAGAGTGCAAACGATTAAGACTGTGCAGTCCTATAACTAACTTGTTAAACTACTTCATTGACTAATACTGGTTTTGGTAAAAAGGTTTTAAAGGCATAGATAGTTACAAATTTCTTGCATAGCCATGTCCTTCCTTGTGAGCAAATAATTCAAAAGAAAAGAGAATGAGGGACAGGAACATACATATAAACATTAAGTGTGAGGTGTTTTAATCACAAAAGGCTATTTAACTGAAACTAAAGGAAAAAAAAAGTTAGCTCCAACTTCTAGTAATCTAAACATCTCAGTGATGGAGAATGAGGATGGATTAGACAAATTAACATTGGTGTCACAGACTAGAGACTTTGTGAATGACAGCGGGGGCTATGAACCAAACTACACCACAGGTGACGAGCAATGTTTAACCAGGAACTCTCTGGTTTCACACAAACCTGCAGTAGAACACTGCGCATAGAGACTGACTTGCAGTTTAACATGTAGCCCATTATTTCATCTGTAATGCCCAAAAAGCTTTGACATGTATATGTGCAGGTGAGGTAAATTAAATTCGGGCAAATCTCCCATCTCCTGCCCTCCCCACAACATCCCATCTCCATCCCCCCCCCTCCCCGGAACAATCTCCCATCTCCTTTTTCACCTTCAACTTGTGCTTTCTAAAGATGAAGATGAGTGTTCTCACACGGCAGCTTCCAGTGGTGTGGACTTATGATGAAACGCAGCCCTCCACTTCCATCCACTTGGAACAGACAAGATTGATATTTACACCTGCATTCAGTATGTGCAAAGTTCAAACCGAACTGATGACATGACAAAGTTAAAGACCGCCAAACAGAGAGTAAGACCGGCAATGTCACCATGGGAGGTGGCCAAGAGACTTCAGCTGAGTAAAGCATCATTGAAGCGAGCCCATCTCTAAACAGAGAAAGGGATGGGGCTGAATGGTAGAAAGGGATGGGGGAGGGGGAATGGGTTCAGAGCCCAACTTGGGGCTGTGCAACAAGCACTTTATAATGGCTAAAATACCTACCCTGCTCAATTTTAACTGTTAGGAAATATAATACTGGACCTATTACGAACACCCTGTCTTTGGATTTGAAGGCCCAACCATTCACTTACGGGTCTTCATACTTCTACTTTGCTCCCCTGATTCAAGGCTCTACCAATTAACTAAGAGTTCAGCTCTTTCGTAAACACCATCAGATGATCTTGCAAATCTCCAGGGAGAGAAAGCTGAGTTACTTCCTTGTTCCTCTGCCACGTTGCAAAGTGTGTGTGGCAGGGGGGAGCATTGGTGGTGGCTGTTGTGCCCTCTGAAGCAGTATGTACAAAACAGCACATCCAGTTGTAAAAGATGATTAAAACCAATTTCTGATGGCAGACTCTTATGTTGTGCAATGTTTACAGAGGGCGTCGTTGATGCCGTAGCTGATGCAGGTGTCACCTATGCACTCGCAGCATGCGGTGTGGAACCAGCGGTACCTGCTTGAACCTATGGAGGCACAAAACATCTTGCACTTTTCCAACGCGATGCACTGGTCGAAGTACACCACTAAACAGTTGTCCTGAGGTTCAGAGACGTTGCCCTGCAAACCAGAAATCAATGACTGACCATCTGGTAGGAGAAAAAGAGACAAAATAGACGTTATGCTTTGAGGGGATTTGTCCAGACTATTAAACTAGAGCAGCAATGCGGCTGAATCTCAATACATCTGTTTAACGTTCCTTGTGAGGATGTTTTGATTGAAGAGGCTGACGATGGAAAATAGAGAACTTTGAATCTTGTTAATGCATCCATGGGTGACAAGATATTTGACTTCTGCCTCTTCAGTTCATTTGCATGCCATCCCTTTTTGACAAGTTATCAAGGTAAATGTATTCATTTATGTCAATGAAATAGCTTAAGGATGGAGAGTTGGCTTGGTGGTTAAGAGTGTCCGTCTTGCGATCTTTGGGTACCCCAATCAAATCCCAGCGGAACCACTTGGAAAATTTGTGGGGATTCAAATTTGCCTTGTTCAATAAAGCTGTTTACAGTGGTGCTGAGTGGGTTATTTGGGTTCCTGTCATCCAATTTATGTCTGCTTCAGGTTACTTGGTGCAGCTGATGGGCTGGTGAGCTGGGCAGGTTCTCCACCCCTCCCAGCCTTTGGGAAACTGGCTAAGAGTAGGGAAATATCGCCGGTGTTCATCAACATGGTACAGGGTCATTGATGAGTGAGTATGATGAGTCCATATGAGCTTACTGATCCTCAACATTCGAATTTAGCTGTTTAAGTTTTTCAGGTGACACAAATGCGGGCGGCTGAATACCTAGGATCAAAGGATTGTTCTGAGCAAGCTGGTTGTGTTAGAATAAGTTGACTTAAATGATATTGCTCGGTGAATCATATTGAACTGGGATCGTCTAATAAGGGAATGAAATACCTTTGAGCTTATTGAGCAGTATATCTTCACTGCGTTATTGGGTCTTAAAATAGTAGCAGTAATTGTATAGATCACACACCTGGCATCTGACATTCTTCTTTTGTACATTTTTGAAGTTGAGAATACCCACAATTGAGTTGAAAACCTCAATGGCCTACTGCTCAGTCCTGCTAGGTAGTACATATTCTTCAATCACAGAAAACCAGAAGAGCTTTAAAAACTACTGTCCAGTGTGCACCAATCCAAACAAAGGATCAAAACATTTATAATTTATGCAAGTGCCCTGTGCAAAAAGATGTGAAAAGATATACCTTTTACAGGTTTCAGGCACTTTTTTGGTCAATATTTTGCAAAAAGGACTTATTGCATGTTTTTCCTTCACACACAAACTAGTGACATCTTTTGCTTACATGTAAAGAAGTATCCTGGGGAAGTTTGACACACACTGACAACGAGTGATATCCTGAAACCATTTTAAAGGAATACCAGAATGTCCAGCTAGTCCAGTGGTTCTTAACCTTTTTCTTTGCAGTTCCCCCCTTGCCAATCAGCCGATCGGGCTGTTCCCCCTGGAAAGATATATCACAGAAACATGATTTTCAGTGAGACTGATTTTCGCAGTTAGGAAAAAGACAACGAAGGCACTATTCGAGTATCACATATCTGATATGAACAAAACAACTTGTTAATTCTAAGAAAAAAATTCATATTTCCCAAATTCTAAAAGGAATCAAGCTGAAAGCCCCTGCAAAAAGTTCCCCCTGGAACCCCAAAAGTTCCCCCTATGGGAACCCCCCCCCCGGTTTAAGAACCTCTGAGCTAGTCTGACAATATCTCTGTATATGTATTGAGATAAAAATAAATTTGTGACATCTGAAGAAGAAACAAAAAAATTGCATTTAAATTCCGCTTTAAGTTAGTGACAATTTCCTGCTGATGCATGTCACAGTCACGGTGAACTTGAGGCATGTGATGCCATTGTGGCACACTTCCATGTAAATGCTTTATATATTCAACAGTGGATAGAATCCTTCAAAGGGATCTGGTCCAGCGAAGTCTCAAACTAGTTGATAGAGATACAAAGGGGCTCAGCTGTCATCAAGCAACTTATTACTTGTTGAGATACAGTGCTTACAGGTCTTCTGGGCTCCACTGACCTGGGGTAACCTCTGACCCACCAAAACCTGACAGGGGATCATCTACTCATCGAGGTACCCTTCCATCTGCATACCAAATCTGAATGCTTCCATACACCAGATTCATTGGACGACCTCATACTGCATATATGGCGCTATCAGTGAGAAATTTGGACATATGAATAATTGATGTGTACAAGCACAGCAGTCTTGAACCACTGACACAATCTTTAAATTGCTACAAATGGTTTCCATGGTGACTGGCAGAAGGTGCATTTCATCAACTCATGGTCATCCATCAATCCATATCACAGCTGCTTTGAGCGACAACCACAGCCAATGTGATTGCTTTCCTCCATTTTAACTCTAAACAGATGGGAGAGCAAGCCTGCTTCATCTTCACCTATTTTTCTCTGACATTACTAACTGACAGCATTCTATAGCTGGTGGCCTGAACCTTCAAAAAAAAGAAAACATTCAAAAATGTCAAAGGTCAGACCTACCGAGACCAGGAGGGCGGTATAGACTGACATCTTCCTCTTGGTGAGTCACTCTGTATGCAGTCATTAGGGTCTCACTTTCCCCAGCTTCGGCGCTTTCTACCATTGCCTCAAAGAGGGAGGGAGTGGATGAGTGCCTCAGGTTGCCGATGGTGCTCACGCTGGAGAGATCGTGCGTCACATTCGGCAATTTGCACAGACCTTAGATGGAATAACAATCATAGTATGATGGATTTATTTGGTGGAGTTACATATGGCGATAAAAGTACTCGACAAAAGGTTCGCTCTTAGGATGAGCAAATCTCTATTTGAGGAGCAATTAGCCTTACTATGGTTTTGATGTTTTACATACTTTTTACTTCACAGCTGGCATTCAGTCATAATTTTAAATTTTTGGGGACTTTAAGCAGGAGGGAAAAAAAAAATGGTATTTCAATCTAGACACAAGGGATTACAGGGGTTAATTGACTTTTACAAGGATGACATCAAGAAGGACTGTAATGCAAAAGAAAATATGGACTGAGCTATAATCCACTGTACATCTGTCTCATGCTTTTATGCCACTAACTCAACAGGTGCATCATGGAAATAATTGCCTGATTCAATGCATGCTCAGGAATGTCGAAAGGGAGGAGGGGGGGAGAGTCATAAATGATATATGACAATGTGTTACCTTCACTACCACCAAACAGCTGCAGTACTGTAACCTAGTCTTTCTGTGAATTTTTACCAGATACACAAAATTAATTCTATGGTAGAAGCAAAATATTGTAAGATTTTCAAAAGACTTAAATGACATGTATAATCATACCACCTATGACTATTTGTTTCTTCAAAAACAAAGAGCCTTAACATATATGAGAGAACCCAAGGCTAAAAGTCAGCAGCAACTTTGGTCCGCCCTCTCTGACACTGACGAACTCACCGACACAAGGGCAGCATGCTTCCCACTGATGTTTCAGGCACCTGGAGCAATTGGCACAGCAGGTGCAGTTATCTAAAGTACAGCCACATGCCCCCAACAACTGGCACTTGCTGACATTCGTCGCGCAGTGTGCTTCGTTGCACCCTTCTATGTCCACTGACGTGACCACCACGGCGTAATATATGGCGACTGTTGCCATCAGGGCAAAGAGTACTGCTGGCTCCTTCATGTTTCAACACAAGATGACCTATGAGACAAACAGACAGAAAGTCATGTGACTTTGTGGACATTCTAAGTCCAACATGGAATGTCCTGCTTTACTTCACTGAATTATACATTCCATAGTTAGACTGTCATATCTTCCACAAATGCTTGATGACCATACACACATACACACCTCATTGCAGATCATGCAGCTGATAGAGGTGTCTGTGCTGCAGCAAGTTTGCAGGGGAAAACATTTCTTATTTTCATTACTTTTTCAAGTGCAGCACAGATCCTATTTCATTTGCAATCTACCTGCATGAAACTTGCAACAGTGACTGAATGTAATGATGTAATACCAACTCAGCATGCATATTACAATCAACCAATACTGAATTCAGTATCCCTGACCACATATTTCTTTTGTATAGGAGGGATCTCTGGAAAGTTTGAATATCTACAGTAAGTATGTTTGACTTTTGACTATAATACATACACTGTATGTAGGATTCATTGAACACTGTACCGTAGATTCCTTTGGCCTTGATGAAGACATCAAACAGAGTAAAAACAAATCAAGAAAGGTTGACCTGGAAGCAAATCTCGTTCTGCTGTGATACCTTTATAGGTAATATGAAAGTGGCCTTACAAGCATGCTCATACCAGGGAGGTGCAATTTAGAAGGAGTTACAACCAAAAGTTGAATTTATGCTCATCCTGTTTGATTTTCTCAGGTGTGATAAGAGTTCCAATTGATAAGGGATGAGTATGGCCTGAAGCACCCTCTACTTTTGTGTGATATATCCAATTTCTTGACGGTTTCCAGGTAAGTTTATTCACACCTGCTTATATCCTATGAAAAGGATTACTTAGAACAATGCTTTGATGCCAAGGTTGTTGCCGACAGTCAAGAACGGACTTAAAGCTCACCGATCAAAACGACTGGTTATATCTTCTGAATCAAGATGGACTGGCGTATAAGAATAAGGTGTAGGGCTTTTGCCATATGCAAATGATTAAAATGGACAATTGGACAAAAGACTTTAATTTTCTATTGAATTTTTATCAAGTTTTGCAAACTTTTGCAGTTTGCAGTACAGTAGGTGTACCCATGTTCAGCAAGTTACACATCCTGAAACTGGTCTGCTATGATAACTTTGCCAGAAGGCGCCAAAAAGGTGAAAACTCATTTTCGAGAATAGCAACTGGCAATGTTATAACTATGGACAGATTTGGTTCTTCTATGTGACAACCAGACATCTCATAAATACTGATAAAATTGGCAGAATTCATCAGACCTAATGGCGGGAAGTAGCCTCCAAGAATGCAGAAAGTTGTACATTCCCAATTTTTGGTCTCTGTTTTACCACAGGAATTGTCTAGAAAGGATTAAGCCCATCAGGTCTATAGATATTACTTTATTTGTTTTGGTTCACAACATCAACGTGACCAGTGAATCACAGTGACCAGTGCAACTCACTGCCGATAGAGTCATTCACGACTACATATGTGCAGCGTACCTCTAACATCCAATGGGTTCCACAGTGAATCATGTCATGCTATGTTAGCAGATCTATACAGTGCATGTTCCATCCTCTCTGGGTCCTCGAACCCTACGAGCCGTGATTTATGGTTTTTGCACCTGTTGGTGGTTTCTGTCTCTTCATCTCTGGTGACACAGACATATACTATACAAGTAATTATGAATCACTGCCAATTTCAGTAAAATTGTTTTGAGAACTTCCACCAAAGAGGAAAGAAATGAAAACCAAATATTAATTTTGGACTTTTCTCCAAAGACCTCACCTTATTTGCAACCCCTGGGCCACAAATATTTGGAAATGTCTTGAACTTGGAAATTAAGTACTACACATGGACTATATATGCATACGTGAGATTATTCTTGACTGTCTTCACCAAGTCTCTTCATGACATCTCTGCATCAGATTTGGTAACTTTGTGATTCCTTACAATATATTGTGACAAATTATGTAAATTACCCACATGACAAGTATGAGATCAAGCACAGATATTCTAGTTGTAACATGTTAGTAAGCTTTTGAGCAATGAAAACTTGTGACCGAAAATGACACTTCACCTCTTCTTGAAACAATGGGGTGCAAATATTGATAGAAACAATCTCTTCAAAAGCCCTCAACGTTACCCTCCTTGAGATACCCCAAAACTTTACCTAATTTGGATATTTATGAGTGACGAACTTACCTGTCTCCACACAACTATTGCATGTCCCACCACCGTGTCAGAAGTAACTGGTAAACTTTGACACCGTCCCTACCTTCAAACTCACCCAGAATGGAATAGCCTGTCCTTCCCAAACTAAGGTTTATGAAATTGACTTTTAGTGACCTCAAATGACCATTGACCTCCAAATAGCTACTTAACTACTAAAATAACAACTACTAAATATGAGCAATAGACATGCAAACAATATGATCCTGTCACAGCTTTTCTTCTACGGATAGTTTACATGGTTTTGACCTTCAAATGTAAGATCCCTACAAGATCTCCTTTTTGAGATATGGGAGTTCACATATTTTTGACCTTTTGTGACCCCACATGACCTGTGACATCCGTCAAAAACAACAAGGATCATCTACTCAATATGACCAATCTTCAAAGGGAGTATGAAATCATTGGAGGTTACCCTTCTGGAGATATCATGTTTACAAAGGTTCCACAGTATGACCTCTGATGGTCTCAAATGACCTTTCACCTCCACCAAAATCAATGCAGATCATCCACTCAATACAACGCACACCAATGTGCCTAATGTGATACTCACCGCCATTTTTCTTCTTGAGATATATCGTGTTTATAAGCAGGCTTCACAAACATGCCACACACACAGCATCCCCGTCACCTTGATTCCTCACTGGCCTTTGGCAAGGAAGCAAGAGTCATCAAACTGTCCAAAATTGAGTATGCGTGCGGTAGCCTAGGTCATTGGACTGAGGACATTGTCCTCCATGGACGAAGTCTTCAAAGAGTCTGTTCGCATCAGTTATTTGAAAGACAAACCCTAGTAGTCAAGGATGTGAATTTCCCAATAATACCCAGGGTTTCCCCTGGGTTTTTCGGAGTATGAGGGGATGAGGGCGAATTACTTAACGCCCCCATTAATTTTGGGTTCAAATCCATACTTAGGTTCTTCAAGAATGGGTGATTCTAGGAATTTGACCATGATATAAACATGTGAGGCGGTAATTACAGCATTTTTTGGCAAGGTGGTCTTAAAAAGTTGTGAGGCGGCCGCCTACGCAAATAAGTACCAGGGGGAAACCCTGATACCTCATTTCTACTTGGTACTTGCAAATTTCTGAAACATGTACTCCATATCACACTTTTGAGTTTCTTCACTTTTTGTAAAACTTCCAGGCAGATTGCAAAATACCAACTAAGGGCCTATACCATCTGAAAATATTGTGGTAGATGTTTCATCAAACACTTTAATCCTGTTAAGTTGTTCTGGTATCTCTCTGTGCATTATTTGTCTTATGTATTTACCAACTGATGATTAAAGTTGCTCACTGTACTGTTTGATTTTGTTGAGGAAGGTTCCAGGGAAACTCCTTCAATCAACCAGTTATGATATTTTCTGCATTATTTCTTGTTTCTATATAAATATAAACATACATCCCCTCTTTAAACCACACCAAGGGTGACAACTCAAAATTACAAGCTATAAGCATCATTAAATTTCTTAACAAAAGAAGGCAATTTGATCAACTATTCAATTCAAACTGCAATAAGTAAGCCAACATTTTGCCTAAATTGTTCTCAAAGCCCCAATTCCTATGAAGTCGTTCAGGCAGTCGACTGCCAGTGTGTCCCATGAATCTCCATCCTCTATGCCTACAGCTCCTAATACTACTCTAGTGTACTACAGGCATGCACTACAGTACAAACACACTGACTCAGTGCAGCCATGGGTGTCATTACTGGAAACCACCCCGGACAATGGACTAAATGCTACTGAAGTGTCTGTATGCTCTGAGCCCATATATCTGATGACAATACAGATGGGCGGACAGCTTTACTTTTTACAATTAAGAAGCCAATCTCCCAAGACGCTTGCTTCTTGGTAAGATTTCTGAACTGAATGCTTTCTCACCACTAATACTTTTAGTTTAACATCTCCACATTTTTTTTTCTTCATAACAGAATTTTGTGGTCTAGAGCCAGGAACAGAGATGAAAACAACAATGACAGTGGTAACTGTTACAATGTGAGTGAATGTAAAGGATTTTACTCCTCAATGGATGGGTCAGGACTGCTATGATAAATGTTCAAGCTCTGGCAAACACAGGTGTATTTATAACAGCTTCAGTTTCATCGCACTGTAGACTTTTCAAACCTTATAAAACCATAACAATACACTACATCTAACAAACAGATGTATTCAGTTATCCATGGCTTCATACAATTCAATACAACTTGGGAAATCTTCTCAGTTCTTGCATGCATGTAAAACACCCAGATTCATTCACACTTTGGAAATTTCAATGGACGAACAAAACAAATCTTGGAATCTCAGTAACATGATCACAATTGGCTGATCAATACATTCAATGAGGCAGTTCTAGTACAAAGAATATCTTTGATTGGCTGAGGATTAGTATCTTACAGTATGGTACCATGCTTGAAGCAACCTCTGCAGGTTGAGTGAAACATTACATATTGTTGTACAAAGAGAAAATAATCATAAAGCTTTTAAGAAGATCATAGATGAACAACCCACAATTTGGTACCTGTACATTTTCTGTGTGTATCTAACACTTAAACTAAAACAAAACAAAAACAAAAAAATTGTGCTAAACCTGCATTCTCTAATGACATTTGATAAAAAAAAATTTGCATCTAAGCCAGTTAACGCTTAATATTACCTGTAAACTTAAACACAATACATGCTAAAAGCGGGCCTGAATGACTACAAACATATGTCATCAGTACTTGGTCTTGCTCAAAACTACCAATCCTATGATTTTTGAGAACATCTGCATCTGCTAATATTCCAATAAGTACACACTGTTGATTCAAATACCACGTGAATGCCACTAGCAGTCTCAGATGGACGCTCTGAATAATTGCCAACCCTTGATGAGATTTGCAGAACATCGGGTACATGCTTCAAAGGTGGTGACTTATTAGGCACATTATAGCAAGCTACATATATATAATTGACTGTGTATAATTACAACCATAACGGCAAGTTTTGTCTGAACTGAGTCTGATAGCATTCAAAAGTAACTATGGAGAACTCTTCGGCGCTGGTTCAGACATTCATCTTCACATTGCGTTGAATGACACATTAAATCTGCAAACCATTAGTTGTTGCAGTAATCAATATGAAACCACCGGTTTCAGTTCCTCACAGTAGCCATGAATCATTCCAAAATACGAATGTGTTTATTCTGTGAATTAATACCACAGCAACCCCAAACTGAAAGTGTAACATCATTTGGGGGTAGCATTTCCAGGAGGCAGGATTCCACAATTGGGATTGGGGGAGGCATTAGGGGAAGGTCAAAGGTTACCAGCCATGTTTGCACCACGGAGAGAAGTGCATATTAGCGGTATGCACACAGGTAAGTTCGCTGACAAGTAAACATGTTGTTGCGTATGACATTGTGTCCCTGTCAAGAGCCTCCAAGTGCGTTCCTGGAAGTAACGTTTGGTATTTCCCAAGACAATTCCATGAAAATACAGCCACGAGGAACACTGCACAGAATGTGTAGTGTGCACTGTGCACTCACGTCCTAATTACTTGATGCTATATAGATTCAGCTAAAAGTCATGACTGATGATGAAGGTATGTTTCAAATTAAGGGGAAGCTCTTTAGGAGATCAAAGTACTGTGGTTTGATGTAAATTACAGGTGTTATAGTATTTGTTTCAACTGCATAGCCAGGCTACAAATGATGTGTTCATCACCTAATTTTATCTGCTGTCTTTTACAAAACCTTTAACGACTGGAAAACAAACAAACAGTTATGACATATGACTGTAATAACATGCAAATTTAAAACTGTGAGTGAAGGAAAAATACAAAAACACAGTCTGAACCATCCATCAGCAGTATAGGAAACATCTGAGATGGTGAGATACTGTTCAAGTCCACAGACCTCCCAAGTGGTTTTCATTTCAAGGGGGTTTGGCCAGCCACACCCACTGACTGCCCAGCCCTCTGAAAAACCTGCAATTCAAAACTCCCAATTTAGAGATGTATAACTTGCTCCCCCTAACTTTACCCATAAATTCACCCAATTACCACATCTCATACTTTATTCAACTGCCTGTGATGCAATGACAGTCGTGACACACAATCCATTTTCTTGTGTAGCTACTTCTAGTTTTCAGAACATTTAAAAAATTAGTGAACTTGGGAGCTACAGTCCTGATTTCATACTAAGTGTACACTATAAACATTATAAGTATGTACCTAAGCTAAGGTACTGTATGGATGTAACTTCCACACAATCCACTGCAATGTATGGGCAACAACATACATCTAGCATGCCAAACAGCCTGGAAATTTTCCTGTTGACATGCGATATAGGGTGCACATTCACACATGATCTCATGAGGGAGATGACCATATCCTGACCTTATTACTGGCTAGATATCCATGACGTTGGTTCACTATAGTAATGATCGAGGCATGCATCAAAATTACAATTTGTGGTATCTCAACGGTGAGAGTATTTGATGCAGTACTTACTGATATCAAACAAATATGCATATTTCCATCAAATTCTTACAGTGCATTCTCCTGCATTTCAAGTTTTAGTTGCTAGTTAGTACTTAACCTACTGGTACATGACTAAAACTAGACGGACATCAGTATCACAATCGGTACTTTTGTCACTTCAGCACCAGTTCCACTTACACAGAAGTGGTACTTTCCGCTTTTTCACAGCAATATCGAACAGTTCTGTGCTCCATATACTGTCGTAGAACTGTAAATACCATCACTACACACTACAAAGAAAAGAGTTACACTGTACAGATGAGTGTATTTATCAGCCCTGTTCCACCTGCACCATACTGCCAATCATGACTGAGAAGTAGCTTGCATTGGCAGAGCTACCGTACAGTAGGGATGAGGGGGGATCGCCCCGAGGAGCTCCTGGAGCTTACTTGATGAGCGTGAGAAGGGCGATTTCTGACAATCTAGTGAATAGTTCTACGTAAATTTTCCTAGCACGCTCTGCTCCAACTGATGCTGGTGCTCCTTCTGATAGTCTTCCCACAATTCTCAGTTCACCAAGTCAGAAACCCCGGGTGTGCCAATGCAACAGAGGCATACTGTTTTTCCGTATCACACTGCACCACACTCCCTGATGCTCCCTCATTCATGTCCCAGGCTCAAAAAAAATCTAGCTATGCAGCTGGGGGCTTTTGTCGAGTCAGTCTCTTGGTCCAGATGCAAACAATCCCTGTGACTCCACTGTCCCAATGAAAAAAGAGGCGGAAAAAATATTTACCCCCCCATTTGCCAAGTTCTCCATAAGCAAAAGAGGATGCATAATTTACTATGTGTTACCTTTGTCATAGATCTACTTTTGTACTCATTAATAGAGGAATTGTAAACATGAAATTCCCAACTTCAAGACTGGTTACATGCAGCATAGATCATCCAGAAAGTGCTGTTTCTGGTCATCTGATTAGTTTAAAAGCCAAAAATTTTGCTTTAAACTCTGCAGCAACTGGAGGTGGTACTCCTGCTGACAATCCCCCCCCCCCCCACCCTCCTTCTCCAATATCGTGTTTGGTCTGCAAGCCTGCCTAGTTGCAGATTGCAGAGCATTAGGTATCTCTACTATATGGCTCCACAGCTAACAGGTCTTTTCGTCGCCCCCTCTGACTGAAACTGCTAGCCCCACCACAGGTAGCTTAGTGACAACTGACAAGACTGTTGAATGTGACTGGCTGTTCCAAAAGTCCTGTTCAAACTGTACTTTGCAGTGACCAAACAGCTGTTGGCTGCTATTTCTGTACCCTCAACTGCTAAATGTGGGCTTCGCCAATCCATTGTAACTTTTTGACGAAAAAGTTGAGAGGAAATTGCATTGACCTGAGCATGTATTATCCTCACTACAAGTACTGTACATAGCTGTGTTGAAACATTGCAGTATAAGTGTATTGAACATCAAGGTCCCCTACAAAAACCATGATTATTAACTTTATAGCGATGTGCAAATCATCTTTCAGAAGGGTTCAGCTTTTTTGTGAACTGTTGAAACAACATGTTTTGATATTCGATTTGTGATTTATTTTAGAATAAAAAAGCATTCAGATATTGTTGTTTGTTTAAGTAGTTAATGTCGCGCATTAATATGTGAACTGGTTCATTAAATATGAGCCAAAAATAATGTCCAGTATTTGTTCTCATTATTAGTTATTATTTTGTGGCTCACTATTATTCTCCCTTGAAAGCTGCCAATGCTGACAGATGAGAACTGTTCTCTTCAAAGGTCAATTAAATTTATAACAAATTACACTCAGCAGCTCCTTCTCAAGTTTGGAAAGTTCAATGTTTCCAATGTCCCCTCTCACACCCTACTCCTTTCTTCCCTTCATCCAACACCCCACTCTTCTTCCCTGCACCATACAGCAATTCTACCTCTTCCTCATCCTCTTAAGATCTGTAGCAATGTGCTGGTGATCTTCCAACTTTCATCTACAACTGTAAACCAAAAGCAATTTCCCGAAGACAAAAGCACAGATCAGAAGTGTATCTAATATAATCATCACAGTCAGATAGGAGAGGATCGGGAGAGTGATGTTAGTTTGGCTAAAGCTCTGAGATATTAAAGTACCTTGACCTTTTGGTCACTGCTGTAGATCTCCAACGGGGTCACGTTTCTGTGGATACAATGTTTAAACGAGAGGTTCAACCCTCATCAGTGCCTACAGTTCTCCAGCGGGGGGAGACAGCTTGTGACAGTCTGAAGCCACAGCGAAGAATCCCTCGCTTTGTGTATTGACTTCTCGCTGCACTTTTTTCTCCCTTCGAGAATGAGATTGAAACATCCAATTATCTTCAGTTAAAAAAATTCAAACTGGAGAAAGGGAGCAAAACTCCTGACAGTCACCAAAGTTCAAATGTCACAATTTGGTCCTTCATGTATCCCCCCTCCTATGGTATGGATTGTTTACTTTACCACGCCATGAGAAAACATCCAATTCCTTCTCTGATGTGAAATAAATACCTCATTTGACTGCCAAGGTTTGGGCGGCTAAACGGAAAGGACAGCACAACAAAAGTACCTTGCCGACTTTGGGACGTCCTGCAGTCGACACAGGGAGACATGAATTCAGAGCAGCTGTGTGGTTTCAACGACCATGAGACTCTGAAGGGGGCTTGGAGTCACCTGTAGGTGCATGTTCTGACAAACGTCTCTCCTTACAGAACTATTGAGGCAGCAGGAGGCTAAATTCCACCTAAAGCACTATTACCACCACCTTCAAAAAGTCTACAGTGACATGGGATTAATACCTCTTTTAAGAATTCTGTGGGGGGTCAATTTTCTTAGATCACAACCGCTTTTGCAGTTTCACTCGCAGCGGTCGCTTATATTTTAGCAAACATGACTCTTTTTATGTACAGAGCCCTTCATCACTCAGCTATTTCTTCTAATATCCATCACAGGTAAACAGTGTGCTCTGCTCCATGAGACCAGCATCCTTTGAGGTAGACTGGCCCAACCAAGCAGGCGAACTTTCTGTGACATGTGCCTTAATCAATGAAAACTAAACAAGACCCTTGCAGTTGCCTCTGTATGTTGTCATCAAATCTAAAAGTGTCTTCCGAAAATTTTGGGGATTGAATTTGAACACCTTGTATGACATTCCAAAGATAGTTCATGAAGTACCACATGACCTGGTAAATACAAACAGTGTTACTGCTATGTGCAACTCCACCCACAAGGACAAATATGATTACTGCCATGCAAACGTTTCCCTTCATCTTCCTCTTGGCAAGATGGTTAGATTTCCATATGGTTAAATATTGGAGTATCCTGGCCGCCATCCAACTTTACATCAAAAGAATCATTTAAGTTTCCAAACAGATAGGCTCAAGTGTAGAGGTGAATTTGGTGTAACCAAATCTATGTGTACTGATCATGTACTCAAAGTGCAGCAATCTCTTGGAATTAGATGACACTGCATTACTGGCATACAGTGTACTCATATTCTCATACAATGTGTGTAATTAAGGCATTTTCTATTGGAATTGTAGCAGGTGGTTGGAGCTACAGTACGGTAACGAGAGGAAGGGTGAAATTTCCACTGTATCCAAAAAATCTGCTACCGTGCAGCATCTTACCCAATGTAAATGCAGGGATACTTACAAAAACCACATGTATGCAAATTGAACTACCAATAAACTGCATTTTCTTTGAGTGATCCACTACCAGTTTCATCATACCAATTAATACGCATTTCAGCAAATGCTCATTAGTGCTGAGGTGGAGTGTCCCAAACTACATTATTTATGATTAACAAAGAAGTAGCAACATAAATGTCAGGAAACTTGTAGCAAAAATGGTTTTTCAACAAGACTTAGGTCTGATGGAAATGAAGGTGAAAGTTAAAAGGTTGTCAAAACTATATATGCAAGTTATGCATAGTACATCAGAGTCACTTGTTGTGCTGAGACAGGTAAGTTGTGAAGTAACGTTGATGACATGATGTTCTTACATGTGACATATTTGCCATTGTGGAGATACAGATTGCATGGATTCATTGAAGCCTCCGCTACATCATATTCCTCCAACAGTACTTGCACAGCTAGGGTATGTACTGCATGTCCTACCAAGTGCTGGTCAAATAGTAAAACATATGAAAAGCCACTTGCAACAGCAAGCACACTAGCACAGTGCTAATTTTGACAAAGCTTAAGACTTGTGTAACTGAAACAAAGCCAGCAGCTCTGGACATAAACGATGATACAAGTCAGGAATAGTCTTTTGGCCATAGTTTATAATGAAATGGACCATTTCTCGATGAAGAGCCTCACAGAGCACTGTACCATATACTATGTACATGTGGTATATTTAAGTACATACAATGATACAGAGGAAGATCAACTTACTTCTCCTGTTCAGAGTCTGCTTTACAATACAGTATACACAGGTTGGGTGATGCTGGAGATAGTGTTAATTTATGTGCACAATTCAGTGTTGAAAATAAATGACAGGCTGTGTGACGAACCACTTGGCTGGAATTTACAGTAGTGAATCTGACATTCACAGACTGAGAGGTCGCAGACTTGACCCATGTGGCATGTTTCACATGGGGGAAATGTGCATCATGAGAGACATTGGTTAAGGACTTGGTTGAAAATTCCCTTGAGAAGCAGTCATGAGATAGAAATGAACTACCCCTTCAAGTAAATACAGTGGTTGTGATAAAAACTACCTAACTTTTGGTACAGTTAAATTTTCATCCAACTGAGATATACATTCATCATGCATTACATTTCTAGTTTAAAACTGTACTGGTCTGCTAAACACATTTTAAAGGTTTTCCTTTAAACATTGGATCCACACCTAGGCTGCTGTAAAGGTACACTTGATTGCAAAGTGCATTTTTAATGTATTTAAAGATTGGCTGTTGTTAAGGTACAGTACTGCAATATTGAATCGTACTGTGCTGTGAAGGTATACATTCGAGAAGGTTCGGTACGGAATTCTATGGTGGGCCTTTAACAAGCTTTGCAATTGGGACCTTCATGATCTTTTCATGACATGCATTGCACAGTTGTGTATTTCATAACTAGCAAAGTTTTGACACACTGAAATGGCGAGTGATGTCATGCACTGTCGAACTGTCGCAATGACAATTGATACTCAGTATTACTGGAGGTTTACAGAATATTCTAGAGCTTGGTGATATACGTACTGTGCTGTACATTAATACAGGATTGATTTTTAATCATATCTACTGTTTGTCAACTGTCACTATACCTGACTAATTCTCTGTATGTGTTTACCTAAGGTCCGGGTCACACTAGCACGATTCAGTATGCAATTCAACTTTCAATTAAATTAGGGCAAATTGAGTTGATCGTAAAAGTTGTTCCGAATAAAATATCGTCACAAAGTCTCTGAATCTTGGATTTCTTGAAGGAGGAATATCATGTCTTAGTTTCTAATTTTTGCGTTCATTAAAGTAAACAGCTATTGAAGTTGTGCAATTTTAGTTGAATCGTGTGCTGAATCGCACTAGTGTGACCCGCGCATCAACTGGCATTATAGATCGTCCCCTAGCCTGCAGTGGTTCAACGCTGCTCTTGTCTTGCCTAACTTGTGGACACTTCTTACTCACCATCCCATCATCTCTAACTAGAGACTGTTTCACTGTATACAAAAACTTTTGTCTTGCATTATCTGCGGTTGTCATGCCCAGCTAGCCTTACTACAGTGTTGCTATAGCCCAAGTTTGAAGCCAAGTTAAAGGACGATCCAGACCAGAGCTGTTATCAGTTACCACCCTTATAAAGTAGAACTAAATCACCAGTTATGCTTTGGTTAAATTGAACACAGTAATCATTTCAGCCTCATCATGACATAGTTTTTACATTGCAATGCCAATCTGTCTGAAGTTAAAATCTGGATTGACCTAATCAGAACTTAAAGCAATAACATCAGTCCATATACAGTATTGTCGCTGGGGTACATATTTATTTGCCATCTTTTCTGTTGCCATTCTGTGACACTGTAATAGACACATTTAATACTCACTCAGTTGAAGTAAATTAAGCCAATATCTATAATGTCATCCACTCTTGTACAGGAAGCGAGAGCTCTATGGTGTCTTGGTGGCAGTGGTTTAACTTTTTTTTCCCCCTTTTTCTTACTGTCAGTCATTCAAAGATAGAAGCACAAGACTTTAAAACATCCAGTCACTGAGTGCCATCTTCTGCTACTGCAGACATGGGCATGTACTAATCATAAATGCTGTGTGTGTATACAGTACACTGTGCAGGTATGTAACTGGCAGTTTTATGAAGCTTGGTCTTCTGACCTACTCATCCTCTTGTGGAAGATGGGATAAACATGTTTTGGCATGAACTGATTCACAGTAACCAAGTTCTGACTGTAACTGATTTCAGGAACAGCTGAACAATGTGCACAGAAGTATGAACGATTTCATGGAGAAGGGATTTTGATATTAAGGCATGGACTCCCTTGTGCTAGCTGTGGTGAAAATTTGATGAACTTGAAAATATACAGTACATTGAGCCCGAAACTGAAAGAAAGTGCTCTGATGGTGGGTTCAAGGGTTCGACTCCAAAATGAAAGGAATTCCACCGCCAAGAAAACTTACCGTAATATGAGATGTTTTTCCATTCCATACCAGTTAAACATATTAACAATTTTGCCAACTGTGGAAGCTTCCTGGGCTTCAGTGTACGTACTGTATGAGGCTGAAAATGTGTGACATAGAACCGACGAAATGCTGTTTTCCAGGGGAGCCGTTATTGAGGAGGACAGAAAATTTAAGTACTGCTCAACCTTTAAGACCCAGATAATCAAGAGATAATAAGTTGTGTTATTGCTTCAAAGGTATTTCTATCCTTTTTCGTCAGTTTCAGTTCAATATAATTTACAGAGCAACATTATTTAAGTCAACTAATCCTCAAACCATTAGCTTGCTCGGAACGATTGTTTGAAACATAGGTTTATAAGTACTGCTGTATTGAAGCTCTTTTAAGTCAATCATTGGTTCAAGTTCCCTATCATTTACAGAGCAACATCATTTAAGTCAACTAAACCTTAAACAATTAGCTTGCACGGAAGGATGCTTTGATACATAGGTTTACACTACTCTATTTATGCTCTTTTAAGCCAATCATCAGACGTTAAGAAAGACTCACAAAGATAGAGACCGTGGATCTTATATGAGACAAATGTCTAATTGTTTGCAGGTGTTTCGGTGTGTATGTTAAAACAAAGGTACATACCAACACCTGCTGTATCAAACGAAAACATTCAAATCGATCCTTTTCACAAAATAACAAACATAAATTTACTGAGTTGTTAAGGTATACTTCAATATACATATTATTATATGACATACAAACAGAAGCAACAACCAGTGCTACAAAAGTTAAAATTTGCTAAACAGTTCCTATTAAAAAACAATTAGCGCTCATGCCATCACTTGCAAAGTCATCAACAACGAGTTGAAAACACTAAATGATGAAAACCACATTTCATTATAATTTTTTCCCATTGTGACAGACATTCTTAATGTTGAGAAAGTTTGTCGAGAACTTGTGAAGAGAACCTGTGATCAAAAATTTCTTTGTCCCATTTGTCATTTTCCATCAATATCAGCCATACTGTACATACAGTATTTACACAGTCCGTAGCCACCATGTATTGTTAAAACTCACTCTTAGGAAATCCCTAGAGGAAATCCACCATGGAGGTAAAGGTATTAAAATGTACATACTGTGTACCTGCTTTCATTTCATTCCACTGACTTGGACTATGGAGGAAACGCTCTGCAAACTTTTCCTACTGCCACTTTTAACCAATCAGAGTGCAGAATTCGAGGGTTCCTTCACAGTATCATGGGAGAGGATTTTTAACTTTCAAGTTTCACATGCACATGTGTGGGGGAGCAGTCTGAATAAACTAAGCCACTGTATAGAGCATGTACATGGTTGAAATTTTGCGACTGCCCTAGTGTTAACTGCATAACAAGCAGAATGGGTATATTTCGAACTATTGTCAATTCACAGAGAAGCTCACTGTGTTGCTGTTCCCGGAATCAAGACGTTATTTCAGCTTGTTTTATGTAACAACAAGGGACTGATTTTGCTTCAGAATCACACTATTAGAGCTGAAAAATTGCAAAAATTTAATAACAGGCTTTCCGTCCCCTGAACACATGACCAGGGGCCCTGCCCCTAGGAACCCTGCTGGGAGCCAAGCCCCCAGACTTCCGTGACGAGTTCAGCGGTTTCACCGACAAAAGCACTGTTCAAACATCTTACTTTTTAAATATTCCTATCAAGATGGAAAAGTTAATCATTACTTTGAAATAGAAAGTAACTCTGAAGAATGCAAAGTAGGAGATTGTACTTTCTCTACTTTTATCTCAGTTTCAAACAGCAATTGGCTGGACAATTAGGTCTATGCTACAGTCACCACAGCACTGTAAGACCTTATAGTTACGAATGCAAAATACTGTGCGAAAGATAATGCTCATGGTTTCAAACCAGCTGGTACAGTAATCACTGACAAATGTTTACACCTCTGTGGGGACACCACCATGTCACAATGCCTTGAAGCACAAACCTAAATTAGTAATTCCCTATTTTATAGGTCACTTGACCACAAGATCCAATTCTTGGATGATCAGCATGATACTGTGTACATGGTACAGTAGGCTGGGTAGTTTCCTCAAGCAGGAATTTACCTCCCCCCACCTGGAATGGTTATTGAACTTATAACCACTAATACCCTACTGTAAGTCAGAAGATTTAGTAATTCTTGTCTGTAAAGAACCAAATCAGCCAATGTGTTTGTTTCCAAAGACTTCCTGATCAAGATTGTGGGCGACCAAGGATTCAGCCTCAAGATCGTTCTTAATACCTATGGGGGAAGCTTTGACTTGTAACTTAAAAAAGAAAAGAAAGGCGGAAAGAAAACCTGTTCCAAAGTATTCTTAGGGTCACACTAGGTCACATTCTTTGGTTTTTCCATTTTTTTTTTTTCAATATTATCATTTTTTAATATTAGCCTACTTCTTAAAGCTACATGGTTGCCAATTGCCAACTGAATAGGACAGACTTGTTAAACATCAAATGTTACAGTAATTGTTAAATACACAGTTTGCATTGTAACCAAATGCCATCCAATTCCTATCACATCCATGGGTAACAAACAATAAATATGATCATTGTCTGTGCATGGCTACTGATGCATTAATTTAAAGTGATAAGGTGTGTAGACAAAAAGGAAAAACATTGAAATTCAATCCCCAACAGCTTGGTAAGGATTTTAATTGTACCACTCAGACAATCCAGGAAAATAAATAGGTTTCAGTCGGTTTATTCTGCCATATTATTTCAAATTCCTCTAACACAATGACAAAATGTGTAAAATACGATAATATAGTGGTTCACAGTTTTCAGTTAGTCAAAACAACTCATGATCACTGAGCAGCAATGTTGTGATCAGTTCGTAGGTAATTACAGTGCTTCCTTTCACCAAACACTACAATTCCCGATACCGACCAAGGAGTGACAACTTAAAAAGTATGTTTTTGATACTCCAGTGAGACCGTGTACTGTTGCATATTCATCATGTAGGTACTTGTAAGTAAGAACTGTTAATTTTCAAATATGATTTCTGTTTTCTACTGTTTTAATGCCAATCCCGGTGCTTTTCAAAGTAGTTACTCTCATTTTCCTTCATTGAAAGATGTAGTCCGTCCATGTACAACATAGCGTGTATTCAAAAATGAAGAAAAAGGTAAGATCAAACATAATCTTGTCCTGCTGGTTTCAGCACACAAGCAATCGCTAATAAGAGTACTTGAAACATGACTTCACAGCGCTGTTGGTACTATGTGAACCAGACAACCAGAAAGCCAAAAGGCTTTGTGATTCCTTGCCACATGGTTACATTATAACAAGCATGAATTATTCACATGACAAGTATGAGATCAACTGCAGTTACTGGTCTTGAAACACCACATTAATAAGCCTTTAACCCAAATAACCTTTATTTTGGTGACCTCAAATGACATTTGACGTCCACTAAAAGCAATAAGGATCACCTACCCAGTATGGGGAACCTACACATCAAGTATGACATCAGTAAACATTACTCTTCTGGAGATAATGTGCTAGAAAATTTTCACCTCGGGGGACCTCAAACGACCTTTGACCTCCACAAAAACAATAGGAGTCATCTACTCAATATGACTAACCCACACACCAAGTCCGACATCAGTCACACTTACCCTTCTAGAGATACTGTGTTTACAATGTGTTTACAGTTTGACTCAGGGTGACCTCAAGTGACCTTTATCTCCACCAAAAATGATAGGGATCATCTACTCAATATGACCAACAACCACACCAAGTATGGCATCAGTTGCAGTTACCGTTCTTGAGATATCGTGTTTACAAGGTTTTCACATTTTGACCTCTGGTGACCTCAAATGACCTTTGACCTCCACCAAAAGCAATAGGGATCATCTACTTAATATGACCAACCCACACAGTAAGTATGACATCAGTCACAGTTACTCTTCTGCAGATACTGTGTTTACAAGGTTTTTCCAGTTTGGCCTCCATTGACCTCAAATGACCTTTGACCGCCACCAAAAACGATAGGGATCATCTACTCAATATGTCTAACCCACACACCAGGTATAATATCAGACACAGTTACCGTTCTTGAGATATCGTGTTTACAAGGTTTTCACATTTTGACCTCTGGTGACCTCAAATAACCTTTGACCTCCACCAAAAGCAATAGGGATCATCTACTTAATATGATCAACCCACACAGTAAGTATGACATCAGTCACAGTCATCCTTCTGGAGATACTGTGTTTACAAGGTTTTTCCAGTTTGACCTCCGTCGACCTCAAATGACCTTTGACCACCACCAAAAACAATAGGGATCATCTACTCAATATGACTAATCCACACACCAGGTATGACATCAGACACAGTTACCGTTCTTGAGATATCGTGTTTGCAAGGTTTTCACATTTTGACCTCTGGTGACCTCAAATGACCTTTGACCTCCACTAAAAACAATAGGGATCATCTACTCAATATGACCAACTCACACGCCAAGTATGACATCAGTCACAGTTACCGTTCTTGAGATATCGTGTTTACAAGGTTTTCACATTTTGACCTCTGGTGACCTCAAATGACCTTTGACCTCCACCAAAAGCAATAGGGATCATCTACTTCATATTACCAACCCACACAGTAAGTATGACATCAGTCACAGTTACCCTTCTGGAGATATTATGTTTACAAGGTTTTTCCAGTTTGACCTCCGTTGACCTCAAATGACCTTTGACCGCGACCAAAAACAATAGGGATCATCTACTCAATATGACTAACCCACACACTAGGTATGACATCAGACACAGTTACCGTTCTTGAGATATCGGGTTTACAAGGTTTTCACATTTTGACCTCTGGTGACCTCAAATGACCTTTGATCTCCACTAAAAACAGTAGGGATCATCTACTCAATATGAACAACCCACACACTAAGTATGACATCAGTCACAGTTACCGTTCTTGAGATATCGTGTTTGCAAGGTTTTCACATTTTGACCTCTGGTTACCCCAAATGACCTTTGACCTCCACCAAAACCAATAGGGATCATCTACTCAATATGACCAACCCACACACCAAGTATGACATCAGTCATGGTTACCCTTCTTGAGATATCGTGTTTACAAGAAGTGTCACATACACACATACACACACCCTCACATACACCCACACACACACACACGACATCACCATCCCATAGATTCCTTCTGCCTTCGGCAAGGAATCAAAAATGGAGGGCAATAAATTAAAGTACTGTAACCACAAAGTCAACAGATATTGAAAATTCCTTGGTCGCATGAGAAAACTGTGGATACACATTTGATAAGGCTGTTGCAGAAATATTTCTACCTATATCGTTGAGGAAGTAGCTTTTGATGCAGACTATGCAAATAAATGCACCACATGCAAGTCTGAACTCCAACAAGATTTGCCTTCTTCACTGATCAGGTTAAAGTAGAGTGCTATATCTGTTTACCAATGCAAACTTAACCATCCTGAAAATCAACCTGCTATTGTCGAACTAATGTTAATCATTTGGAACATTGTTTGAAATCTTCAAACCAGTCCTCTGCCGCTGACCTCAAATTAAGGTGATTCACATACCAAGTGTGAAAGCTCAGACAACTTTACAGAAGTCACAGAGATACTGTATGGGTTTTCACAATGGTTGCATTTTTTTTTTTTTTAACTCTTGCAACTAACAAAATGATCATGTGCCAAATGTTGTAGGGCTATTCATGGCAACTTTGGAGTTCATTGCAACTTGTGAATGCCTACAAGTGTGATGTTTTAAGGCTCAGTTGACACCAATGACTAAATGCCCTTCCATTACCAGTACCAAGAAGTTTCAGTTGCCAATTGTCAAGTGACACTGCCGTGAGATATCCAGGATTTTACTAGTTGGGGCGCAGATGGATTGCCATCCTGGAGAAGGCGTGGGAGGACGGGTATCCCCATCTTCCCAAATTGACAAAATGTATTAACTTTGCATCATATTATAAGTACTTCAACATACTGTAAGCCTACTGGAGAAGTCAATGAATGTTTATCTTCCGCTATTTCCTCTTCTCTGTCCCTCTTGGCTATTCCTCATTTTTAAACTTTTTCTTTAAAGTGCCAATACAGGGGGGAAAACAAGTGTCATGCCCCACCCTGGATCCATCACTGCACTGGAATTCCATCATGGAATAATCCATTATTAGAGGTTGTATTATGGTACCGAGTTTGTCACATTTCTGTGGCTCATGTGACGGTACTCATACCCCATCTGCAATGAACTCAGTCTTCTGAAAATTAGACCTCCATCCTTCTGAAGCCGAGTCAGTGCATTCTAGAGGAAAAATAAATTGCTTTCAGTTTATACAGCAGTGCACTGGCCCTCTCTCCCAAAGGAAGTAAATGAAATGCCCATAAAGTGACTGATTACATGACATGGGTCACCAAAATGTCACAGAATTGTTGTTCTCACAAAAACTTTTGCCCTTGTGATCTATGCTTCTACATACATGTATTTTTAAAGTACAGAGAGTAACTGTACAGTAGACTGTATTGGCTGAAGAAAAAAGTCAGACAAATTAACTGTGCAAATTGAAGCAGAAGGCTGCTAGGATTTCTGAATTCATAAATGTTGACATCTTTCTGTATTTACACAAATTTCTCTCTAAAACATACAGTATTTGTGCTTTAATGCAAGATGCTAACTTGCTGATGTGAAAAAGGTCTGTCTTCACGTGGATGAAAAGGAAAATACACAGCGACTGTGAAAGAAAAATATTCTGATCGTCCCAGTTTCCACCAAGGTTTGTGGTAGGAATAAATCAGACAATGAAAGCGAAAGGGTGACAATTAAATTTATAGTTCCTGCCAGGTCCAGCTGTCACCAGAGTGTTTAGTATTCCTGCCTTATCAGTGAGACAGATAATCACTTTTTCTAAGATCACCTGCCTCTGGAACCAAGCAAAGGGAACATTTCAGTATGATTTATAATTCCAAAGGTGCACAGACCACAGAAAAAGCTGATGGGATAGGCTGTACTGTGGCTACTTTGGAGCACTGGGAGTAGATGTCCTTTGCTCCTACTGTACAATAACAAGGAATCGGGCTTAAAAAGTTGATTAAAGCTGCTCCTAAACAAAAACTAGTATAGTGCTTGTGGGGTGGGTGTACCAAAGAGAAATATTTTACTCATTTTTAACTTGTAACACTCTCATTCATATTCTGCACATAATGTTTTCCTTAAACTGCAATGTTTCGTCAATCTCTGAATTCACACTGAAAATCTAAGATCAGTATTGAGTCTCTATGTGTGTGAATGGGTGGTCTCTATGTGTGTGAATGGGGGGTATTTTATATCACGTTATCTTTGGTGCACCCTGGGCTGACTGATGGAAAATGCTAGCAATCTAATCCCTCCTTTCCATTGTATAATGTCCTTAAATTCTCATGATGGAAACAATACATGGTAAAACATTAAAGTGATTGCGTGTGTACTGAAAAACCAAAAAGATAATATTATGTTCGATCTTAACTTTTTCTTTATTTTTAAATGTACACGCGAGGTTGTACATGAACGGACTATGTCTTTCAATCAAGGAAAATGACAGTAATTACTCTGAAAAGCAACGGTATTGGCATAAAAACAGTAAAAAACAGAAATCACATTTGAAAATTAACGGTGCTTACTATAACCGCCTACATAATGAATATGCAACAGTTCACGATCTCACTAGTGTATCAATAATATACTACTCAAGAAGTCGCTCCTTGGTAGGTATCGGGAATTGTAGTATTTGGTGAAAGGAAACACTGTATTTACAAACAACCTACGAACTGAACACAACCTTGCCCGCGGCGTCAATGATCCTGAGTTGCTAACTGAACATCCAATACTAGTATACTTCCCATTGGCTTGCTCAAAGAAGCACACCGTTGATTTGAATGAAAACTGTCAACCACTGCATTATCGTATTCTACACTTTTTGTTGTTATGTTAGAAGAATTTGAAATCATATGGCAAAATTAACCAACTGAAACCCATTTATTTTCCCAGATTGTCTGAATGGTGTAATTAAAAGCCTTACCAAACTTTTGGAGATGAAATTTTAATGTTTTTACTTTTTGTCTACGCACACAATCACTTTAACTGCAATGATACTTACTAACCCCAATCTCTGAGTAGATAATGCAATCTGTGAGTAGATAGTCCAGTCTGTGAGTAGATAGTCTAACCTGTGAATAGATAGTCCAATCTGTGAAAAGATTGTCCAGTCTTTGAGTAGGTAGTCAAATCTGTGAGTAGTTCAGTCTAGTCTGTGTGAAGATAGTCCATCTCTGAGTATACAGTCCAGTCTGTGAGACGATTGTCCACCTGTGAGTAGATTATCCAGACTGTGAGCAGATAGTCCATCTGCGACTAGATAGTTCAGTCTGTGAGAAGACAGTCCAGTCTGAGGGCAGATAGTCTAGTCTGTGAGAAGATAGTCCACCTCTGAGTATACAGTCCAGTCTGTGAGACAATTGTCCACCTGTGAGTAGATTATCCAGACTGTGAGCAGATAGTCCATCTGCAAGTAGATAGTTCAGTCTGTGAGAAGACAGTCCAGTCTGAGGGCAGATAGTCCAGTCTGTGAGTGGATAGTCTAATCTGTGAGTAGATAGTCCAATCTGTGAAAAGATTGTCCAGTCTTTGAGTAGATAGTCAAATCTGTGAGTAGTCCAGTCTTGAGTAGGTTGTCTAGTCTGTGAGAAGATAGTCCATCTCTGAGTATACAGTCCAGTCTGTGAGAAGATTGTCCACCTGTGAGCAGATTATCCAGTCTGTGAGCAGATAGTTCAGTCTGTGAGAAGACAGTCCAATCTGAGAGCCGTACAGGTAGAAGAGATAGTCCCGTCTGTGAGAAGATCGAATCTGTGAGTAGACAGTTCAGTCTGTGAGAAGACAGTCCAGTGTGTGAGAAGATAGTCCAGTCTGTGAAAAGAAAGTTCAGTTTGTAAGCAGAGTGAACCGTGTGCTCTCTTCCTGAGACCTCTGGTCTCCATACTATGCACCACACTAAGCTGCAGTACGTGCCACTGTCGGATAGGTAATTAACTACAATATATATTAAGTACGGAACAACAGTTGTGAGAAAGACTTCACATTCTGTTTTGTACAGTCATGAGCTGTAGATATTTGGCAGAGTGCATTAATCTTCCATAAAGCGCAAATTTTGGTCAAATATGTCTGTCAACTAACAGCATAAATTCTAATTATGTTTATTAGTAATGGATCCCTGACACTTAAGGATACATCGAACTGTAAACTGTGTTTTTACAATCGATAAAGTAATTTTTTTAAAACTGAAATTGCTTCTATCAACCTCAGTTCACCAGCATTGCACACAGGAAGAATGGTCACAGATGGTGGTATGTAAATTAAGTCTTTCTCACAACTTATCCTACTGTACCTATCCTGAATGGTTGAACTTCAAAAGAACTTCTAAAGTCTAACAACATGTGGTGCATACCAGGGAGACATTTCCGAGGCAAAACATCATGTCATAAGACATGACCACACAGACTGTCAATTCACTCTGTGGTTTACTGTATCTAAGTCCACAGCAGCCATAGAAATACTGTAGATGAACTAGAATGACAACACTGTAACTACTCACAAACTGAACAAATGAAGCCAAACAAAAATTGAGGGCACCTTGATGCAGCATTAAGACAAAATAACTCTGCCGTCAACATTTGCCACATGTATGTACTGTCCGAGAATTTGTCAGTTCAGTATCTACAGTAACTTCCTTTTGGGGGAAAATCAATAAATGCAATTAACTGATGTTTGATTTTTTGAGATAACATGATAATATGCAAGGAAAACTACGTCCCAATATTTAGCCGTTTGTGAGTTACATTCCTAAAATGGAAAAGAAAATTACGCTCCTAAAATTTCTGTTGTATTTGTGTTATGCATGAGGTTTCATGTAAAAACCTTTTGCATACAGAATTTGGGCTTCACTTAACTGTCCCATGATGGCATTCTCGTTTATCTATTTCTCTAGTGCCAACTCAAGTTTGCCTACCAGGGAACCTGAAAGCCTATCTGGAAGCCTAAAAGGCTTATATTGGAGAACAAGTACAGTATAAATCCTATTGATACTCCTGCAGGCCGGTGAAGCCTATGATGTAGATGAGCACAGACACAAGGGACAAAAAACCAATTGTGTAACTCTTACGTCATCATGCCGTGATTATGAAGATGCAGATTTTAACAATTAACGCTGGAAGCGTCTCCCCAGACGAAACAATGTAGAATATGTCATGTAGAACTGATGTTTATCATGTAAGAAACATTTGAATGTTTTGCAAAATGTAGTAGACTTCAAAGACATGTACACACACAGACTGTGCAAATCCATGCTATGAACACACTTAAATTAAAGGTACTGCATATCTGTGTAGTGTAGTTTGTTCTGAAGTTTCTCACTAATTGGTACAAAAACCCCACGACCAAAGTGATTCACAAAGTGACACACAAAATGAAAACAGGCAGCTATCTGGAAATTCCAGTTAGAGAGTTGTTTTTCATATTAAAGGACTAACTCTTTCAAAGTTGTTACATGCAGGCTGGCTCTTCATCATAATGTTATCTAACAAATTCAGAGTTGGTCCTGGGGTTTGTTTATGCCTCAAAATATAATCTCAAAGAAGCAACTTAAATGCCTAAAATTGCTAGTTTTGACACTATGAGGGTTTCTTGAATGCTTTGCAATAGCACATATTAATTTTGGCCGGCATTGGTTGCACAGAACTCCCGTCCCCACTCCTTCCAAGACAATTCTCTTGGTATGTGATTGGTACCATATCTGGACTGCCAGAAAGTTGATCAATGTACAATGATGCATTGTCCACACAACTTGGTGAATTTGCATAGTTCAAACTTCTAAGTTCCTGCCTGGTGAGTATTTTTGGCTAAAGATGATCACACTTGCCATTAAACCATTCTTGCAAATATGACCAATTACAGAGACAACCAACTGGCCTCCTTACTTGTATGGAGCTATGACAGCTGTGTATATCACATTTACCATAGATTCACAGCACAGCATGTCTGAAGAGATATTGTTGTGCAATATAGAGGCAGTCACTCCTCACCCCAGCTACAGTACATTTCTGGCTAGGGGTAAGCAAAATTTTTCATTGATTCTGTTCGTGGATTAACAGCGAATTCAAAAGAGGCAGAATAGCATATATTACACAGCAAACACTAGGGCCCAGTACACTTGTGGAGGAGTTTTAGACAGGCCGTGGAAGGGGCTAGAAATACTGTAAGTGCATGGTTGGTAGAACAGGGACTGTCTGGGATGATGAGTGACCGTCTACAGTTAAAAAAGACTGCACTTTCAATACACAGCAAAGCTGCACATACAGACAAAAATGTAGATGCTCTTTTTTCTCCTCTTTGGATTACTTTCCAATTGCTGACATGGTGATCAGTGCAGGCAATGACATGACATGCAACAATCAACCCTGTCTTGAGCCCCACCCCAATAAACATTCCAAGCAGGAAATGACCTTTGTTCTGCTTTCATACTTAGTTCAGTGTATCAAGGCCCTGGTTTCTTATCAGTCTTGCTGTATTTCATCTGACACTGATATTTATTGCCATGTGAACATTTAACTCTTAACACCTAGCTCACATCCTTCTACCTGTACTGTACAGTTTTTGGCTCTATGATTTCATGGAGCTATGGCATTCTTCTCTGACTGGAGTCGTGACTATTTTACGATGTACGTACACAGCTTGCAGTTCAATATGTACTACAATAATACCATGTTCAACTGCTCAGTCTATTGCAGGCTCAGCAGCATACTTGAGAATAAAATAACATGTACACAAACAAAACTTCTCTATGAGCGAGTTACTATCAAGAGAAGGAAGAAATTTTGCCATATGAAATCTTCAAAAATGATATCTGGAAAATTTTCCCCTCAATTGCCAAATGATGTCCCAAGGGTACAATAACATATCAAAGCACCCCCTTCCCCAGGAATAAAACTATGGATTGTGTACAAAAGTCACATTGCACAGCTAGTCTAACCTTAATTCTGACATGACACTTTATTTTCATATGAAAGAAACTAGTTCACTTTAAGTCTAATACTGTACAACCTCAAGGTCTGATAAGATCTGATTTCTTGTTTTCATTTAGTAGGCACATGCTCAAAGAAACACTTATATTTTTGCCCCGAGTGTACAGCTACTGTACAGAAGAGGATATCGTTTGGGTCACTCACAAATGAAGTACTCACATTGTTTGCCCACATTGCAAATTTGCGACAGCACTAGAAATAAGGTGTTTGCTTTAGTTTACAGAAAGAAAATCATGCTTTAAAAGTTACAACCAATATTTGTGGAAGACTAATAACATAAGGATGAAGGCCTTCTTTTCAACAAATAAGTTTTTCACATGTATCTGTTGATCAGAAATAATTTGTTCACCCAAACTCTCAAAAATTCAAATGATGCATCATCCATAATCACATCTACTGTACAGTAAGAATGAAAAATTTATGAGAAGATGAAGCTTTGTTCATTGGTGACTGGTGAGATTGAATGGTGTATCAACATGGTTAAAGCTATATCCTTTATACAACGTTGGTGCACTGTAAGTTCTCCTTATTTTCTTTTATGAGAAAAGCACTAATTAAAGACTATTTTTAAAGGGGGCTTGGAAAAGTGCCAGAAACTTGTACGTGGATGTAACTGTTTCAGGATACTGTGGTTATGGGCCTACATCCATGTGCGCATGTTTGCAGAAACACAGAGAGGAATTCCTTTGGTAACTGACAAATCAATTCCTTATCACCAAAGTATCAGAATTTGTCGATCCGTAACATAATAGATATCATCACTAACTTGCTTGAGCTACATGTGCTTCATTAATGCATGTTTGCTGTTATGGCAGCAGGTTTTAATAGCAATCTTGTTGAACCCTGCACCATCTACTGATGCACTATAGTAACTTATATAAGTTCAAAAAAACCTGCAGAAAACATTAAACACCTATCTGTGTTCAATGAAACTTCGTCTTTAGTTATGGTTTCCTACAAAATGTGAACCCCGCATTGGCTTAATTTACCTGCAGCGGTAATCCATGAATGTGCAATTTTAACAGAAAATGCTCAAAAGTAAAACTTCAAAAAAACCAACCACTTTTCAGCTACTTTGACTCAGCACTTGGCATGTATTCCAATACAGTAACAAAAGTTAGGACCTATTGCCCCATTTGCCCTAGACAGTTTCCATTCTCCCAGCCACTTATACACCTATACACTAGCTGGTCCCTTCCACAGCCTGCCTAAATTAAACTCCTCCAAGTGTGCAGTCAAAACACTGGGCCCCTGTTTATGCTGTATGCTACTCTGCATTATGTAGGGGGTACACCTCTATTAGAGGTACGGCCTTCCTGGGAAGAGTAGTACCAAGAGTACACCGTCAATTTTAGGTCCATTCTAGGTGTAAATTACTCATGTTAAGACAATCAGTTGTGGCAGATTTTTTATGGATATGAAAGGGGAGATGTCAATGCCTGAGTGATAGCAAATTTAGATGGATCGGAGGTGATTTAGGCTGTTTCAATAATTGGTGTGAAAAAGGGTTAATTTCCGTCACTTTGCGGATTAATATGAGCAGGTGCACACCCTCTAAATTTCTTCCACTTGTATCTCAAAATCTAAATGGTCATGCTATGGTAAATTTGTTGTGCCATAATAGGCCAACTTATTGGCTTTCATGTGAGGGGTAGCTTATGGGGGTTGTGAACTTTGACAAGGCTGTGGGGGGTAGGAAACAGAAGTAACTTAGTGTGCAAGTCAATGGAACAGCTAATGGAGGTGTGCCCCCTTTACTGTCAATCATGAAGTATGTAAAACCAGTTGAGAATTTTGCTTGCCCCAGCCAAAAATGTAGCTTGGGGTGATGAGTGACTGCTTTAAGTTACGAGAGTTCATAATTCAAAGCAAATTATTACTGATAGTGTTTGCATTAAGTTTTCACTGAGGTGGATAACATACAACCTGACATGTGCTTTTTGTACTAGAGAAAATTAAAGGAGAAGGCAAGTAAGGACTTTTGGCAATGTTAAATGAGAGACTAACATATGGTGAACACCAGTACCAAATTTCAGTCAAATACGTTGCGTACTTTCCAAGATTTTGCAATTTGAATATACATAGAAAAAATTATCAGGAAGCTGCCATTTTGAGATTGTGATGACATCACCAGACCACATATGATTGAAAAGCTTTTGTTTTTCTATATATTTCATTGTCAATAAATTTTAACAGTCATGCATAGATTCAACTCATATGATGTGATTATTGCATGATACACCTCAGTAATTCAACACAAAATGTGTACAAGTGTGTTTCGAATTGATAGAAATAATAGGTAGAGAATATAAAGAAATGCATTAAAATTTTTGCTATCAGTGGCTATGTGACATCATTATTCGACTTACTCAAGTTATTTTACATTCAACTTAGGCAAAAATGGCAGCACCCTTCTATGAATTTCAAGTGGTGTAACTTGGATAGGAAACAATATCTCTGAATGAAACTTGGGGAAGATGTTTGTCAAACACTTCTGCTTCATTTTGATAAATATATTCCCAGGGTTTCCTTCTCCTTTAAGACAAGATGAGGAAGGTGAGGCAAGTATTGCAGTTGTCTGCAAAAGAGGTCTGGGATTTTGCTAAAGTAACTGGACAGGATTCTAAGCAACTAGGTTTCACAGAGGTAGTTACAGCTCTGTGAATACAACAGTGCATGTATGGAGGGTCTACCGTACAGGTAACTTAAAACCGAGTCACTTACATTACACTTCAACATAAACTGAACAATTCTGAATAAAATGGGTATAGTTTATTCCAATATCTTCACTAATGGGGCATTAACCATGCATACTTTCAGAACATTCATTTTTGACAACATGGCTCCCAAGAAAGGGAAGCTAACCGGACAAAATGCTCCTCGTACCACACACGTAACAAAGAAAACACAATCAATTGGTTGAATTGTGCAACTCTAAGAGGATTAAGGAGCAAGAAAGGATCACCCTGGAAGCTTAAATTAGATGGAACAAAAAGGCAGACAATCACTGCAATTCTTCAGGGCATTCTCTGGAACAGCCTGAATACAAGCAATTACCATAGTTGAGCTCAAGAGGCACAATGACAGGAAAGGGTGAAAATTGACTTCACAATACTGAACATGAACACAAGATGATCATCTGGAATCTGGTTTGTATAAAGTCATGATTCACAGTGCCTTCTTGAAAAAACTTTACATGTATACCATTTGCAAACAACTTGCATGGCTTAATGAACCTTAACTAAGAGTGGACTGCTTACTGTTGTCGCGCACACGATGCGCATGCAGCATACAGTATATCAATTCTGCTGGATGGCAAGTACGTTTATCAATAATGTATGAAGCAATGGAGAGGATGGGTATAGCTGTGTACACTTTTTGCTTTTTTTCCAAATTGTGTACGCGTACAGACCTCCTTAAAATATCTGATGCAAAAATGATATCTTCGATTACCGTACAGTCAGTCAGAAAGTGTCCTAGTGGCTGCTATAGCTACAGAACATAACTTTATTTTTTCTTCTTTTAACTTAATTCCCATATTTGCTTTATGCCTCTTCCTCACTTTGATCATGGAGCATGAATTCTTTGGTTAAATGTCATCAATTAATGTTTGCCTGAATTCTGGGGAACAACATCATTTGACAACCTTGACCAAAAACAAATTTTTAGAAAATAAAAGCAAGAAATGATGTGCTTATACCCGAATTGGGAAAATCTCGACCCTATCCTCCTTTTAAACACTTATATATCTTCATTGTCAAAACTGGAAGAACATTTAGCTTTATTTGTATTGTATTTGCTCAGCATCTTCTTATTGTCAACATGCATGGGAGAGACTCGAGAATGCTCACGCATTCACAAAAACTAAAAGTGAAGCCATTCAAGATCAAAACAAATGAACTCTGCAATTACAGTTTATACACACAGGTGTGGTATGATACAATTACAAGGAAAGCATTTATTGCAATCACACACAGACCTCAAATGCTGTTTAAGCTACATTCCAAACAAACTTTGTAAACAATAATCCAAACGATATTACCAGCAACAACAATGCTTTGAATTATCCTAAGTTTCCTAACTAAACTTACTTAAATGTGATGTAAGGAATGAAACCTCATTGCTTCATAATTACTGCAAATGACATTGAGTATAAACGTTGTAATCTTCGAGTCCCTTTCTGAAATGGTTCAATTAACCTGTCTTGAAGTAAAGAAGTCGAACTAATGATCTTAAAAGATAAACAAATATGCGACCGGTGTGAATTTATGACTGTCTAAGGACGATACCATTGAAGATTGTGGTTTATAAATATGATCAATGCAGCCCTGTACTTTGTTGTAGGCTTCAGCCTGATTAATGATTAAGATCCGGTTATCCGCAAACGTCTTTGATGTGAAACATTGCTTACCTTAGTCTATCCTAAGTAAAGGCCTAGGCATTGATTTTCATTGAAAATACTCTTTTCATTAACAATAAAATACCTTTTTGCATAAGGTTAAGGCAACTTCCCGTCTGTAGTTTTCCTGAGCGTGACAAGCTGCACTAAAATTCCGCGGTAAGTTGTTCGTCCCTGTCGAGTCAAGGCCAAGATTTTGCGAATTACCGGGTCAAGCAAAATAGCAGCGAGATTTCCTTCCTCTGAAGTAAAGTAACTTTGGGGGCCCAAGAGCCATACACATATATGCACGAATGTGATAGAACTGTGGAGATCAAACAAGCATCACATGCTGGAGACTTTACAATCGCTTGAAATCGAGAACTGAGGAAAACAGAGATGGCGGTTGTTTCATGCCTTTTAAAACGTCCGCGTGTGTAGGAACATGAACACCTATGAGAAAATTTCCACTGTTGTTCAGAAGCTAAACAAATGTAACGTTACGTTAGTCCGTAGATCATTCAAGAGGATTTTAGCTACGTGATGTAGGCCGAACGGGGCTCAGGAATCTCCTAGCCAGCTTGTCAATCCTAGGCCTACTTTACATGTCACAGCATATGCACAGGATGTATACACAGAGTGCAGTGGATTGGGTACTGAGCAAACCGAGTTAACTGCCTGTTGAATATTCAACGTAATGTGATCTAGTCCAATCAAAATAGTGGATTACTTCGGTAAAGTAACAAAATGATCTTACTTTATCTAATAAATCAAATTGGTTGTGTGACAGACACAAACTTCTGATCGGAACAATCTGTCTGCCAGTATGAACGCGGCGACTATCTAATCGCTGTATCACGCGCCGCTCTATAGTTGCTTCAGCATATAATAGGCATGTGAAAAAGAGAGGAATAAATTTTTTTAGTGACATCGCGGCCAGTCGAATGTAGATCAAGTGAGACAGACAGCTTTATCCAAGATCGATAATATTTTATGATTCAGTATTAGCAATCAAAAACCAATTATTGCAAATGATCTTGGCATATTAAAGGGGAAATCAGGGTTTGACTGAGAAAATTCATCTTTAGTTGATTTTTTTCTAAACTGATTGCTCATCGAAATAAAGAGACGTTGGTGAGGTGTTTGAAGGTGGAAGAAACGGTAATTATTGCGTTAATTACTGTGAATGAGAACTCTTAATATTTGTCGGGTACAAAAAATAAACGTCCATGTACAAGACAAGACAGCCTTCTCTATACGATGACCAATCACAGCGTAAGACTGAGATGACGTTGTATGATACATATATAACCGAATGTTCACGGTTCCTATGCTGTTCGTACATTGCGCAATGCAAGGTAAACAACAGTTTAGTAATACAGTAGTTGATGATACATTCTGCACACGTAAGCCGGCTAGGTTTGAAACTGTTCAGCCACACCTCCTCATACCTTGAAAAGGCGATAGTATTGAATATTCATAATTGATTCAATGAATATGGATGTTACAGACTTTGGGAGTTCTTCACCGATTTTTTGCGAATTTGACTCGTTTCTCGAAATTGCCCACGTGTTTTGAGATAATCTTGATCATATTTGTCAGTTATAACTCATTGTACGATACCAGTGGGGAATTGTAGTGAAATAATTTGTGAAAATAAACCCTGATGTCCCCTTTAATTTCAATTACAGGATTGTTCAGATGTGGTAACCCCTAGGCAGTGTGACTGAGAGGAAAGCCTGACTGAGCCTGCTTTCAGCGTATGCAGTCTCAATCTTCAAAATTAGGGAAACAAAGACACACAACAGAAAATAGACACTAAAGCTGATTTTGACAGCAGAATTTCAAACGAAACACCCAAATCATCCATTTTCAAATTTGATTTTGTCCGTGAGGTTGGCACTGTAAGACTAATAATACTTTTCAGACCACTAAGAGGGCGTTTTGCTTCAAAGATACTCTGTATTTCTGGTAGAATCTGGTTCATTTATAGAAACAGGGAGCTGTTATGTAGATGGAGAGAGTATACGCTTTGGGCTTTGAGCAGGATTACGCCGGGTTTATGGGCACACCGTTGTCTGTTCTTTGTATCGTCCTTGACATTTCCAAAGACTTCCGGATTAGGAATTGAACTCAATAATAATAATAATAATAATAATATTTGTCGTATTTGTCGTCTGCTACAGTTACAGAATTTCATTTTGATTTTCCTTGTTGCCTACAGCATTCCCAGTCGGCACGGGAAAAAATAAGAAGAAGAATAATTTTTGGCCTTTCGGCGCTCGGTGACGCGTATGACAATACAACATTTGGGTTGTATCAAAACATGAAAAAGAATCTATATCTCTCCATTTCTGTGGAATGAACCTTCTCAGCTATTTGTCAAAAGTGTAGACTTTTGCCTCCGTAGCTCATTTACATGCGATAGCTCCTTAAAGGTGTTCATTCATTTCAATTAAACAGTCGTTTCCGGGTTGTGCGCCATATGACATATGACATGGCCCTCTGTCTCCCCCACCCCAGGATCCCCCATGGCTCTCAGTGTGTCAATAACTATAAGCTACCTCATGAATGTGAACGTTCAACTTTTATAGGGAAAAAGAAACCACGGTAGAACAAGTAACCTGGCCGTATGTAAGTTTGAGTATGTAAGTATGAGTAAGTATGTGTTATTTATTGAAAGGCACAAGGGACCACACTCCTGGCATTCTCAGGTGGATGCAAGCAAAAAGTGACTTTGCATGATCTTGTGACTGATTTATCTTTTTCGACTGCACTTCAAGACTTGACTGCGTATGATACGTGCATCCGCTGCCCCAGTGTCTGCTACTTAAAACTGAGATAGACCTTAGCAATGTTTTATTCGCTGTTTTTGCTCTACTTTTGTATATAGCTCTAAAGTTAAAGTGATTGCGTGCACACTGAAAACATTGAAATTTCATCTCCAAAAGTTTGGTTAGGCTTTTAATTACACCATTCAGACAATCTGGGAAAATCAGTAGGTTTTATTTGGTTAATTCTGCCATACGATTTCAAATTCTTCTAACATAATGACAAAAAGTGTTATATGCGATATGTAGTGGTTGACAGTTTTCATTCAAATCAACGGTGTACTTCTCTGAGCAAGCCAATGGGATTTTTGCTTTCTGCTTTTTACTGTTTTTATGCCAATCCCGTTGCTTTCGAAGTAGTAACTGTCATTTTCCTTCATTGAAAGACATAGTCCGTTCATGTTCAACCTCGAGCGTACATTTAAAAATAAAGAAAAAGTTAAGATTAAACATAATCTTATCTTTTTGGTTTTTCAGTACACAAGCAATCACTTTAATTAAAAGATCAAATAGGCCTATGTGAATTCATTATATCTTGTCTAAAGTTATCGTGCTGGAGGTTAATTCTAATTACGGAATGAAAAGGCTACTCGACACACCATGTCGCTCTTTGTCTCTCTCACGGAGAGAGTTAATTCTCTTGGTGTTTTTCCGATTGAGAATAGAAATAGCTTTTCGTAAAAACGGTGATTAATTTGTGTACTTTGTCGAAAGAGTGTCACTCTAGTATCTCTTTTGGAGAGAGAAAAATGCAGCCGAGCTCACTGTCGTCATAATCCAACAACAAAATTAGCAAGATTAAACTGAGCATCGTGAAATATACACTGGCTTGGTGGGTCCCGTTCTTATGTTTGCTCGTGAAATTGCATGCATGTATACGTCACGTTTTCCTCAGTATTTACACAAACCCGTAAATCTTTTTAGCCAATATATATACATAAATATAAGACCACCCACAGCATACATTTCGTTGCAAGTTTGAAGGTACCATCCTCTCAAGCTGGGCGTCCACGTAAGCCTATGTTTGGACGGGAAGGACATTGAACTTGCTCTATATTACTGAACACATTTTGACGTTTAGCGAGATAAAACCTCGTAAAAAGTTTGTTCATTGAAATCACTACTGTTCAAAGGTCCGAGAGTCTACTGCAAAACACCTTTTTTTCTCTTTTTTGTTGTTGTTGTTGTTTTTGTTTTAGGATTGTCTACGCTTTGTATCGTGATTATTATTTGAACTTTTCTTGTTTAACTTTGTGTGTGTGCGCGTGAGTGTGTGAGTGTTTTTATTTTATTTGTGTATGTGTCGCACTTGTATCGCATTTGTTTTGTTCATCTTTTATCATATAAAGATGTCACTATGACCTGATATTATTTCTGTTAGGACACAAAAAAATTCCAAACTCTGTCTCCGAGCTACTCGGACTACATTCTATTCTTAATTATAAACAAACTTTTATGGTCCATGTGGATCTATGGTGGGTGATGTTGAAAAATAAAGAATAGCAAAAGAAAAAAAAAAGGAAGGAGAAGAAAAACGGAGAGAAGAAGCAGGGATGATAAGTTGACACAGTTGGGGAGAACTGGCAGAACTAAACTAAGGGTAGAGGATGTGAAACACCCGGGCTTCACAAGCGTGATCTTTTTTGGCATTGAAAACTAAGACGAAACAGAGAACAACACAATTGAAACAAGGTGTTGATAAAGGGGTGAAATCTTTGATTAGAGGTTTCGATTGGGCCATACATGCACCTGTTGCTACTACGGGGTATACGAGTATGCGGCTAGGGGATGGAATTCGCAGCAGAACGGTCAGCATATTTGACGCATGGACGCATTGGTAATAATGCCTATCCAAACTGTCCATTAAGACCTTTGATATTAACGGTGACATGGATTCTCGAAACACTGTTTCCTCTAGTTTTATCCAAACGCTGAATTAAAAAAAACATCAATTCCCGAAAAGTATTGACTGTCAATGCAAACTAGAACTATTTCCAATACCAACCAATATTCTGTCATATTACTATACAAATGTACGTCAATTCTGCTACTTAAAAGTACGTCAATTCAATTTTTTTAAGTTGGAAATGTCTCAAAACGGATGCATGCAACAAGCTCACCTTTCCCGGGCGTCCCCACCCCCCCCCCCCGAAACAATTCCAATCGGGGTTTGCGTCACTTCGTTGCATTAAACATGGGCGTCGATGGGGGACTTGTCCCCTCCACTTTTTTGAGAATCTGACTTTTTGGAATCTGACATAAAAAAGCAGCAATATTCCTTTTTCCTAGTGGAAGTGTAAATTTGCTAACTGATGTTCTAAGAAATAAAAAAATTTAGCAGAATTTATCAAGGCCAGAGATTGAGAAGTACCATTTCCTGCAATCTGACAGATACTTTTATGAAAAAAATTTGGTTCGTTAGGCAAGTCTGTGTAGAGAAGGTATATAACCTTAATGGAGTTATAACTTCCCTATTTCAATTATTTGCTCAAAGTCTACTCATACTAGTGGCAGGGGACCTACTGCTTTAGCTTACGTAATTCTTCTATCTTTTTTGATAAAACTAAGACTACCCACAGTTATAGGAAAATCTGCAAAATAGGGGAGGGGGTTTGCGACTACGAGCTGTAGATATAACTGATATGCACAACTTTAAAATGTTTTCATTTTTTGTAACGAATACAAATGAGGGGCAAACTTTATGGTTAGTCTTATTGTACCTATGCAGTTGCATCTGTTTCACCATTTTGATATGCAAGGAACAGCAAATCTTCCGCGTGCCAGTGCTCGTTATGGGTTGCACCAAGGAGGTTCTACAACCTCCTTGGTTGCACAAACCCGGCTAGCTGTGAACCAAAACTTTTTCAACTGTGTTCGTGGTAAATTGAGTGAGGTTTTTCCAACACTGCCGGGATGGGGAGGGGGGGGGGAGTACGTTCAGCTGCAACATTTGGCGAGTGCTCAAAAAATAAAAGAGGATGCATTATTCTATTATAGGCCTTTTTATATGACGTATTATCTCAGGTCAACTTATGTATTTTTTCATTGATGGAATTTCCTCATGATTGAGAAATTGTAGATCCCTATTTAAAGGCTAGATACATGCAGCTTAGAACACTCTGTTTCCGGCCATCTGGAGGTTTCCAAACCCCAACATTTTCTTGTAGGCTTCGATGGTGGCGCTCCTCTTAGATACTAGTGTCAGCACTCACCTTGCCCATACTGTTTTGTCGTTTCACCGACTTACGACATGGATTACGCCAATTGTAGGGAAAATAAATTGGAGTCAGATGTCCCACCACTTTCAACATCAAATCGAAGCTCATGGCATTAGATAATGTTTATTTGTGTACCCCAGTTTCTCAGAAATGGATCAGTATCAACCAAAAGTGGGGTCTAAAGGTGTGTTCAGCACCCCTCTCCCTAGTGTTTGCGAACTTTTCCAAGAATAAATGAAACAGGGTGAATAATTAATCATGATTCTTGTATCATCTCAACCCATCTGATATGAATTACCATTTTTCATACATTGATTTTTACCTCATTAGGCCTAATTGAGAAATTACAGGGTACATGCAGCTTGGTACACCAGGGAAGTGCCATTTCCGACCATTTTGAAGGTTTGAAAAGCCAAAAATTTCTTTTTTACGATCTGTGCCAAACGATGGTGGTGCTCCGCTTAGATAGTCCTGACGACACTCAGCCACTTCCAATACCTTTTAACCTTTGCTTTAGGTTCATGGGTAAAAGTGTCAGAAAGGTCAACTTGGCACTATAATAGGGCAACTAAGAGGGGCTAACATGATCCTTTCAGGAAAAGGGGGTTCCCCATCCCTCTCCCCTGCCACGTATGCCTATCTGTGGACTAACTGATTTGAAATCCTGGCTTAAACCTTGGTAGGGCAACAGACCTCCCCTCATAACCCTCCCCCAGGAAGGCACTCAAAATGGGGACAATGAGTAGATTTAACAAAAATGTCGATCACGCAATCCCAACGCATCTCTCGGCTTCCGTAGTTTCAAGTGATGAAAGGGTGCCTGTGCTGCCTGGGAATGCAATTTCTGCCAATCAAGGGTAAGTTGATCTGAAAAACGTTGTGGTAACGCTCCTCATAATCTGATGGTGCATGGCGTCCATCTCATATTCTTTCCATAATTAAGCTATCATGCATGTAAGTGATGAAGGGCGGAACTTGGGCCTCAGTCCCAGGAAGGATACACTTACGCCACCACTGTAGGCTCGTAATTAAACTGGGCAGTCCCCCCCCCACCAAAAAAATAGGGAATGCCATCTCATATGGTGGCTACCAAGTGTGGATTCAGTTTGGTATACCTTTACCCTACCACCAATAAAATGTAATTTTGTGTGGTCACTCCTTTGTGGGGACTCCTATAGGCACTTGTGTAAATCCAGACATGGTCAAAGGAGGATGACAGGTGTGATACGCTTTATCCTCTATTGTAGTTTTTCTTCATGGATCATGCAAAGAATATGTAGGAAAATGGCTAGACAGCCAACAGTCTGCCCGTTTAATTGAGCAAGGCCGGACTTGACAGTCAAATTTGACTTTTCCATTGAATTTTTAGCTTTCTTTTTCTGTCATTTACAACTGCCACCGAAAACTTGCCTCTCACTGAATCCTGGGGATAAAAATGTTCCTCGTTAACCAATAAACAAATTGTTCACCCCACATACATAGCACCGCTTTAAGACTCCGCGGTGTCAGGACAATAACTCTTGGGTTAAATTATAGTCGTATTCAGAGTAAGGAACTATGAAAAGTGTACCCCCCTTGACCCATCACCACCATGCACACACACACCCAAATGTAATTTTTTTATCTTGTTACAGGTGATTAAATGTCTTCCCAAAAATAAGTTCTTGCAGCATGTGCCTGGATTGATAATAATTTCATGATCGATTGGCATATTCAATTCTCGCATTACTTCTAATTCTTCGATCTACCATCTTTGTTTGATATAGTTTATTCATTACCTGATGGCAACCTGAAAGGACATTGGTATAGGTTGGTATTTGTTCTTAAGTTGCCTCGCTTGATACTACGAAGCCTTGATACATTAGTGGTTAGAGCGGTCATACTGAAAATGACAGGATTCAAATCCCACTCAGGGCTTAACTTTCTCTCTCAATTTCTTTCCCTCGTTGGCATAAGGGCTCAGTCAAGCCAGTGCTTCGATTGTTAATTTCATATAGATCAACTTACTCAATTCCCAAATTACTTATTCTTAGATCACCCATTTTTCCTTTATACATAAATACATAAAGTGTTTAAATTTTATAACAGAGTAGGTGCATGTACAGATTGAAGCACTTTTGTCCATTGGTCAACACGAAGGGGGATATCTAAGTGGACAGTGATTCAAAATATTGCAATGTCTTATGAAAGTCTCTATAGGACACATTCTGGTCTGGAAATAGATGTGATTATTACAAACACACGCTTTCATCACATTCAAAGTGACGACTTCCCACAAGGATTAAATCTAAACCTTGATTCTAACACCTTTTGGATTAGTACATGATTTTTTGTGTGAACCTGACTAAAGTCCGCACTAGACAGCTGAAGTCCTCACTTGGCAATAAACTATACAATTCAAGTCTTCATTTAGATAGAACAACAAACGCACAGCCACACGAAGGACAACGGATGGGTTCCCAGTTGTACAAAATCCTTGGATGTGTAAAGAGTTCCGAAACTCTCGCCCCCCCATCAGCAGAGCATCCTGCATTGAGACAAACATACTATTCTGTGATTATCAAAATATGGAGATGAAACCTGGAAAGTTATATGTTACTTGCACACACACAAAATTTATTTGCAAACTTAGCAACAGTAGTAAAGAATAAATAACACATATACTCAACTGTGAATTAATCCAGCAGATTATGTCATGCACATTACAAATACACTCAAATAAATTCGTTTAGTACAAATGAGAAATGTAATGTCGTATGTTGAGACATGAAGCAGAACGAGAGTGGAACTTTTGATGCAACAGGCCCTTGCATTGACGTCAAGTTACAGGAAGTCACCTCCCCCTGAGGAAAAACGAATGGTACATACGGCATAGTTTGTGTGCAGATCTGACGGTAGGGATGCAACACACACGTGTAACATTTAGTAGTTTGCCCTCAAGAAGGGTGCTCCACTGTATCACGATGATGTCACATGCAAAGATCCTATCCACTTATAAGACTGTTTTCAGATACACATGTCACACTTACTTCCTGATTACAAAGTCAAACTTTTCATTATGAAGAAAATACACGAAATACAATTACGAAAAGAGAACAAGAACGCAACTTCTCCATTCTTTTTCTTTTCATTTCTATCAGGCTCCACCAAACCCAATCGTTCATTGTTGTTCTTCTTCTCAGGATCCTGCCTGATGTACAACCTTTCTGTTCAAGCATACAGTGATACTCCTGCAACTACCAATTAAAGAAATTCTTTACTTTTGTTTCACACATCTACAACTTTCATCTTTAAAAAGGTTTGCCTTGTCAACCCTCACTTCTGGTCATCTCTTTTTATATTTTTTGTGGAATATTTTCTGCCTGGGGTAACAGGTGCACTGAATTAACAAACCAGCAGACAGACAGATGTACAAATGGTGAGACGAAGGAAGATATTGAGATGTTGGCACAAATGATTGCTCCCAAAAGTGAGTCAGGATTACCTGTAAAGTTAATGTTTATATCAATAAATGAAGAATGAATATTACAAAAAGAGGATTAGACAGTAAGGTTTACAATGAAACTTCATTTCAGAATTTCTTTCTCCTTGTGGTTCATATTTGATTGTGCACTGGCTGGCAAAATCTCTTAAAAATAGCTGGTAATTGTTACATGAAGATAGATTTTCGGCAGCCACAGGTACGACTGATTCACACAGAAAACGGGTACACTCACAAAAGTTCAATGGGGAGCAAAGAATTAAAACAAAAATAAATAAAGGGAAATACTGCATTTGAAATGAACCAATATGGCATGCAATGATAAAAGCTTTATTCAAATATTTGTTAAACCATTAAGTCTCAACATAAACTTCAGCGATAACTTCATCTCCTCACAACATCATGCATAGCATGAGTTATGAAAGATGCATCATTTCAAGTTTTGGGAGTTGGCTAAAGAAAGAATTCTGGAGAAACAAATAACTGAATTTCTATCAGTGAGAAACAAATCTCTTCAACAGAAGGTTACTGTACAGCCTAAATTTGAATTATCTACTAGTATGGGCCGAAGCATATTGGATTTGAACATATTTAGATGTCCCATAAAACCGAGGCAATGTTTCCCTTTAAAGGAGGACACCCTCCTCGAATGTACTGATACGGCAAGGTTAATGAGTACAAACTGGCTGATCAGACAAAACCACATTTTTGACCAAAAACTTGTATAAGCTGGCAGATATGGGCAGTTTAAACTTAATTTTAAAATTTCTAAAATTAAAAAAAAAAAAAAAAACATCTATGTCCCACTAACACAAGGAAAAATTCAAGTGGCATCTTTGTGTCCTCTGGCTAGAGGGATTTATTGGTCAGAACTATGACTGTAAGTCAGTTATATCATTCTATCAGCAGGCAGCATACACTTGGTCTGTCAGGTCTTTCTCACAAGTACCTCTCCTTCTTGAGGTCAGCTACAAGACACAAACATCTTAAATCAGACTACAAACATTTTCTTTGACAAAAAAGTTAAACCTTCTGAGGTGCATGCTGCACAGCGTGCACACTTCCCCAAGGTCTCTGTTACATCCCCCTGTCCTCTCCCCCTGTCTCTCATTGCCCAAAAAAGGAAACAAAGAAAAAAAAAATTGATCTTGGACATTCCTGTCACATGAGCAACTCACAAATTATCCTGTCCACGCAAATAACATCATAATCCATGCATAGGTACAACTATAAAAAAAAAGACAAACATATATCATGCAGTAGAATAAGATGCTCTCTTGACCTTTGACCCTCAACCATGAATATTCAGTTCCTCTTCAGTCATTTCACAGATGGCTCCGTCCATCCTTGTATGTACATTTCACTACACCTTCCCTTAAATTTCAAACAAAATTCCCCACAACAATTCAAACAAAGGATGAGGCACTTGTCCAGTCGAGACGTGGGGTGAGAATGTGCTTCAATTCCATGCAGAGTAGGCTGGTAGAAAGATAAGATAGTAGGCTGGAAGAAACACACCACAATGTGGAATAACAGCAGTCATTTAGCAACTAGGTCAAACTGGTTGTTTGACCGACTCTAATGATGCACAGCCTAACACATTTCAACAATCTGGTTTCCTGTGTACACAGCTACCCATGACAGCATCGAATTAATGCATAGAAAGTAAAGTGCCAAGGGCACCCACCCTATTATTTTCTATTGATCACAAAAAAATAAAAATAAAATACATTACACACTCTGTTTTGTTTCTAATTTCAAGAATCATCTTCTTTGATTCAATTCAACCTGAAGCCTTTTCTGAAGTAATTGAAAAGGTCACCATCATACCGTCTATTCAGTCTAGAGAAAAAATTACTTTCTCTTCCCTCGCAGACACTCTTTTACTGCCGCATGGTACCTTATTATTTTTTGGCTATCATACAATGTTTAATGAAAATATCTTGTCCCTACTGCATAAATCCTTCCCAAGCCTTTAGCAATGTAGTTGCAACACACCACTCACTAACAGTGATGGAGAGCAAAAAAAGGGTCTCTAAGCTGCCAACAAGCCCTCAAGGTTCCCGACTAATAAGGAAAGGCCTGCACACCCAAATTTCCTACAAGGTTAGGATGAGAAACCAGTTTCTTGTTTCAACTTGGCCTCGTGGTAACAATGTAGGGTGAGGTTTCCAGAAATCAGTCTCTTTTAAGCACACACACTGTAGATATCAGAGCACTTCTGTAAGTGCGACTAACACACAGTTTCCAAAACTCTCATTGGGAGGCAAGTTCCAAAACAGTTAACTTCCAACAATACTCACAAATGAGCAATTTCCAATATCTGGACCATTTTGGAGGTCACTAACTTGCCTCATGTGTAACCGTTATCTCTTTATTGGCATGAGGGCATGGCAATCCCTAAACTCTAACAGAAAGTCCAACTATTTTATTGTTACAGTAGTTTGCTCCATTTGCTTGGTCATTTGTTAACTCCGAATGTTAACAATGTCTTTTTTCTATGACCTCCAAAAATAACAAGTTTCCTTGTTACAAAGAATCTAAAACAAAAATTTGGTTTTCGAACAGTATTAGCAGGAGAGTCTGCCTTTCCCTTTCTTATCTGCCCCCCTCACGGCCATTTCTCCCTAAGTCAACTGCTCGTAGGACAGTTGTAAGTGAACTTCAGGAAATTTGACAATAGGTGATCATATTTGGATAACCAAGCATGTTAGGGAAGATAAAGGGCGATAGAGAAAGGCTAGTGGGCAGGGGAATATTCACCGTTAACTTTGAGCTGCATCGCAAACGCTGAACTCAACCAGCAAGTTCAAGGCAAAGCAAACTAATACAATATTCTTGTTGTAATTAACGTGTCTTATACCTTTGGCATGGTAACTAGTTACTGGAAAAAAAAAGGAAAGATTAAGTCAATTAAATAAGAATCAAAGACAGCACAGACACTATGAGCAGTAACAAGAAGGTTTCAAGATGATTTTTATGTTTTACAGAAAACAAAGTAATCTACATGATTCCAGTGTGAACTGACTTAACCCTTTGGTGGACTTACCTTACCTGAAGAACAGTTGCTGTCCTAGAAGTAAGTTGCAATATATTTTAATATCTCATCAAGATGACGGGGGGGGGGGGGGGGGGAATTTTAATGAGTCAATGAATGGCTAATCATGTTTTGAAGCCAGACACCTTAAACAGGACAATCATGTCTATGGATGGGAGGGGAAGAGAGGGGTCATTATGGCATCTTAGGCACAATCATAACAATGTTCACATTTTACATCATAATATAAAGTGATTAACACATTGGAGAAGTAATGAAACTAAGACGACACTGCTGCTTTCACATCATATCAAGCTCATGAATATGCATAAAGATGCCACAGCCTACTTTAAATATGCATAAAGATGCCACAGCCTACTTTATTCATATGAATGAAATATAAAACAAACACTGTGGTGCTGCCATCTTTAAGTAGTTATGTAAATGACAGGTTGGGTTCCAAAGTAGACATTTAGTTGGTACCAACACTGCCACATTGTTCCTTTCCTCACAAAGTTTCTTCAAGTGTCACACCTTGAGAAAGCTGTCCTTGAATGAAAAAATACTTGATGGATTACCAGACATATTGAAAAAGTATGGGAATGGCCTCTTGAGAAGGCATGAATATGCATGATGTCTGGTGAGGACTAGCTGTACATTGTATCATGCTGATGAATATGTATGCCTGCATCCACTTCATTCATATGCAAGAACCAAAACACTGTGACACCATCTTTAAGTAGATACATGGATGAATAGGTTGATTTCAAACAGGAAAGCATATTGAGCACACTTATCTTGGCTGGTAGAAAATGGAAAGTACACTTTCCTGCAGCAAAAAAAAATAAACTTGACTGTCAGGAACCTAATGCCTACACAGAGACAACCTCAAGAGAACTTGACCAACAAGCTGTTGCCTTCTTTGTCGCTATTGCACCAAAGGAAACTGCTTTAGGTGAATGGTTAGATAGGTCTGGAACCCTGCAGACTGTGGGAAATGAAGTACCACTGACCAACACAAACAAGCAAAGATAAATACCTTGCGATGAAAGCAGCCAAAGGCAAGAAAAAAGGAAAAAAAACATTAAAAACCTGCATCAGTGCCAATGCCGATGTTTGGCAGGAACTCCATCAGAAATGTCCGGGATGGGCAGGTCGTCTGTCCAGCTTGGGATGTCCTCTTGGCATCTGATGCCCCGGAGAGCTGCTAATGGGCATGTAGCCATGGGGTATCATTGTCATGGATCCAGCGGGGGACACAGGTGTCGATCCGGTCATGTAGCTCCATCCGGGCTGGTTGCGAAACGTGACCGGATCACTCCACTGTGGAGTCAATGGGGGATGTACATTCAGGGAGTCCTTGGGCACCATTGGCAGTTGGGCCTCTCTGTGGCTGCCAACAGCCTGGTTCTGTGGTGACAGAGCTCTCTGTTGCTGCCAGATCACCTTTGGTGGCCATGTTTTCGTTGACTTGGAATCCTGGGAGAATGGCGGGCGACGAAGAGATAAATGAACAAAATGAAGCTCACTAGTGCAAGGACGAAATACTGAATGGAGGCATATTTCATGCAACCAAAAGTGTGCTCATCATGCAACAGTAGGCAGATGAAGCGCGTGGTGTTCCCTAAACAATAACAGGTATATGTGCCCCCCAACGAATGCCGACTCGCATGAAGAGAAAATTGCCAGACTCCCACCTGGCACAAAATTCAATGAAAATTCCAACAAAAAAAGTCTGAAAACTAATGGCAATATACCTCACTGCAAATATAAAACAGTCAATGTTTTCAAACACCAAAATAGGGATAATTCTTGAGCTCGAAAATAGCAACAAAGATTGCCCCATTTGCCATCTCAGCATATTTTATTTGAAAACAACAAAGTCAAAGGACTCTATGATTCCTTGCCAATATTCATGAATAACACATTGCACACCTTATCATTCTAGCAAAAGCATTCCTACACTAAGCTATTTTGACCACTGTGTGTACTATGCAGTTTCATATGTTTTCACAATTTGACATCTAGAGACCTCAACCGACCTTTGACCTTCACCAAACACAATGGGAATCTTCTACTAACTATGACCAACCCACACACTAAGTATGGAATTAGTCAAGATTAATCCACTTGAGATACCATGTTTACAAGATTTTCACAGTGTGACCTCTGAGGAGCTTTGACCTTTACCAAAAATAGTGGGGGTCATCTTCTTAATACGACCATCCAACACATGAAGTACGACATTAGTAAACGCTATGCTTCTTGAGATATAGTGTTTATATAGTGTTAACAAGCGTTTCACAATTTGACCTCTGGTGACCTCAGATAACCTTTAACCTCCACTAAAAACAATAGGGATCATGTTCTCGATATGACCAACCCACACACCAAGTATCAGATGAGATAAGTCAAGGTTACCCTTCTTGAGATATCATGTTTACAAGCAAAGCATCACATACGCTAGCACACACACATGACGTCACCATCCCATTGATTCCTTTTGCCGTCAGCAAGAAATCAATAATTCTGGGGACCACCCATCTGCTTAGACGCAATTAAAACGACCCTGACATGTCACTACAGATATTGCTCAGAATCCACTAGCTAGAAACTTGGTCTTCACTATAGAATACCAGGTAAGTGGTTAACACACTAGAAATAAACTATAAAATAGATGGTATATGGGTGTTGCCTACCTTTAAGATGCTCCAGGAACACCAATGACTAACACTAAACATCGACATAACAGGAGAATGGTATGAAGCAAAGAAATGCTGCAAGGAAATTAGCAATGTGTTCCTAACAAAGATGGTTATCTGTACTGCTTCCAAGTACAAAGGAATTTCTAATATGGTCAAATTGTGACATCTCATGCCAACAAAATAGCCATAAATCTGCCTCTCAGCCACAGAGGCGTAAGAATCGTATACGCCGTTTGATGGTTAGCGAAATGTGGAAATCCAAAACTTATAGCAATGAAATGCAGGATAAACTTCTAGCCTGTGCAAATGAAGTCCGATCACTATTATCATCACCATAAGATGGCTTCTAAAATCAAGAGGGATGATGTCATCTGTGTTCAACACAGGTCAGCTTGTAAAACACATCTAGCACTGGTATGAACTGCCTAATCAAATAATATTCAAGTTAGGTATAAGAGAAGTTATCTTTGGTAGTATGTTTAAGACAATCTCCAAGAGACTGTAAAAATCATATTACTACTTTTCACACAACATGTCAATATGCAACGTTACAAAACAACTTCCTCTAAGGTGGTGGCACTCTTACCATTTGGACGACATCCAGGAAATGGGGATTTGTTTCGATGATGGGTTCGTTTGGCTTGATGCTGTCACAGGCATCATCACTGCTGTGCCTCCTGGAAAATAAATCAAATTCAACGAGAATTTCAGTTGTGTAAGAAAAGTGAGGTATAAGATATAGGAAAATCAGCAAACGCCAAACTGACATTTGATGCCTCCCAAGAGGGGGACACCATGTAGGATTTGCAACTTTACAGACACTGTGAAGTTTCTGTGGGCTATACAATGTTGGGATTACGATAATTTCTTATTTCAAGTGTTCTCTGAAAATGCGGTTTTATGTTCAACGGAAAAATTGTTGAGAAACAGAATTTTAGCCTTATGCATAAATAATTAACCTTTGAAATAATGTCACCACCCATTTCAATGTAATGAATATTCACAGCTCTGTGAAAGTACTGCTTACATGTCCTCACATTTTCATTAACTGAACAGATAAATCTGATAGGCGTATATTCTACACCGCAGCACTTGCCTGCTTTTGAATAATGCCTAAGGCATTAGCAGTGATACATCATGACCTCCTATGCCTCTCCCCCCCCCCAGAAAAAAAAATTCCCAAGTCCCCTATTTTTGGCCAAAGACAGTAGGAGATTGAATAACTCCACCATCATAATACTACCTTGCCACAATCTTGACTGCACAGTCCAGTACGCAAATTCACTCAAGAAACCGACTGAGGCTAAAACATCTTGATTGCCCAGTGATCTCACTGATTTGCTTGAACACAACAAAGTATAGTTTTGGATATTGATGTGAATGTGTTTCAAATCAAACATTGGTTGGTCAACTCAATTAGGTCTGTTCAGTGATGAATTCAAGGGACAGTGACTGTGTGACTGTATAAAATAAAATCAAGGAGCGACTATTAATGCTCCAAGTGGATTGCAAGAGGACTGTTCTCCATGGGCTGGTCTGACCGTAATGCACAAACCGCTATTTTCGACATAACCTGACTGTGTTGACATACCTCCTTGAAACTGAATGGAGCAGGTTCTGTCCACTGAGGCCAAGTCCCATTGACAGCATGCTTTCGCCGTTGTTGGATGACTCGTCACTGGAGCTGGCGGAGTCGTGAGCAGTAGACCAGGTGTTGTTCAAGGAATTCTTACGGCTGATTGGGAAAAAAAAAAAAAATCCGACAGAGTGACTAGGAGTGTGAAAGATCTTTTAACAGTGATAGTTCCAGTTGCTTTATCTGCGATGGGTTGGAGCTTCATTTTCTTATCTGTAACATGTAGAAGTTCCTTTAGCTTTTTCGAAAGGTGTCAGAGTTCCATTAGTTTATCCGTAATGTGTAGAACTCCCATTGACTTATCTGTGGTGCAAAGTTCCATAGCTTTTACTACTTCAAACACCAATGTTTTCCTAAAAGTTGCAAAATCAAGCATTCAAGAGTTTGACTGTTTGAGATATAGAAGAGACTGCTTGTCACAAAATATTTACATTGAATGTTGATGTAGTAGATACAGCATAAAGCACTTAGGAGGCTTAGGAATCACAATATCAGGAATTGAAAGCATGGTAATACTACCTAACTCTTTTTGTTCTAAGACCATACTTTCTCTGACTTTCTTTTTGTTTGTTATGTGAGGACACAAACCATAACATACCCTCAAATCAGAACAATGAGATTTCTCTCCAAGGAGGGTATTGTCTCAACATGCTGGATGTATATTTAGTCATTACAAAATACATAAGTGTGTTTGCTTTTTCTTCGTCTTGCATTTCCCTTTGTTACTAAATGGTTTCTGATGATATGTTCACCATTTTACAAGCATCTAATCAGAACGGAGAAACAGAATCTCTCCTCTAACCTGTTATTGTCACTGTCTCTTCTTCCGGGCCATGTCCTGTTCATCTGATCACCTGCTGTGGGGGACCAGTGACAGCCCTGCATGTGGGTAGGGGAACACTCGGCCGTCAGTGGAACCCTCTTCACTACTGAGTTGGCGGCAACGTAATGGGCAAACTCAGCCTCGTTGCTTGGGTCGCTCATCATTCTTGGGTCGTTCACAAACATCTGCCCCATCTGAGGGTGCGTGTGGGCCTGGAGGGGGTGGCCCGACCAGAGGTGCTGCGAATGTGGAAGTGGTGATTTGTGCCCTGTGTACTGGCCATCCATCTCCTGGTATTGTGGATTGAAACTGCCATACCGGATGGCATTGCTGTCTCCACCACCCAGTGAGCCCCACCCTGAGCTGTGGTTGCTGGAACTGCTTGAGCTGGAGTTGGGAGTGATACTGTCCTGTGGGGATTTGTTGGGAGGGTCAAGAAGTGACCCTGATGAGTGTTTGGAGGGGCACCCGGAAAGAAAGTCAACAATATCCTGGACTTCTGCATCAGAAGCAAGGTTCGGTCTCCCTCTGTATTTACCTAAAAGAGATGAAATTGTAATCAATATGAAAACATTGATAGAAGAATTGCTTAGTCTGCCTTCAAGAAAGTGTGTCCTACTAAACCTGAATGGACACAAATATTGCATGTTATCTAGATGTATCAACCATACATAAAAACAAATTATTAGATACATGTATGGAAAACAGTCGCCCTGTAAGGTCGAAGCTGCTTTACTTCATTCAATAATGTTCTTTTTCATTCTCTCATTTATCTTCTACAATTGTAATTTGATAGGTCATGACTACCATCTACCAAACCACCAGAGTCAAATTTCTGACAAACAAGCAAATTCCTTTGAACTGCAAATCAAGCTCTGAAAACTGTGCCCACGTACCAAAATATCTGCTGGATCCCAGCGGTGCCCATTTGCCGGGTTCTTCAGTCGGACTTAGCTCTGAGGTTATGGTCACAGTTGGTCCAACCAACGTCTGTGGCTTGGTGGGCATGGTTCTCGTCTGAAAGAGTGTACAAATACTGAATGAAGTCACACAAATTATACATGGCATTGTCTCCACAAGGAGCCCTTAAAGGGTGGCCTGCTCTGAGAGAAAATTGCTTCCCCTTTAACAAGTGAGCACCTCCCTTAAAAAAAATCTCAAACCTACTAAACATCCATTAGGCTTCTAAAAACAGTTCACAATAGGACAACTAGAGCAGTGATGCTGCAGTTGCTCAACCCTTCTGATGTTAGGAAGGGTCCAGTTTAAAATTAATTTGGAAAACATCTATGGTCCTAACATGGTTCATACTGTACACAAACTCATGTTGGGCTGGCCAGCACATAACCACTGTTGACCTAGCAATTAACTTTCGCAGCTGGACCGTTTCAGGGATAAATCTAAGCTATATAACACTGCCCACAGGGGACAGGGATAGGGATCAAAAAGTAGACTTCTAGTACATGCCAACAGTTTGTGCAGGGCAGTGGCATAACCAGAGGGGGCTGTCAAATGTCTAATTGTCCCCTCCCACTACCACCAATGAAATTGGTGAGTAAAAAAAAATATTGGATGAAAACCACACCATGCATTTCTTAAGTAAATGCTGCTAAGTGGTGTGGAATCTAATATTGATTCCGTAAAAAACAAATTAATGAAAAGAAAAGAATATATGTAGGCTTTTGTTGACAAGTAAGAATGTTGCATCTATACTTAGTGAACCCCCCTGTAAGTGCCTGAATACATTAATGAAACTGAACTAAACTAGCACTATTGATGTTATCAAAAATTTATCAACAATTTCTTTTTGTGGCTTTCACTCACCACCCTTACAGAGACTGACCTTTTGGAAGTGTAAATTCTAAATGTGGTTTGTCAAAAATGAAGAATATTTCGCCACAATTCACAAGGTCTGGGAGATTGGGAACTGCCAATTCCTGCACTATGAGAGGAACTTTTGGCAAAAATTTTAGTGGTATGCTACACTACACTTAGAAAGTGCCATAATCACTTGCCCCCCCCCCCCCTTAAATAAAAAGTCTGGTCATGCCAGTGGTGCAAGGCCTTGACCAAGCCAAGACCAAACCTTAACTCCCAAACATTCTTTGATAACCATTCCAGCTAGACCTGGGAAACAACTGGTGAAGAACAATAACCCCTCTGTATGCAATGTCCACACAACCAGCAAGGAGGGCTATGTAATAGATTCTAAAATTAGCTGTCTGGGAACTCTGCCATCATGGTACATTAGCTGTGTACACAGTGGACACTGGATACTAGAGGGAGAACAAGTAATGCCCAAGAATAACAGTCAAAACAAAGTAACTGAAAACTGTCTTACACAAGCTTTAGCTTGAGGCTATTCATTTAAGGTGGTGAGCATGCCCCTCCAGATAAAGCTCACTTCAACTCACTACCACATAATATAACCACACAAATCAAGGGAGTGAGACTTCAAAAGTATCTAGAGCACAAGGAAAAATGATCAAAAATAGCCAAAAATTATGACTTCCCTTTGTCCTATCATATAGTTAGGAACAACTTGTATTGCCATCCCAATGTGGCACCTTCACTGAAAATTTCAGAAAAATCCACCAGTAACTGCAGAAGAAGTAGGCTTTTGAACAAAGAGACAGACATTTTCTCCCCCTACAGTACCACATAAGCTCTACCCACACTTCGTGGGTTGAGCTAATAATATTTTAAATTGTCTCTTAATGGCACTGTTTTGCATCATTTAGCAACTCAATTATTTAATATTTGTAAAGATGATGTTGGACATTCCTCCCTGACAACCTATTTTCAAATGCACAAACACTTTACTCATGGACAAACCCTTTCTTGAAAATCTATGGAGAACACGGAACAGGACGTGCACATCTTACAGCTGACTGCATTTCAGTGCATTGCTACACAGTAAGTTTCAGATTCCCCCACCCCATTGGCAGACCTCTAGGTCTCCTCAGTTGACTTGACTTACTCTAGTAATTTAATTTTTGTACGTACGTAAGTCTAGCGTTTGCTAGGTTTTCATGAACACAGTAACTCCTACCGTACAGTTTTATATTGATCCCTGTCTTTTGGAAGGCTTGCCGTGAAAAGAAAATGAAATGCTGAGAAATCTTTCACAGTTAGGAAAGGGATAAAACCAAGGTTTAGGTTTAGCACTTCCTCTGATGTGATAGATATGATGTGTTTGTTGAGCAAAACATAATTGACATAGCATTTATAAGTAAAACAAATGAAATGTTGTACAGTAAGTTCCTAGCAACATTTATTGATCTAAAATGGCCACTGGGGGGTATGGTGTACTCACTATACATCAACGTACAATTACAACTTGACCCCTCTCAATACGAATGCCGTTTACAAAATATGAAATGTGTCATATATTTGATGTTGTCCATCTACATACCAAACATCTGTTCAAATATCCTTTCCTGAGATAACGCATTTGGAAAGTTTACAAAATATGATGCCTGCTAATCCAAAATGACATTTGGCCTTTACCACTTACAAAGACTATTGCATTTGATGTGGACCATGCACGTAACAAACGTTTGTTCAAGTCTTCCCTTACAGAGATATCAAATTGGCAATGTTTTCACAATATGATCTCTCTTAATCTAAAATAACATTTGACATTAACCATGGACACTGAATTGGTATACCTACCTAATAAATATGAGATCTGCATACCTATCTTAAAGCTTCTTGATATACAGTATTGGCAAACTTTAAATCCCTGTTGACCCAAAACACATGCCTTTCATCATAAGCTATACGTTTGTACACAAGGTGGTAGATCTACATACCAAACATGAGGTCAGTCAAAGCTTCTCTTTTTGAGAGACTGTGTTAGCAACATGTTCAATATTTGACCCCTGTTGATCCCAAGTGACCTGTGACCTCCCCAAGACAAAACATACTTCTTATACTCAGTCAACATGATGTGCATATTTACCAAATATGAATTATGAACAACCTTCCCCTTCATGAACTGTTTATGTTCTAGGCATCTCTCATGCATATATTCTCATGTATGTAAACACCAACGGGTCTGCATATTCTCTCGTCAGTGACCCAACTGCAAAGCAAGCCACATAGGACAGTACCAGTGTAGCTAAAAAACTTCAACTAGCGCAGCGATGCAGCTGTAGCTCACACAATTGAACTGACGGTTACGGCCCTATGTTCTGACACACTTTTGTTCCCACACCCCATGTTCTGACACTCACATGTTACAACACATTCATTACATCAGGCACCATTTTGGGTCCCAGCTATGATGCTCGGCATAGTAATGACGCATTGATCAGCCGCTGCTGTCGGAATTTAAGTGTACATGTCGAAATATAAGTGTGTCGGAACATTGGGGTGTCGAAACTTATGGCAGCCACTGAACTAAGTAGAGGTAATCTTTGCAGCACTGCAAAATGAAAGTACAGTACTTGGAAGGTGACAAAATGTAACACATAAAAAGTATCTAGTTGACACACTATCAAGCCTATGACATTGTCATATGCCAGTGTAGTATATTAATTTCGACAGTTGAAAAATGGCATTAGGTGTACCAGCTATGATCTGTAGAGAAGGTTAAAACTCCTTTCAGCTATGTGATATGTAAGGATGCAATGGATAATGTTCAGATCCTGTCAGAGCTGGCTTTGGCTGGATCTGAATTAAATGTGCGCTGGACTAGATTTTTGCAACGGTTGTAAAATTAAAATGTACATGGTTTGTAAAAAAACACTGCAGTGTTGATGATGCAACAAATCAACTCTGTTTACTCTTTAGAGTTTACAATGATCACTCAGCCACATGCTTTACTAACTAATTTGTGATAGGTGATAGTTCAGTTGCACTTGATGACCCACAGGGCAGATAGGCTGGCCAGACCAACCGTAAAATTTGATTATTGTTTACTAGAGTGACCACAGAATAGCTCTCCAGCTAAACCTGTTCAGTTAGAGTGCCGTGTGCAAAAGAGCAACCATTTTGACTTATTACCTCACACACTTGGTGTGTGAGCTAATAAGTCAAAATAACACGAAAATCGCAAATAATTCAACTTCTGTTTTAAATATTTCATTTCTAAATAGTACAAAAAATATCCATTTTGACACTGAATCTATGACCAAAGTTTCAGTCAAAATACTTCAAAAATGAAAACTCTGAAACGTTTCCAGAAAGTTGACGACATCTGCCTGGCCCTATAAGCTCACAAAGTAATGTGTGTGAGCTAAAAATAATGCTGAAAATGCAGAGACAAGCACAATTGTAACTAACCTCTGTCGAATCACCTTGCACCCCTGACACATCCTGATTCAGGTCAAGCCTCACGGGCACGGGGGGAGATGAAGACGGCAAGGGCATATCGGCGAAGCCCTTGACAAGTCCCTCCATCGATTCGTCCACGTTCAGCACGGCGAGGGGAGACACCTCTCGGCATTTAACATTGCTGCACGACTTTGATTTCAGCAAGTCCTCATTTTTGCTCAGCCTGAGAGTGATGCCTGTTGAGGAGCTGTATCTGTGCATTGCAGAAAGAAAATTTGGTGATGAAATAAATAAACAGTTCCTACGACATCGACTAAGCTATGCCTTAATTAACTTACATTGAACGAAATCCTCTGAAAGAAGGTGTAAAAGATTCAATGTGTGAAAGATTCAATTGTTATGCAGTTCAGGAAGCAACAACTCAAACTCCAAAAGTATTACTTCTAGAGCAAAACATACCCTCTTTTTGTCAGGGTCAAGGAGTATTCATACTGAGCTTCTACAGTAGCCAAATGGCAATCAGTTTCCTCAAGTAATGGGTGGCCACAGACAAGATTCCAGATAACAGAGGTCCTTGCACAAAGAGAGTGGTTGTGTGAAGGGACAATTTCCACCATGGAGTTAGACGGCTGTGGTTTTATTGTCAGCTGGTGATGCAAAATAAATAAAGACAACAACATCATCATCAGCAACATCATCGTCCTTATAAAAGTATGAGTCTTTCCTTCACAGCAATTGAGAACGAATACCAGGGAGAGGATTCAAGAATAGACAGTATACTCCCTTTCAACATTGCCAAACATTTGAGCTGCAAATAGGTGGACAATACTATCGCTAAGGGTGGATACATACCACATGAGGATGCCCATACACCAGTTGCACGGCAATCAATGTCTGCAGGTGGGGAACGTCTGGATGGGTATTCAAAGCCATCAGTAATGTCAGAAAGTGAGGATTTATCAGTGATTCTCCAGGAATCACCTTCTCTACTTCCGCAGTGATGGCATTCTGAAAGCATGAGAGGATGTCACCAGATGTTTAATCTCATTGAACATGTTCTTTGCAGAAACAATGGATGCTAACAGAAATGTGTGCTACAGTAAACATTAAATTAAGAAGGCCAAAGATGTTCAATTACTACATATAGATGAGGTAACAACCCGACGTGACATCATGTTAGTTGGGATCCACATTGGTTATGGTTTCTATGTGTCACAGGACGACAGTCATCAGGCATCTCTTCTCCACGTGCACCTTCATGGATGTTTCAAGAAGGACAGAGAGCTGTGGGAGGGACCTTTCACAATTTTTGATGCAGTCTTTATTTAAATGGGACAGAAATACACAGCATGAATAAGCACCGCCGACTGTACGGACTGTGTGAAGTAAGGGTCTTCAAATTCTCACAATTTTTAAGACTATTTGAAGCAATAAAAGTGACTCAAACTCCAAAACCATCGAATAGATAAAACCAGACAAAGTTTTTGCCTCAAGCTTTTGACTAAGCAGCAAATTTTAAAAAAGCAGAGATTTCAGCATGTCTAGCACAAAGTATTAAGAACCATTCTAAGAGACGATGGTGATAAATATCATTTCGAGATAAGAGCAGAATCAAATCATTTTCGGTGTTTATAACAAAAAATTTCACCATTGACATGGCTCCCTTTGACCTTCCCTCTACCCTTGATCTGTCAATGGGGATAGAGCGTCTAATTTCAGAGAATGTTTCCAAAATCACTCACCAGTCTGGAAGCCAAATCCATGTTGTCACTGCAAGGAATCCTGTTGATCACCATCCTGAGTTTGCCAAAACTGGCAGAGAGATGACTTTTAACTTCTTCAAAGATGGAGGAGGAGGTGGTGGTATTGTCAGTCTTGTCAAGGTGAAGCTGATTCAAGTACTGTAGACTGCGATCCTGCGTCAGTCTCTCCAAGAGGTCCTGCCTCTGTCTCGAGTCCGCACTGACCTGCAGCAAGGTACTAAGAAGGGGCAGATTGGACTGGAAGCCAGCTCTCAGTTCAATCTCTGCTGTTGGTAGCTTCAGCATTTCGTTGGCATAAATCTGTTACGGAGGGAAAGGTAGTGACGGTGTTTGAAAGAGTAATTGCGCTGTACAACACGCTGTCAAAAAGGAGTCAAGTGAGAGGGTAACCAACTTTGCTGAATGGCATGTGATTGGTCCATACCAGGTAGTTAGGCCCAGGATTGAGCGATGCAGTATGCCACGTATTAGACGTCTACTGCCCTTGTACTCTGGGTGAGCTATCCAGCTGGCAATGATTACAATCTTACATTAGCCACATCCTTTCATGGAAACTATTTAAATTGGCAGGCTCACAACAAAATTTCATGACACCAAATTAAGACCAACTACATGCAATTTTCCTGGTAACTGACACCAGTAATCAATCTTACAATGTCTTGTATGATCTCCTTGGACCAAGTTCATACAACTGCAGATTTCACTGTAATTTTTGCAAAGAATACTGTACTCAAATTCTGCTGCTGTACTCACTGCTGGTTAGACTAGATTTTCCATCTATGTTGGTGTGATAATAGGTTACCGTGTGCTCGGAGAGAGAGAGCGACAACAACAAAGGATTTAGTGAAAATGCCAGCAGACTAGAAGAACAGGTAGAGCAAAATTGTCCAGTCTTTTGTCATTGACACCTGACATTACACCACCATGATGTCAGAAAATGTGCTCCTTCTCTCCACCCCCCCCCCCTTACCTCAACACACATTTTCAACAAGCTAAGGTAAGGAGGTCCCACATTCTCTCTAGCATTCCGTCAGACTTAACTTCAGAGTAGTTTCTGTGGATTGCTGAGGCCCCCATAGGTAGTAATAGCAACTACACAATTGGATTGTAAATTCCCTTTTGGATATATTACTATTCACAATTCTCACCTGTAAATTTGCTCTTAACTTTTGCTTCAGTGAACCCATGTTTCCTTGGGGTTCAAATAGAAGTTGAGCTTCAACTTTAGTCAGCCTCTCACCTAATCTTAGGTCATCGGTGGCCTGAAAAGATGAAACAAAGACAGAAAGGAATATGTGTAACCTTGATTCCTCTGCTGACAGAGCATGTGTGTACAGAGTTACAAGCCTCTTGGCAACTAAAAGAGTTCATACATGAGAAGTGCAACATGTATAACAAAGTTATCAATCTACCTGCATGCCGCTTATCCAAGAGGAACAAATTGTCCTCAGGTCCGAGGGGGTACTGCTCAGCAGTATGTCCAGAGGTCCTTTGGGTAACCCCTGCAGGGGCAGCATTTGATCTACGCATCCCCAAAAATGAGCTTGGGATTGAAAAAGAAGAAACAAGATCCTGGCAAGAATCTGAAAAGAAAAAGAGCAAATGTGGAACAAAAGGTGAAGAGAAGATAATTAATATAGACCCTCCTTTTATTTTCTTGTGTTTTTGAAATTTTTAAACTTTGGATTCCATTTTTAATAATCCCTAATGAACCAGATCATCATGTGAAGTTACCCGACTTCTTTCAATGTATCGTATTACTGTATGTTTCCATGTAGGGAAGATGTGACTGAAACAATTAGAATCTTCATAGGATTCACCAGGTGGTGTAGCATATGCCATGTGGTGATTATTGCACCACAGTTTACAAATAATTCTGCATACATGATACCAGAACTTTCTTGACAAAACAGAGTTATCAACAGTTGAGGGGCTAGAGCCACGGTATTTTCTGAAACATGATAAATTGCAAATCAATCTTCACACTGTTGGTACTTAAGAGAACTGGTGCTTTGGTCAACTGCAGAGCTCTGCAACAATAACATTAGTTGGCAAAACCTATGAGTCTGAGAAGACTGTTTTGCTCATTGTACAACTTTGGTGCGTCAAAGAGGACAACACTTAATAAGTTTGATGAATAAACTCGCACAACTTTCCAACAAAAGAGATGACTTCCTTTTGAGAGCAAAATCGCTGCCTGACTTTGTTTTGGCCATCAATGGTATTAAACATCTGATAGGAAAATGAAGTACTGACCAGCATATTATTATCAGATTTGGCATTCATTCTGTCTTCATCCCAGTACTTCTGGGTGCATTTTGCAACTTCAATCTTGACCAGATGACCAGCATCTGAGGAACTCTTTCCTATGCCAGCCCAGTATTGTTGCCACTGGGCCACTGAGCCTTCCAGCGGAGTGTTATGGCAGAGTGTCTGTAAAACGCCTGTAAGCTGATGACCTGACTGGCATAGTTTTTCCATGGCAGATAAATAAGAATGGCAGTACCTCTCCAGATCGTCAATGCTTATCTGGTCACCCGAACCAGCAGGTGTTCCCCCCATTAATCCTTCTGTCTTCTCATCAGCCATTGTGTTCTATCAAGAGACACCTGGATCACATGGTCTCCGAAGTCCCAAAGCCTCAAAGGTTACCAAAATCACCTTCGAGTCGTTCAGTCTATGGCCACTCTTCTGAGGAGTTTTTGTCATGAAGTGCAAAAGTCACATGGAAATGTATCACAGTAAAATATTAAACTGCTTGAACAAAACTTCCACATATCTTTCAACACGTAATATCTGGGCCATTTCCACTAAAAAGTTTTGACATTCCATTCGATCCATTGATTGATAAGGACTACTTGAACAATTGCCAAACACACTGTTCACTGAAAATCAAGTAAATTCACATCTTTATGCAAGAATAATGCTTTGCAATCGAATAATTATCCAAAGCATGAAACACTGCAGATCCTGTTATATTCCTGAATGACCAGAAGCTTCTTATTTTTACATTCGGTACCCCTCTGTCTTCTTCAAGCTCAGAAATGGCGCACTTTCATTATTGACTGAGGTGTTCAATTCTTGGTATTGTATCTTCTGAAGCAAAATGAAAGAGAGGTGATGCATAATATGAACTGACGACCAGCAATTTACTACACATGCTTAATATGCCATACTTTCTTTCGTTTAAAGGGAAACAAGGCATTTGTTTTACAGGGAAAAAATCATATTTTGAAATATCAATATTTATGGCCACATAATGATAGATTATTCAAATAAGGAAAGATGGTAGCCTTCCTTTCAAGAAATAAGTTTCTCACAGATAGAAATTCAGTTTATATTTGTTCACTACTAATAATTTGTTCACCCAAACTTTCAAAAATTCAAATGATGCATCTTCTGTAACTCATCTTATGCATGCTGCAATGGTTTGAGGAGATGAAACTTTGGCAGATATTTATAGGTGAGAATGAATGATTTAATCATTCAGTCATTAAAAGCTGTCTCTTTGTATGCCATGTTGGTGCATTTTAAATGCCTTATTTCTGGGTAGTTGCAAATGGCAAATTTGTATGAATAATTCTGTGTAAAAGTGATTTTCAGAATGCATTTGAGCTCAAAGGTGCATGTAGAGTGCAATCACATCAAAAGATGTAATTAAGAGGGTTAAATCCTGATTGGATTCAGGTCTTCAGTTTTAGATTTTCCAGGTGTGCGCGACAAATCACACTTCTCAGGAAATTAGGGAGTGTGGTAGGTGTGCTGTTTTATCAAATTTTTATAAACTGCTTGTGTTCCTATTTTCTTTTTCCCTTTTCTAGGTGTGCAAAAAATCACACTTCTCTCGGTGATTTGAGGTGAGTGATGGCGTGCAATCACACTCACACGCCTCAGAATTCAAGGTCTGTGGATTGGATTGCTGTGCACAAGATATTTTTCCCCCGTGCAAAAAGGATACAGATTTTGTCAGTTATTGAGAGCAGTGTAAGCACTCTGCATGGCCAGCTATTAATTTACTCCTACACATGTACATAACAAACAAACATAAGCATCAGCAAATAACAAAAGGTCCCTACACAGGTGTAGAACGTCTTGGCTTGATTAACATACAGTATGGGCCGGTATAAGTCATTTGCCAGTACATGTAGAAGCACTGCGTATCGAGTGTTTGTGATGCCTTATGCGCACCCATGCTTAGCCTTGGGAGCAAATTAATTGCCAGCCAAAATTAATAGCAGGTTACTCACATCGCTCTTGGCAACTGAAAATTGCTGAACTGCCCAGCCACCTTGTAAATGACAAATTCTGATTCACCGAAGCCCACCAGCATTGGATAATATGTCAATGGGGTTGTAAGAACTGAGGCAAACAGCCATGGCTTAGGTAGAGCCCCCTTCTGTTCTGGAAAATAGGCTTGTACTAATAACTGGTATGAATAACTCCATCTAAGCATGATTTTATTAATACATTTGAGCTTGAAGGTGTGTATATAGTGCTATTACATTGAAATGTGTGATATTTTAAGAGGGATAAACAAGGTTCCTTACCTAGCCTACATAAGGGACCAAAAATGGTCCAAGTTTTCTGTACTGTTCGAGGGTGCATCCAACCTTGTAAGTTGTAGATACATTTTGAGTCTAGCCTAGCACTACTACTATGTGGGGGACGTATCGGATGTGAGCATTAGCTAGTAGTAGTATAACTAGGCCTAACTTAGTAAGGATGTTTAATAAAAATCACAACTGCAGCTAACTGTCACTGTCAGGGGTCGCTTCCTACATCTTACTCGTAGCTGCTACTAATACTCACTAGGCCTAAGGAGTAGGCGTTACTGTTAGACCCCGGTCAAGGAAGTTACTTGAGGTCTAGTCCTAACTTACGCCTAGCCGAGGACCTAAGTTAGCCTAGGCCTAGTCTAGGTCGCTAGGCTATCTAAAAATAACGGGAAAGGCCCTTCCTTTATCATCCTTGCTGCTAACCTTAAGGCTTACGTTAGCTTGGGTTTGACTTCGATGAAAAATTTGGGTGGTACGTGTGCACCGCTACTTTGTGACAAAAAGAGGTTACTCACTCAATGTCATCATCAAAGGAGCCTTTTTTGTCAAGGAATAATTCGGTTACTGAGATAGAAAACGTAACCCAGAGTAGACACTACTATTACTAACTAGACGGTAATGTTGAACAACTCATTAACATGCATTGTGTTTACAGTTCAGTTACACCAGTCTTTAGTACGTTACTACTAACTTAGTTAATGCACAATTGTGTGCATCATCTGTGTTTTGGCGTTCTCTGAGTCTGAGTAGTGCCAGTGTCAGAGCTAGAGACAGTAACGTTAGAGCATATGGACGTCATCATAACAAACGGTTGGTACGAGTCTAACACAAGATGCATGAGTATCAACATACTGAATATTCATCACTACTCCAAGGGAAGAAACCGAGGGGGGCTAGGGACGGCCCCTCAAAATCTGGATCCGGAAGTGATACTCAGTCGTCAGTAGAGCTTTTCTACCTGAACTCGCGGAGTGGTGCTGCTTCAGGTTCTCAACATAAGCAAGCTGAAAAAGTAGCTCGTAGACAAAGTTCCAATCGACAGTGGTACTGAACTTGATAGGACCGTGAAACAACGCCTGCAGTCGAAGGTTACAAGTAGATCTCATGTGAATATTATGAATGCTGCTATAAGTATTAGGCCTAATTATTTAGGGTAGTACTAACTTAGTAGTAATTGTGAAGCTGGGCTATATCAATTACTAAATCTGTTGTCGACAGTACTTTATTGTCATAATATTAATAATGTACGAATTACTCGAAACGAGTATCGCCGATTTGGTACTATATGCATTACAAGCTCGATAATCATGCTTAGAATACTACAGTGAGGCCTAGGAAAGGCCTATACTTGTTTACCCTACCACTAACAGGGTATGTTCATTTCTTGACCGTAGTACGAATTCAAAGTATGTGAAGGGTTTGGAATTGGATCACTAATGGGTGTATTTCCTTTGAAACGGAAGACCTTAGGCTGGATTTGTGGTACAAAAACTTTTCACATTGTCAAGGCTAGACCAGGGTAGCACTTGAACTGGGCTGTGCATTACTAAGCTCATTACACTCCAGATCATATATTCTGATGTTTCTTCGAAACGTTAGGGTAAACTTCAAAGTGATCTTGGTAAAATTACAAGTGGCCTGTTGATTGGCAAATGCTGTTCAATGTTGACAAGTGTAAAGTAATGCAGATTGGTCATGGAAATCCCAAGACTAAGTGTAGTCTCAGTTGTATTGACATCCAAAAAGTCATTGTTGAAAAGGTCTTGGCATTTTTGTTCATTCCTCTGTTAAACCTTCTATGCATTGTGCAGAAGTGGTTAGGGAAGGGAACCAAATTCTAGATATGATTAGACGACACTTCAAATTTCTACATAAGGATATTGTCATGAGACTACAAATGGTTGGATCTAGGCCCCATCTTGAGTATGCTGTGCAGATTTGGAATCCCTATTTTTCAAAGGACAAATTTATTTTGGAAAAAGTTCAAAAGAGAGCTGCTAGACTGATTGGTTCCATGAGAAGTGTTGGTTATCATCACAGATTGAAAATACTTAATCTTACACCCTGTGAGCTTAGACATCTTTGGGGTGATCTGCTTCAACTGTTTAAAATTGTTCATAGAGCTGATAATGTAGCTTTCGATGATTTTTTTTCAGTGGTCTTATTCAGAGAGGTCTCGATCATGGTCACAGTTTTAAGCTCCAAAAGAAGTGCTGCTCATGCCCGCTGGATGTTAGAAAATACTTCTCGCAGAGAGTTGTGGATGAATGGAATGGTCTGCCTGAGTCTGTGTTGATGTCCTAGAGTGTTGATGCCTTGAAGAATGCACGTCATAAATATTTTCAGCAGTGTGGGAGATTTTGACTGTTTTTCTGTCAGGGATGTCTGCACTTTCTTGGTCTTTTTTATTGGGACATTGTCCTTTCTGACCCTTTGCTAACTAAACTAAATATTGCACTCCTTGTGCCTCTAATGAAAATTGTTAACTTATTTGCACACCCAAGCTACCGTTGTTGTCTCTCATGTTCACAAAATGTATCATTTAGTTTTCAAAGTACTGCATGAATCATTTTTGCCATTTCTGGGACATTTTGTTGTGCTTAAATTAGTTAAAAATTTGTGTTACTTTTAGCTTCACAAGGGCTGTGATGTGGAGAGTAACATAACACCCAGACCTAGGGTAAGTGTGCAACCTTCCAAACACCAGACCAAAACATGTTGCTGTAACCCTTGCAGAGGCTGAAAAATTAAGGTAAAGGAATATATGAGGTGCTGTTTCACCCTCACCCCCTTCAACCACTCCTCGATCCCCAGTCACTGTGTTAGCTAATGTGCACATTTATTCTGGGACATTCGTTAGTGAAACTTGCCCCTGTGTGGTTACACCACCATTTTGTTTTGACACAATGTTTTGTGCCAGCAGATTCAAGACTCTCTCCATTGAGTGATATACAAAATGCATACTTTATTTAATCCCTGTTAATTACCAGAGGTACTCATGAGCCAAGTGCAGTAATGTCAAAGTTCACAATTAAGTAATAAGCCCATTGTTTGTGGCAGTGCAACTTTGTTGCAAGTTACAACACAACATCACATCCTTGTCAATTTGTGCATTGGTGGATGTTTCATGCCACTATTTAATTTTTATGGAACTATTGAACCCAAAGTTCTTAACTTTTTTTTTCTTGAAACATGTTTACTTCCTAGAAAAATAAGATGGCAACCTTTTTGACAGAAGATCCTGCTTGGCAAACGCTGAAAAACTGCTATGAAACAAAAGGATCCAAGTTAAAGATGGTGGATCTCTTCCGCTCTGATCCATCAAGATTTGATAAATTCAGGTAAGCTTCCATGGAAATATGTGATAGACCTGAAAATTGCTGTTTGAGTTGTTGCAAGGTAGTGAAACACCTAATGCAGCTTACATTAACTTTGTTTCCTGAATATGCATATATGCTAAGTTGCACTTGTAAGACCTGAATACAACCTGAATATGCATGTGCTAAGTTGCACTTGAAAGAACTCGAGAGTCATCCTTCCTCAGGGCACTGGAAATGTATCAACAATTTTCTGCTGTGAAAGTTATACTGTATATTGCACTGTGAATGTGGTATATAGTGAAGGTGATCAACATATATACTTGCATACAACACATTCCTTATCTGGCATGGCTCCAAAATTCCTAAACCATGTGCCGTATGCACACATAGCAAAAAAGTTATTCTTGTGGCATACACCTCACAGTCCATATGTCAAAGGAAGATGGCAAGTATGCGTAGCAGTATGGGCCATCAGTGTTGTAAAGGAACAGTTTAAGGCTGTGTGAATATCATCAAAACTGATATGATGCAGTTTGACTTTATGGAAAGGGTACAATGGTTGCAATTTGTTATCCCTTGCTGAACACAGGCAAGACATCTATGCCATAGTGATGGTATGTGTATGTATGTGTGTGAATGTGACTCCTTGGCTTCTTAACAAGATATCTCAAGAAAGGTAGGGTGCTTGAACTACTGTACAAAGTTGGTGTGTTTGGTAGTCCATTTTGAGTACATAATCCCTAGTGATTTTTATGGAGGTCAAAGGTCGTTTGACATCACACGAGCTTAAAGTATGAAAAACCTTTTAAGGAAGATATCTCAGCACCTGAATGTTTCTGGAACTTCAAACTGGTACCAAGGTATCACTTGATAAATAGATATCTCTGTCATTTTTTATGGAGGTCAAAGGTCATGTGAGATCAATAAAAGACAAAGTTTGAAAACCTTGTTGACACAGTATCTCAAGAACGAAAGTTGCTGTAACTTGGGGAGTTGGTAGTCCATTGTGAGAGGAAGATCCCTGTTTGAGGGAGGTCAAAGGTCATTAGATGTCACAGAGTTGAAAACTATTAAGTTAGCTATCTCTGCAACTGAATGTTGCTGGAATTTCAAACTGTTAACACATTTGTTGAACTTGATGAGAGCTGTTATTTTTGTGGAGGTCACCGGTCATGTGAGGTCAATAAGAGGACATAGTTTGAAAAACTTGTAAACATGTATCTCAATAAGAGAAAGTTGCCAGAGCTTCAAACATGGTGTGTTGGTATGGTAGTTCTTAGTGAGTAGATGATCCCAATTTAAGGTTAAAGGTCATTTGTGGTCACCAGAGTTTAGAAACCTATTAAGTTAGCTGTCTCAGCAACTGAATGTTGCTGGAATTTCAAATTGTTAACACATTTGTAGCACTTGATGAGAGCTGTCATTTTTGTGGAGCTCAAAGGTCATGGGAGGAGGTCAATAGAAGACATAGTTTGAGAACCTTGTAAACATGGTATCTCAGTAACAGAAGGTTGCTGGAGATTCAAGCTTTACCAGTGTGTTAGTAGCTCTGGTGAGTCGATGATACCAACAAAAGGTTAAAGGTCATTTAAGGGAGATGTCTCAACAACTTAGTGCTGCTGAAAACATCACTCTGTTAATATTGGTAGCACTTATTGCGTAGATGATCTCTGCCATGTTTTATGAAGGTCATAAGTCAGATGAGGTCAGTAAAAGTTGCAGTTTAAAAACCATTTAAATATCGTATCTCAGAAGGGTAAAGTGCTGGAACTTTAAAATTGGTATTTTGGTTTTTATGCTTGTTGGCAAGGAATCACAAAGTCAGCTGACATTCTGGTTATTGTATGTACAGTAAGATCAGTGCTACTATTTACAGATCAGAAGAAAAAGCTATTCAATGCATTTGATCTAGTAGCGAGACCATAATTATTGAATGGGCACTCCTCAAACGAGTAGAACCTGCGAATCTGTATGAAGGTGAAGTGAGAGTGCACCATTTTTTTTAAAATGACCCAAACACCATCATCTGTACACAGGAGGGAAAAAAGTAATTGTTTCGTAGAACAGATCTTGATCACATACTAAATGACTTAAATGTGGAAACAAGAAATCAGACCTTAAGGCTGTAAAAAGATGAGCTAGTATGATTTATATGAAAATAAAGTGTCATGTCAGAATTAGGGTTAGACTTAAGGGAGTATCTCACAAAGATAAATTTGCATGTTCATTTTTGCAACTATTGCATTTCTGAATGCAAACTAGTCGCAAATATGAACTTGGAAATTTGTCTACCTGGCTAAGATTACCATCTCAGACAGACAAATTTTGCATGCTCATTTTTGTGACTCCTGCATTTTCGAAAATGCAGTAGTTGCAAACATAAAGGGGAAAGTAAGTGAATATGTCTCAAATTTTCAACACGTTCAAAACTGCTGGCGATGCTTATTTCTGCAAATTGAAGTGACAGTTTTGTTTTACCAATATCTCTGGAATTTGTGAAATTCAGTTGCAAACCACATGCAAGTGAATTTTTTTCTTTGTGTGATTCTAGCCTTAGGCTGTACAAAGTGGCTTAATTGCACTCATTCCATAGTCTTACACATGTTTATTCAGGTGTGCTGTGTTTCCAACTTACTCTTGTGATATGATATCATTTAGCAATCGAGAGAAAAGTGTTCCTGATATCCTTTTTGAAAATTGCAACAATGTTGCAACTTACAATGCACAACATGCTATTTGACATTGAGTTATACATGCAAGTCATCATGTGAATCTGATTTTGGGCAATTTTTCTGAGGTGGTGAGGGTAGCATTTGTTTGTGATTTAATTGCATAGTACACGGCTGATCAACAGTGCAATTTAGTATTCAGCATGGTGAATAAAAAAATAAAACATTAAAGGATATTAGGACACTCAGAATACACCCAAATGGTATGCAAATGAAATAGTTTTAACCATCGTTAAATCATTCAACCTCATTAAATGTCTATAAATTAAAGCTTCATCTCCTCAAAGCATTATGCATGTGATGAGTAACGAAAGATGCATCATTTGAAATTGGAAAGTTTGGTGAACAGATTATTGTTGAGCAACAATGGATTGCATTGCAGTCTGTTAAAAACTTATTTCTTCAAAAGAATTCTACTCTCCTTTCTTATTTTCAATGATCCATCATTCTATGTAAACAAACACTGGTTTTAAAAATATGAGTGTTTTCTGTAAAGCAAATGCCTTATTTCCCTTTAAAGGGAAATAGGGCATGTAAAATGGTACCAACATGTCATACAAAGAAAATAGCGTTTATCATTGTTGAACCAACAAATTTATAACTGCTTTTATATCTGTGAGAGGCATTTCTTGAAAAGAAGGCTACTGTCCTTCCTAAATTTGAATTATCTATTATTCTGTGTTCACAAACATTGGTTTTCAACCTATCGATGTTTTCTGTAAAACAAACAACGTATTTCCGTTTAAGAGAAGGCTGAAAATAAAAAAAAAATAATGGGGTGGATTCCACGGGAGATTTAGCAAGACACATTTGCCAGTTCAAACAATTATCCAGCTTTCTCCCTCAAACTGGACTGGCAACAACCCTGGAACCTATTGTACAGTATGCAGATGGTTTCATTTTCATAGCTAAATCAATACAGCAGCTGAATAAGGATTTCTCCAACTGGAAGAGTAGATGAGAGCAATGGCCTGAAAGTCAATATCAGAAAGACAGCAGCTTAGGTTCTGGAAGCAAGTGGTGGGGCAACATCAGTGAAAGAGAACAAGATAGACAACTGACGGGAGAGTGGTAGGGAACTCTATCAGATCACACCACATGTCAAAAGTGGGTTAATGTGAAAAAGGAAGTTACCAACAAGATGGCCCAGAGTTTTGAGTGCAAAAAGTGTAGTAATAATGGAATGGTAGGGGAACAAATGGTTTGTCAGCTTAAATTGGTGTACATGTACTAATTCTCGCAACATTGGTAAGTTAATTTCTTGGACTGTGGTTCTTGCAAATCTGTTGCCCTTTGAACTTAAGTCTCAGTGGCATTTTTGACAAAGCAAATTTTTTTTCAGGCTTGATTTTTAAGAAACAATTTTGTAGTTGTTTTTGGACAACCCACTTCCCATTTTGGTTGTTCGATGGTTCACAAAAACACAAGCCCTCCCCCCCAAAAAAAAGACAAGACTGAGTTTTCTGCGATACAGGGGCAGTACTGTTTCCATAGAATGTACATTCACCACTATAATGGACTCCTCCATATCAGGCCAATAGTTGTTCCTTAGCATACCAAATATACCTAGTAATGTGAATGAAGGATGATACCAACAAACTGTTAACCACATTTATAGGGGGAACTTGGCTTTAGAAAATTATTCATCCTTTGAACTACTAGAAGGAGTGGATTTGGTTGTCTGATGTGATTTTCAATCAGACGACCACTGTAGTAAATTTGCACAATATAGGCCAAGGCAATAAATCCAATCAAGAATTTTTATACCAATCGTCGAAATGCAACTTTAATCTGTGACTACATGTTCTGTACATTACACGAAAAGTTTTCCAAGGTGTATTACTTCACTTGGAGGTCTACTCTTTGTTCAAAGTAACACCTGAGCCAAGTCCTAGAAAGTAGTCATTTTTTGTCGACAATTTATGATCAGTGCAATTGTTAATACTTTTGAAATGAGATCTACGATACAGAACGTTTGCATCGTTTCGTAAACTGGAAGTATTGTAGACCAATCACAGTTTGCAGGTGACATGACATGTGCTTGCCACAAGTTTGAAGGTTGCGAGCACACGGTGTATACTGTATATTCACACGTTTTCTTGTTCATGACAGCTGGACCTACCGTGCAGTAGCACGCCTACTGCTCTACAGACAACAGTTTGTGAGAATCCGCCTACGTGGTGTCCAGATTTAAACCCTTTAAACATCAGATTCAAAGTTGATCAATGACTAGTTTAATGGACCCTGCAGCATAGATCCTACATGAAGCATAAATTATGGGGTGATAACTGTTTTGTAGGGATAGTGCGAGTTTAGATATTTTACCAGCAGAAAGTTTGATGCCCACATAGATTGCTTCCTTCCTTCTCAGGTAATCTGGGGTCTATGTCGCTTAATAAAATGGCAGAGTGAATCAAAATTTATTTAAAAATTCCAGACATTTCCTTTTTTCTTTTTCCAGAATCACTCATAGGTTCTAGCAAATGATTTTTGCCAGCATATTGTAGATGTATGTACAGGTCCACAGTTTGAATACGGGTACCTGTGAGATGGGTTCATGGGATAGACCTGCTTTTGATGGAACTCTGAAGCAGTGAAGCGAGAAAAGAAGCCCCTCCAGTTGACTTTTGCCAATTAAATGTCGGGGAACATGTTTGTTAGTTTTTGCAGTCCTTTGTATGATAAGGCTAAGCATGTACTGTAAAGACTGAAAAGCGTTTTGTTAAATATTTCCAGGTGCAATTGAAACTGCAGTACTTAGTATTCCAAACTTCAGCAGCATAAAAAGAAAGATTTTTGCCCCTTTCTTGTGCATGCCAGTGTTGGCAGTTTAGCGTGTGAGAAGGGTGGGGTAGAGAGTATACCTTTCCATTAAAAATGAACCTATATTGCATTAAAGAAAAATGGTGGCAAAGGATACCTAATATTTGTGCCGACGTACATAATATTGTTTGAGGTGAACAGTAGCCTAATGACTGCAGATCTTTAGGTGCAGGAGGTTTAAATTGGGAGAGGGGAAATCGAAAGGGTTGTAACTTCAACAAACACTTACAGTATGGGGATTTAACTTTCTCTTCAGAAGTACTCTCACTGGAATTAACACTTGTAAACGCAATTGGATTTATGCAGTTAACACAGTAAAAGTCCACCCATGACTAGCATATATGGAAAACATGGTACAGTACATGCAGTCCTGGTAATGGCCAGTGCACATGAGATTTTTTATACGAGGCTGTTTCTGTAACTTAAAGGCTGTAATGCATCACCCCAGACAGTTCCAATTCTCCTAACCACCTACCTCTAGTCCCTCCCTCAGCCTGTCTTACATTCCTCCACATGTGTAATCAAAACAATGGATCCCTGTGTACGCTGTGTAATACGAGCTGCTCTGCATCTTTCAAATTTGCTGGCAATCTAAGAGTACTGTAACTTAGAACCAGTTGAGAATTTTCCTTTCAGGGAGGTAAAAATATAGCTTAGGGTGATGCAATACAGCCTTAAAAACAGCATGACTGTGGCATAGTTGGTTCCCATCATGTAAGGACTTCCAAGATTTTGTGGTGCCTGCATGGTTGGATACTGCAGTACCTCAACACCGAAAACATTGTTTAAATTTAAAGTGATATCAGAATGTTGCATTTATGCTAATGCAATGAATTAATCCAATGCTATTGCTGTTATTGTAGTATTTACACTGTAAGAACCAAGGGTGCATTAATTCACACAAGAAGTCTGAGAGCTGTAGCTGAGGTAGTTCCTATGTAGCTGATGTTACTCGTATAGTTCTATAGACGCTCTGGTCTGGGACTCCTTCCCAGCTATCGCCAGATGAGTCTTGAAATGGACAAACCACTCTTGAAGTGGCCCACACATCTGACATGTATTGGTCATGCATCAGACTCTGACTGCATTTGCAATACCAAGGTCCGCAAACTATCACTTTGATTCTGACTCAGTCTGTGTACCGATTGTAAGCTATTTAAGTCTATGTCTGATTTCGTAATCAGTTAAGCTCTGTAGCAATAAATTCTTCTTTTCATTAGGCTATAAATATGCTCTTTTGAAATGTTAAGAAAGCGTAATAACGATAGAAACTGTGGATTTTAAATGAGACAACTCTCTAATTGTTCACTGGTGTTTTGCTATGTATGTTTGATAAAAAGAAAACGTGCATACAGTACCAACACCTGCTGGGAAGGTTACTCTTGAAGTGGTCAGAGGATGCTACATTGAGGAGGCAATAATAAAAATCAAAACTTGATATTCTCATTGCAAATTACATGTGTCGAAGAGATTCTTGGGAGTAGAAATCAATTTGAAAATGGGGACATAATATACAATGACATTTTGTGAGATGTAGTACAGGTGTCCCAAGTTGAGGAGGTCCAGTTTGCAGGAAGTTTTGTCGGAAACGAACGCTTATGTTGTAAGGGTCATAGGGTAGGCTTTACTGTGGTTTGCATGTTGTTAACATGGCTAGCTGCCCGGGCATGTCATGACCAAGCCCACGTCATACCTTCCTTCATCAATTATATTCATACACATAAACAGATAGTAAAGTACAGTGGTTTCATATTTTCAGCAGTAATTCATTGCAAATACTAGCTCATAAACAGTCATAGTATTGTACAGTGGGGTTAAAAAAAGCCAGAGGGTAGTGAGGGTAAAAAAGCACCACCCCTCACAAGCAAGGGGAAGGTGATTTTCCAACTGGTGTTCATTGGGCTTTGTAGCCAGCAGTCTACATTGTAATATAATATAGTTTCAGGACTGGTGGTTGCTCTTATCCCAATTACCACATCTTCGAAACAAGAACGTGTAAAAATGGCTTGGGGGAAGTTTATGTCATTCAACTTGAAGTTTGGCCTCACATGGAATCTGTCAGTTACATTGTGTTAATTTCCTCAGTGCACCCACTTCTTAAGTCTCTCTACACAATACAAAAGTGTAAGTAACCCCTCTACATTATCCCTCCCAGGAATGGCATGATTAGTTTTCACCCCGAAAGAAACACATATTTAAGGCAAAAAAAGACTGGTTTTTATTGATCCCAAAGTGGTTATTATTTATCCCCATGATACCAGAAGTTTATTTATATGAGTAAACATGCAACATTCAGTTGATTTTTAGTTGATCTGGGCTAATTTCTAGGCCTTATTCCATTGCCAAATGACCTAATGTTAATGGTAAATTTTTGCCTCACACATTTATAACAATTGTACTTTTATGGTGGCCTACTGTTTTTGAGTCATGTTCAAGTACTATGGGAATTATATATTTTAAGATTTTAAGATGCTTTCCACATGAGGCAGTTGACTACATGTGCCCACAACATTCATACATTACCCAACCAACCCCATCCCTACCCCTCTCCCTCCATTTTCTTAACTATAAATACTTATCAAATTTTGATAATCGGTTTTTGGTATTTGAACTTTGTTGCTCAGAGTATGTTTATCATTCCTGATTGATGGGGTAAGCTCAACCGAGAAGTTCTACAACAGACATAGTAAGTGTACTGTGCAACTACTGTATGGGCTAATATAGTGAAGACATTGATAAGATATCTTCTCTTTCCCTTGACAGCTGCAAGCTGAAATTTGCCCTCTGTAAATACTAAGCAAAGGAAACGGAGTATTCCAGTACTGCTTTACACAAAACACTGGCAGAGACAGAGAATGGCTTTGACTGTTGTAATTCAGACTGCTTCACAATGTCACATACTCTCAAACATTATCACAACTAAGTTGTAATCTGTCACCTTGTACTATCAATGAAGACCTTATAAGCCATTTTAGAGCTACTGTACCACTGTATGTTTTGTATTTTTGTTATCTATTACTTGGCTCTAGCTTTTTAATGAACATGGGGAAGTTTGGCTAACATTGCATCTAGGTCGCACAGCGTTTTTCACAGTCAGAGATGCCGGGGCATGGAGAGGTGGTCAAGTTTTAACTTGGGATCCTGAGGCTGATTTACCCCCACCTTCTCACTGCTTCTACCCTGTCATCAAAATTGCTGCACCCGACGAATTTTACGGGTTGCTATTGTTTATCTGTATTATGCAGTGTTGTTGAGTTCAGTGGCTGACAGGTATCAACATGATTCGTTTGGCAGACAAGGAACCACAATAAATTGTTGTGAATATTTGCATTCACCTACATTGACCTACATTGCAGTCTTATGCAAGATGCTTCAAGGATGAAATGATTTATAGTTTTCTAGTGGTAGTTTGTGATGTATTCTCATTGGGTTTTTTTTTTTACCCCCTGAAAGCAAACTTTATTGAGGTAAAAAAAAAGACACTGTTTTTCTGGCATTTTCCTATTTTTGCTGTGCAAATTACTGTACTGTTTTTTTTTTTCCTAATATGTGTGGAGATGTTCCTTTCTGCTTGACAAGTGACAAGAATAAAAGATAAAAGCCATCATATGCCCACAGTATCTCTTTTTATACAAAACGTTAGGGAAATGGTCTTTTTTATCCCATCTTGCTGTAATTATACTTGTTACTGGTATGATTGGTTATTTAATATCCTGAATATCCTGATCTAGACCTACAGGCTAGAGCTGACACTGGTATTCAAATTTAATTCATTAAGAAAATTTGCAAAATTATGGGAGTGCCTTTTTTATGCAGTAGAAAAACACAGGCTTACCATCTGCATTAGGCTCCTTGGAAAAGTGGTAGCTACACTAATGTAAGTTGCAGTAGACTTGGGAGCCCTACATGCAACAAGCAGGCCTACAATACTGGTTGCATATATGTTAATGTGGTTCACCATGAGCTGTAGAGGCCAGGACAGTGACAGCCCAGTGACACACCTATGTTGCAACACCCCTGTGCTTGGACAACCTTAGGTTCCAACTCCCCATAGATGCGTGGCCAAAGCTTATCCATTGAGACTGTGAAACCATTGGCTGTTCCTTGCCCATTGGCTGCTCCTTACCCATTGGCTGCTCCTTGCCCATTGGCTGCTCCTTACCCATTGGCTGCTCCTTACCCACATCTTACTAAGCCCCTGCTGTTGGATGTATGGGATTCTGAACATTGGGATGTCGTAATGTCTATGGGCAGTATGGTCGATGCCAAGGAATTTCGGACAAGTACGAAGTTTTCAAAACTTCTGTCATATAAAGGTTTCAAAACTTCTTGTCTTATACAAATTTTGGCCTATGTTTTTTTACCTTTGAATTTCATTTGGGGGTCAAGTGTAGTCAAGACATTTGACAGGGGGCTCTGGCCCCCCTGCCCCCTTCCCTCCCTGGTTACGCTACTGGGGCAGTCCTAGGCCTTGAATGTTTAATTTGTCGGTATGTACAGTACATGAATGTCAACTGCACATCCAATCATTTAGTGCACATGCATCAGTTCTATGGTGTTGCCATTAGTTTGGAATCTGGTATCTTAAAATGTCAAAGGTGATTACGTACAGTAACTACTATAGCAAAAGGTCCTCTGTTTGTAAAATCTGAACAGGGTAACTGATGCATATCAAGCTTAAAACTGTATACAGTTATATTGTTTTTCTGCGCAATGACATGTCTGGCGTTACTAGAGGTCACAATTTGAATGCATCTATGCAGATGTATGTCACAGGCTTGTGGCTGGATTATTACAAGCACAATGCAGATATTGTGAAGGGAAAAACAACCCTTTGTCAGTTGCAGATTTTAATACAAAATGGCAATACTGCAGAAGTCCACCCTAAATTGGTTTCATTGTGATGGTCTGGAGACATATAGTATCCCGATTAAAAATTCTTTCTATTAAGTGTACATAAAGCATGCATGCTGATAGTTGTACATATTTCAGCTCAGTACTGTGTGCACATTAATCCTCGTCAAAAGAGACAAGTAAGACAATAATTAGAACATTTAAATTGTCCGTAAAGTTTGAAGTGTGCTGGTTCTTACCGTTTTAATTACCAAATTTCCCAGCTGAGGTCACTGTGTTAACATGCTTTGTATAAACCACAATTTGAAGATACTTTACTGTTTTTCAAGCACACCTGCAGGCATGAGGTACAAAACGGCACTTTGGTGAATCCAATATATTCAGAGATGTATGCAACGCTAAACACAGAGATGATCAAGTGAGAAAGCTGGGTAGAATCAATTGACTGATTGATTGATTGATTAGATTGATTGGAATTGAAATTTATTTTGAAAATTCAGCTGATGAATTGATACAATAATGATACTCATGCACGCAACATGAATAAGTAATTGCAACAAACAGAGTAACATTTGATCAAGTGAAGAAAACCTGACAAAAGCAAGACTAATTGTCGAGGTCATGCAGGCCACCTGAAAGTAAGAGCCAAAAAAAATAAATGAAAGATAAAAGAATATAAAAAGAAGACAAAACATAAAAGAAAACAAACTGCCACCACCTTCATTCCATAGGAATGTATCATAGCTCAAAAATATTTGTGTGGCAATATGTTGTTCCTGGGAAGGCCACTTTGTATTTGTGGTTTCTGGGGCACAGCCTCATTTTCGATATCTGCGATAACTTTCATGTAGCTTTACTTGCAGTTGGCTGGCAGCTAGCTTGCGTCAAACCTACACAGGTCCATTGCACTGGACCTTTGCTGATTTTTTTCAGTGACAAAAATAGCTCCAATAATATGTACTTGTTTGTTGTTGAGCAGTTGTTTGACAATTATCCACTATCCAAGTCAAATAACAGGGAAGGTTGTGAGTACAAAAAAAAATTGGTCTTCATTGTTTTTTGTCTTAAAATAAGATCAAACAGCTAAAAAGGACAATTAACTTACTGTATGTGGTAAGTGTCTTGAAGTTTGATATTAATTCTTTTGGATGTCAGCCAGTTGTCAACCGTTGTCATTGATAAATAAACAAATTTATAATATTTTAATTCAGGAGGGCACATCACAGGTGCTTTTACTGCTCATAAATGAAATATTTGGAAAATTTCATGAAAGTTCCTTTATTATTTCTTACTGAATGAACCTAAATACTTTGGCAAAAACATGGTAAAGAATATTCAGTCATGATCCATTATTCACAGCCAAAAATGAAAAAGCTCTTTGCCAACTCTTAGTTGGTAACAATGTCATTGGAATATCTTATGACATTGGCTGCTATGCATCGTTTGCTCAGCTCACGCCTAACATACTGTAGAAAAGCGCACGTTCCTGTTACTGTTTCGGTAGCAAATGTTGTTTTGTCACTTATATCGTTTCAACTTTTAATCGATAATAACAACTAGAGGGGAACATCCTGCAATTAGTTGCAAAGGACACTCATGTCTTTTTGTGCTGTTTATCATTGCCATGTTATAATCTCACATGGTATGCAAGGGGAGAGATGGTAGAAATTTGCAAGCCATGAAAGTCCAGTTGCCATTCAGTTTTATGTACGGTAAGCATTTGTAATACTCAATACTTTCTCTGGTCTCTTCTCTCGTCCTCAAAAAGTTGAATTCTCACTCAAATTGTTCGGAGTTGAAGCTACAGTAGTACTTTGATTATGGTGCATGTTTGAGTCATTCAACTGCAACCTTCATTTCTTTATTTCAGTTTAGCGTTAGAAACGGACGACGGACCTTTCCTTCTCGACTACTCCAAGAACATCATTGATGAGGAGATCATGGGGCTGCTGCTGAATCTGGTTCGTTAATTTTCTTCTGTTCTTATCTGGAAATAAAGTTGTAAAAAGACTAACAAGCAGAAGTTACCCTCGTAGCAAAAAACTCTCTGTTACAGTACCAGCACTTGTTGCATGCAGTCAGGGTTATTTTTATTTAAATCAAACTGATTAAAAATCATGATAAAGAGAAAAAATCAACAACCCTGGTTGCAGTATATGCACTCAGTTCAAGAAAGTCAGGATCCGTAGGGTTGCATGGTCCGTCAGTCAAACATAGTTTTACTGTAATTCATTCAACGGAATTAAACGTAAGTTTAAGAGAATTATAATGTTGAAGAAGAACAAAAGTCAGAACTTTTGACAATGGAATGTTATTGTTAAATGAGAGACTGCCATGTGGTGAACATTGTCACCATATTTGATCTACCCATGTTGATTACATTTCAATATATCACAATCTGGATGTTCATGCAAAAGCAATTCAATGGAATAGAATTCAACCCCCAAAATTTGGCAACTGCCCCCCCAAAATAGCAAGTGATATATGTAAACTGTCATTCAGCTGTAGTTGTTTAGAAGAGCAAGCCTTTGAAACCTGAGATCTCAAAATAGAGAATGTCTGACTGCCTTTAACTAGGCCTGAGAAGTGAATTTTCTGCAATGTGGGCAGGCTGTCTTTGAAAAAAAATTCTTGGTGCACTATGCCTCAACCAATGGTGGTGCTCTACTTACAGTGAAATGTGAATTACCCCCTCCCCCCAAAAAATGTCCCTAAAACTGTGTCTGCCAGTATTTATTCCATGCTCAGTTAATCTTGTCACAATGAAGGATTATTTGTCATTAAATTTTGAATGAGAGGGAAGATGGGGGGGGGGGCAGGGGAAGATAAGAGTAGGCAGGAAATTAAGCTGCCTGGGCTGAGGTTATGCATGTTATGTAGGATTGTGTTTCAGCTAAGTTAGATATATGTGAGCAGCTAAGTTAGATATATGTGAGCTTGTTTTTAACTGTCAGAAATTGTGAGGGACACTTAAGTGGGAATTGTACTGTGTCACATAAGAATTGCTTTGTCACAATATGAGGAAGAGAGATGTATGGCATATTTCATCCATGCTTTGTTGCTCCCATTCATCCACCTTCTTCCCTTCCCCCTACCCCCCCCCCCCAAGTAATTGACAACTAGCTCATAACTCTTTTCCTTGCCCTTAATCTGGTTTGAAACTGCATGCAAATATGACATGTGTTTACAGTACATGTTGATAAACAAGAAAGAAAAAAATGTCAAAATCTTTCAGGATCTTGATCGATATCTTTATGTCGTTCGAATCCATTCAGGCCAGGGCGCAAGGAGTCGAGGCTATGCGAGAGAAGATGTTCAATGGGGAGAAGATCAACTTCACAGAGGACCGCGCGGTGCTCCATATCGCCCTCAGGAACAGATCAAATAGACCGATCCTCGTCAATGGCAAGGATGTCATGCCGGATGTCAACGCGGTCCTTGATAAGATGAGAGGCTTTTGTGACGTAAATATTGACGTGCAGTCATTTTTGTCACAGTGATTAGACCTTAAGAATCGTGTTGATCCTTTTTTTTTTTTTGGCTTTTGTGTTTCCCCATTGTGGGTACATGAAATTGTTCTTAAACATGTGGGTTCACAGTAATTTGGTGATACAATTTGCTATCAATTGAAAATGATGAAGGACAAAATACACAGATTGACTTCACTCCTCACTTACACCTGTCTCCACACAAATAGCACTTAAGTAACAATCTCGTTTGGATGGTAGTTTAGGAAGGAGGCACTAGTCCACTGTCATTTAGGACGAAGGTAGAGGCGGTGTTAAAGGTCAACTGTTGATGCACTTTTAGTGGCATTTGCAGTAGTTCTGTTGAAACGGGTAAATTTGTCATCCGTAAATATTCAAACGAGAAGGAAGGGATTATGCAGTGTGAGAGACTTTAAATAAGTGACTGCATGATGCCACCTAATACAGTAGCATCATAACAATATCATCCTACATCAGGCTTGTTGATTGTATATCACCAATGAGGTAAATGGCACAAAGTTGCAATGACACCTAGCTTGCATGAACTAGACTTGAACATGTGAACACAGCTTCCTAGGGTTTTTGTGATTACTTTAGCTTCTACAGTATATCACTCACAGAAGTGCTGAATTTTGGCTTTGAAGTTCATGTAGCCATGCATCTGAGCAAGATTTTGCCATAAACCATATGCAAATGCTGTGAATCCATTTGCTTGATTTAAATCTATGGTAGGTTTGTAACAAATGTCAGAAAGTACTACGCTATTGCTACTCCAGCAAGGGGGAAGATGACTTTGCCCATTGTCCCCCACCATCCCACCCCCTCTTTTCCCCTCTGCCCCACAGAGGATTCATAACTAAAGTTCTGTTTTCCAAAAGTTTCACAAGAAACAATCAGGATTCCAATTTTCCTACAGTCACATCCTGTAGCTGTCTTTAATTATTGGTTATTGACTTGATTTTTTTCTTTCCATCGGAACATTTTCTTTCAGAGTGTTCGCAGTGGACAGTGGAAAGGCTACACTGGGAAACAGATCACAGACATAGTCAACATTGGCATTGGAGGATCAGACTTGGTAAGCAGATGAAATCGTCTAGCTGTCAAATTCCCAGAGGGTCTGAATATCTTCACTCCTTTTGCCCAAAGGTGTCTTCACTCAGGCAAACTAGTTACTTGTATTCCCTGACTACTTGGGCCTATACACTGATCTAGCAAGTGACCAAATGAACGTGGGCTTAAAAATTATGCATGCCATGAAATGGTCCCTTGGAGAAATGCACTCTGCTACCCGTTACTCGGGCCTTTGAGCGGGTTTTTGAATTGCAGACAAGAAATGAGAGCAATTGGTCAGAGGGTTTCACCAAATAAACATTACATGCATGACTCTACATTTTCTGAAGAAATCGAAAAGTGGAATTTCTCTGTGTGTGGTCATTCATCAGAAAGTGTTTTAGTATTTGAAAATTGTTATATCCTCAAACCATAAATCAATTCCATTGGAAGATTGTTTGTAACATGTATCAGTGGAGTAAGACTTGTACGCTAGTTACAGATACTGTAATTTGTTTTAGGAAAGCACAGGTTATAAAAGGTACTGTATGTAAAGCAAAATACCAGGAAATGAACAGAGATCTGAGTGACAAGCTGTTACACACTTTTCAGTTCAAACAGATGTGTTGGTAAGTCGTTTGAAACACTGAATTGCACAAGGAAGGAAGTCATAGATATGGTATTACCAGGAGAAATTACCTATACTACATTAAACAAGAGAACGTTGCCCTGGTGACGTGGTGTGGATGTATATGGAAGTCCTCTACAACCAAATTAATGATCTTGCAATCTGGCACTCACAAACTATCAATTTGCCTAAAGTGGGATGTTTTTCTCTGCTAGGTTTATGCATTAGGGGTCTGCCTTATTGACCCCCAAATGCCGGCTCTCAGACACACCAAACCTTTGTGCTGGACACAATTCGCATTGTTTTCAGTGCGTTGAAAAATGGGTGATCGACCAATCACATATGCAGAAATGTGATTATTCCATGCCATGTGGAGTAAATTAAATAACATATATAGACTACAAAAGTCTTGATGCCTAGAGAAGGATGGTTTCATTGTGGCCTGCATTGAGAATGACCAACTGAATGTTGCAGTATTCAGTCATTTTCCATGGTATGGTATGACTGGAAAGCAGCTATACACAATCAAGAAGAACTCAAGATAGTTGTCTCATGGAAAACTGTTTTTTGTCGACTTTCATGAATCCATTCTTAGCTGGTGTTGCTTTTTTTTGCTGGTATTTGTGCAGCCTGGTACAAGGCCTAGTTGGTGCATTTATACAACTGTGCCTTGCATTGCACGCTGTGTCTAGCACAGCCAGGCATAGATGATGACGATCCCACATGAACTTTGTTGATTACTCTGGAGCAGTGTCTGGTTTCACAGCTGCCCACAGACCATGCCTGCCTGAACTGCAACGAGGAAACAAGGACATGTTTAACTGACTGTTCGTTATGTGACCCGCTTACAGGATTCAACAGCTAGCTATGCAGGTCTGTTTGCAGAGCTCATTTAATGTAATGACCATGGTGGGTGGATGAGATTACCTATTAAACAGTGCACCTTTCCTGTATAGAGCATGCTATAGTATAACTGGAGCTAATACAACAAGTCTTAAACAAAATTTGTACTCCCTCTGAGCGTCTATCTTTTTTTATATAGGTAGTAGGAATATTGCATTCCCTTGCTCTGTGACAGAACTGTGTTGTTTGTGATGCTAATTTTGGGGCAGCAGAGTTCAAAGTGTGAAAATCAAAAGAGCTATCTCACAGACCTGGACAAATACTATTTGCAGAGATGATAACTCTATTGAATATAGTGTTAAATGTTTACCAAAGCTAGGACAGGTCCGACCGTCAAAAATCATTTAAGGTGACTGTAGACAAAACCAGAAAAAAACCATTTAAGGGAAAGATGCCCTGCTATAAACTTGTTCCAAATTTTCATATTAGGCATGTGACTCATCTGTAATAGTGGGTTCATTGCATGTTCAGTTCAATTGTGATAGTATGATGTAAACCAACACTGAACATTGTCTTCAATTTAACATTGTCTTGTTACTGGTTAATGTTTCCTTCTCTGTTGGGACTGTATGTTCTCAAGGCCTGTACTGAACCAAATTAATTGGACTTTGTGAGTTGTGAGCTACCTGCTGATTGGACTTAGTCAGTTGTGAGCTACCTGTTCCTTGCAGTAAAGTAAAGAGGCCAGCAGTGTAAAATCAGTGCCACCTTTGATGTGAAAAGTGAAGTGAATGCTGAATCTACATCTGTTTAAGACAATCTAAATTCTGGTAGAATTTGTTTTATCCCTGAAGCAGCTTTCAGCATCATGCATGAGATAGCTGAGATACTATAATTATGACATAGAGATACATATGGATAGCTGATGGGAAAGAAAAATGCACGCAAAGGTTTGTTTTTCAAACAGCTGCTAATCCTCCTTTATTTAGATGATGGGAAACTGTCTCCTGCACAGAGACTTCGGTCGGCTGGTCGTGGCTGTCCGTTCAGTTGGTTGTTTGATGAGTTTGTTGGTTTTAATATGGTATGCTGCATTTAGGACCACTGAAGCTGATCCTAACATCCTCCTTGTTCTTTTGTCTGTACTTCCAGTAGGCTCATCCAAGAATTGAGGTGAGATTAGCAGCAAAGAGGAATGCAAAAATGTGTCAAATTTGTCTTGTAGACACATATAGCCCTTCATGTAACACTACCACAGCAGATTCAAATCTGTGATACCTTTGCAAAACTCTTCAGGTTTGCTGATTTTAATCACCATTTAAGTTGATTCAAGGTGGACATGGCCCTAATACAATCATTTAGAAAGGACGAAAAATATTTGAGGAGCATTTTAAATCACTTTAATACACTTTGTGAAATAGGAAAAGGAAGTCTGGGCCTAGATCACTTTGAACATCCCCCAACAAGGGAGTCATTAACCTCCCCCCTTCTCTCAGAGCAAATAAACAGAGCCAAACAGCTGTTTCAGTTTTGGAAGTACCACCTCACACTGACCGAATTTTACATTCTCGGCTCTATGGCAGAATCACAGTAAATGTCTTGTTGCAAAAGATCCCAGTGTATGTTGTTTTGAGTCATAGTAACTGTGCAGTTGCTGAACCTGTACCTACATAACCTGAGTATTAGAAAAGTTCGTCTTTTTATTGGTTCTCCATATGGTATTTTGTCATCTTTTGGTTTGAATTCTTTGACCCACTTTCTCCAATATAACAGGGTCCACTGATGGTGACTGAGGCTTTGAAACCATACGGAGGAGCCGTGAAGTGCCACTTTGTGTCAAACATCGATGGCACTCACCTAGCTGTCACCTTGAAAGATTTGAATCCTGAGACAACCCTCTTTGTTGTTGCATCGAAGGTGAGTTCAGTGCATATTTAAGAGGAAACATTTTAGTAAATGATGCCAGGAGACCAGTATCTACTTTATACATATGTGGGAATGAGGGGGGGGGGGGAGGCCAGGTTGACTCAAATACTCACCAATAGACTCAAATGTATACCTCTGTTAACTGTGGTCTAGCCGCTTTAGTACTGGATATATGAGAACTGTTCTTAAATAATTTGAAAGTGGGACCAAAATGGAAGGCTAAAAAAGTAATTAAATGAAACTGAAGCCCAAAAGATATAATTTTGTGAGTAACATGAAAATCTGTTCATGTGACTATCCATTCTAGCAGCAAGTAGGCAATGCCTCTATTCACTCTTTATTTCAGGGAATGGGCGAATTGCATGTCATGCGTAACTGCACATGTGCTGTAGAGCCATAGTGTATAAACTGAGTGTGGGTCTGTTAGAAAAATGGACTCGCATTTTTTTGACTTTGCTCTTTTTATTAAGTAAGATTAGTGATAGGGTACCTTAGGAGGGACCTGATAGTCGAGGATGTGTTGTTCAGTCAATTTAATTGTTGCATACACTTAAAAAAGTCACAGGTCAGCATTAGTATGTCTCAATCATGTGACTAATCAGTCAGAAGCACATACTATTAACAATTTGTGATTGATTGCATTATGGTAATCTCATTCAGACAGCATCTTTTCACCACGTATGCCATCAAGGTCCGTCAACAAATTATTGACAGAAATCACAAAATGCTAAGTACGGTAAAACCCCGCTTATCCGAACCCCGTTTATCCGAAACCCTGTTTATCCGAACTGGCCGTTCTGTTACGCAAAACTGGCATCGTACACAAGCAATGTAAAATTTCAGCCTAGATTTAACATTTTGCCTCTCTGTTTAACTTTTTTCGATCCTTGAAGATCTTTGTTGCAGTTAAACCAGCTATTGTTAATGTTTATCTCTACTACCAACTTAAACTGCCAAGCCGGAGGATGAATACATGATTCAGAAATACCCGGCTAATTCTCTGTGTTTTCTTTCTTCGTTGTCGGCGTAGAATCACAATAGTGTCACTGAGTCCATACTGACAATAGCCTATCGAAGTGTACTAAACTTAGGCTTTTCATGCAAAGCCCCACGCTAGCGTTAGCACTGCCCCAACAGTTGTTCTTTTCACACCTAACAATACAGTGATTGGAATGAACACGCGTGTGGAAGAATGTCAATCAGACTTAAATCTGGGTGCTCTAGGTGAGAATAAAGTAAACTGATGGCCCCAGATGAGACAGTTAACAAGCTTGAAATTCAAAACAAATAAATCCCGTCTTGGAACATCTTTTGTCAATATCTTTGAATTCATTCATGCATTGTGTCAAGGGAACTGACAGCCCTATTAACACTTAACAAGCTTGTGAAAGATAGCAAGCTTCTATAACCTAGTTAAACTTCGGAAAAGCCATTTTGATAAAGTGGATCAAACTTTTCAAATCTCCTGAATATCCAATTAAGGTGGTACAACAAACGATTCAAACAAATAAAATGGCTGTACTCAAGACATATGGGCGAATTATCCCTTGCCACATTTGATTCCAATCACTGTTTAAAAAATTAAGCCTCGCACGTTACTTTTCTACTACCGAGATTCTGACATTTCGATAAGCCTAGCTTTCAAACAGTACCACGGCAAGTAACCGCGCTCGCAGCCTCGCAATGTTGTAGCTAGCACTCCTAAATTCGCAAGTAGCGGTACTAGCGGTTAGACTGTCGGGGGTATTAGGCCTAAGTGCCATACTTCTCACTATACATCTCTCTTTTCCATTTTAGCAAACGTTTATACCGTTTGTAGAGGTAAAAGTTTAAATGCATGTTACTTATTTCATCGCATTGTTTTGAAAATGTAGGCTACTGCTGCTTTTGGTTGAATGTTAGGATTTCGTGTGTAGGCTATGTGTTATCCTAACGGCGGGCAAATTATCGCAACCCAGACCGACATTCGTAACCCTCATTCAATTTATCCTCCTCGGAAGTTCAATCTAAGAAAAACACACGAAACACTTTGAATTTTCAACAAATATTTATTTTTTAATATGAAACCAAAGAAATAACATGGAGACAACGTTACAATGGTTAATTTCACTTTATTAATAAGCGCATGTTTCACTAGGGGTAGCAAATTAACGATAAACATGAAACCCTGTTTATCCGAACTTTTCTGTTATGCGAACAACGTCTGGTCCCGACGTGTTTGTATAAACGGGGTTTTACACTACATTGATCCAAATGAATCTCTGCCTCATGTGATATGTGTGGACACACACACACACACACACACACACACACATGAAACTGGCTTGTAATCACTGCCATTTACACTACACTAGTATTGCAGAAACACTATGAACAAGGTGATAATATGTATGAAATGTAGCCGTACTGGAAAGACTCTCTCCTGTAACCGAAGCATCGAAAAACTGCCATTAGCCGTCAGTTTGCAGGATGTGTGATAGTGGAAACACACAAAAGCTGGTACACCTTCGGTGCCAGGTAAACAGGTCGAGGCTCATACCAGCAGGAGGCGATCATCACCCTGAAATGTTAGAATTTTACTCCATGTGACTGTTAGCCTGCCCCTCTCTCTGGGTTTAACATATCATCAAATTTCAGACACCATTTAGAAGTTGGATGGAACGATGACATTTACTGTGAAGTCCCTTAGATTAGTGACACTTGGAAATACTACGTATTTGCTAATACAAATTGTGTCTTGCGTCACCAAAGTTTGTCACTGAAATTTTCTGTTGAAGACCAGTGCAAGTGCTTTGTAGATACATCATGGTACACTTACATTGGAAGAACAGTGTCATGTGGGTACAGCATTTGTAGCAACACATTTTAAAACCTCGTGTATTTTTTCCAGACTTTCACTACCTTGGAAACCATCACCAATGCTACTTCTGCTCGTACCTGGCTCTTGGCATCTGCTAAAGATCCTGCAGCGGTTGCCAAGCACTTCATTGCCCTGTCCACCAATAAGGTAAGCATTTGGAAACACGTTCAGATTGTATTTTATGCCATTTTTCCTTGGTAATAGTCGACAATTGTATCAAACATATCGTGTGGTACATGCTATATATCATGAAGACCTTATTATGCTGATGTCACTCTTATGAAAGTCTAAGGTCCAATGTTTTTTTTTATTTGCTTGGAGTTGTTCTCTAAGCCCAGAGGTATGCCTGTGAGCTTTTGATATCCTTGATGCGTGATCATATGTGATCATGATGCAAAGTGTCATTATTGATGGATCTGACCAAAGGTTATGCCATTTGAATGTAACATGAGCCCTTTGAATGAGAAACCTTGTATGCCTTCCAATCTTATCATTCCGATATGGAATGCCAAAGCTGACAAAATGCAGTTAAAGATTTTGTTTATGTAAATTTGAATGGTCGTTATGTGATATGAATTGCGTTATCGTCACTTTGTGACAACCCTCCACCAATAAAAGAAAACAATTGTTTAAATCATGATGAATTAATTTTGACAGAAAGGCAGATCTTATTGATATTCTAAAATCACTAAAAATTTTAAATGTAATTGTGTAGACACCAAGCTAGAAATATGATGGAATCACAAATTGTGTAAACCTTAGTTCCCAGTAGCACTGACGTTGCAAAAATGCTACCAAATTAGTAAACACAGAACTTAGAAATTAAATAAAATTAATAAACATAGAACACAGAAATCCTTATGTGACACACAGCTTAGTAGTCACCACGTAATAAAAAACAAGGAATATTATGTTGTGCATGGTTATGACACTGTCACATAATGACCACCAAAATTGACCACATGTGAAAGTAATTATTCAGTATTGTCTTAATGTCACATGTCCACTTGGTCATCAAGTGGTGTATCTATCATCACAGAATAACTCTCTTTGACTCACAACTCTGTCTGTACTATCATATGCACATATATATAGAAGCGTTTGCTTCTCTTCTCATTCTTTATATGATATCACATACCACATAATTACTTTTTACTTTCTTTCTGATTTAGTACTATGTGAACGTTTCTTACGCAGTAGTGGCATTATTTACTTTTAGATAGTGTCCAGGTTGTCAAGAAAGTATGAAATGCACTTCCCACTTTTATATACTGAAACTTGCTTGTTGGGAGTTTACAGTTTGGTCCATGATCTGTCTCCCTGAAGATCAGTCATGGTAATCAATCATCTTTGCAAGAGGATATTTTGTCAGTTGATATCAGTTTTAGTTTGGGTTTTTTTTTATTTCTAGTTTTTTATTTTTTTATTGTTATCTTAATAAAGTTAAAAGGATATTGAACTTGTTTTAGACTGAATGAAAAGTAAAACAATCCATGAAAACCTGGGTTATCTCTCTATCCCGCTCCACTCACCTTCCCCTCCACGACCCACTGCTTCCATGTCATCAAACAGCCTGTTAACAATATGCTGCATTGCTGCAGCTTCATCTACCCAGACTTGGTATATCTAATTAAATCTCTTGAGCAAACAAGCTCCAAAGGCACTACAGACCACAACTTCATAATCAACAAGTTGTTGGAACTACCTGCTAAGCTCAGTTTATTGTTCAAGATTAGACATTCACCACTGCACAGAAGAGCAAGGTGGGAGAGGATGACTCATGCTTCGATAAACCACGTCCAAAAAACCTGCAGAGACAGGCACAGGGAGGGTTTTTGTTGCTTTGCGTTAGCCAAAGGAACCTATGCATTCAACTTGGTGTGTGTATGCGGGTGTATGTGTGTGTCTGTGACACACCTTGAGTACGCTCTAACTCAATATGGGCAACTTGGATAAAACGTATACTTGGTGTACAGGTCCGTCATAGTGCGTATAAGTGCCCTATTGTTTTTGGTGTGCATATCTTGCATATTAATGAGGTTATGGGGTCAAACATAAAAATCTTAAAACTGCCATATTTCCATAACTGTTGTTCAGATTTGTTGTAAACTTGATAAGGTTGTCTGCTATTGACAGGTTCACAGCCCTGTGAAATTTTATGCTTATTAATATAGAGGAAGGGTAAATTTTTCACTCTAAAACAATAATATTAGCCTGAACACCAATATTGTGGTTATTATAAGCTACCAAACAAATTAGTTGAAAGGCTTATGGACTACAGTGTGTAAAATTCCCATTGGCAGTTTGTGGTTTTAGTGACACAGTTAACTCAATGGGATTTTGGTCTTTGGAAAATTTTGGTTTTGTTTTAAGGCTATGGTAGCCAAGGAGGACCATCAGTGAATGTATGTCATGTTTGAAATTGCAATATCTTTATAGGTTCTCCTATGTTGGTGTACAGGCATTTTGCGGTTGTAGTGACACAGATAATAGGATTTTGGTCAGTGGAAAATTGTTGATCTGTTTTAGTGCTATGGCAGCTTAGAAGACCATCAGTGAAGTTATGTAATGGTTGAATTTGCATAATCTTTACAGATTCCAATGGGTTAGGGAACAGTTTCAGTCACTGTGTCTAAACTTGGTATAAGGAGTTGTTAGTTTAGTGATTGGTACACAACTACAGTATGGTAGCCAGTATAGTCAATGTGTGTACCAGTTGAATTTGCATTTTCCTTCAATTTGAAAAAAAAATGGGGAACTGTTTAAGTCATCATATCTTAGCATGTTTAGTTGTTTGTTAATTTAATGGTTATACATGGGCCCAAAATATTTGGGACCCAATTTGAGCTCAACATTTGGGCCCAAATTTTAAAATTCATTGTCTAAACATGTGGTATATTTGTTAATTCAATGGGGACACTGGACAGATGGGCCTACATTTTTGGACCTGATTTGGACTCCATTTTTGGGCCCATTCTTGAAAGCCCCAATTTTTGGGTCCCCAGTTTTGAGGACCCAACTTTTCACTTGCCACAATTTCTATGCAAGGAACCACAGTGCCCATTGGGCTCTTGTTCAGCTTTCAGATGGTGCAGCTTAACAGTTATGGGGAAGTTAATGGCATGTCCAAAGTAATAGGACAAGGTGATCTTACATGGAGACGATTCACATGAATGACTGTTGCAGGGGGCGCTAGAGGGATATTACACTATTGAGTAGATTAGAGCTTTTCATCTGAATATCTTTTACTATCAAATATAAACAGGACTGTGTGATTGTCCAATAATACTCTAATGCGCTCGCTCTTCACCTCAGTCGTGCGGTCTTTTGTGTTTTAGAGGATTTTCCAGCCAATTTCAGTTACCTTAAACATCTCCACCTCAGAGATAAAACGTTACCAGAACTAGGCCTCACTACAGTGTTATAAATGAACCACCTACAAAGAGAGAGGTTTACTTATTCCAAATGCTGTTGGCAGGCAATGCAATCCATTTTGTTCCAAGATAGCTTAGCATTAACCCTCCCCCATTGCTCCATTGCCTTCTCAACGAGATAAAAGTGCATTTCCACATTCAAAACTGTTTATCTGACATTGCGAAGGTGAATTGTAGAGGTCGACTTGACACAGCAAGGGGACCAATTGTCCAAATTTTTGGGGCCCTGTCAGCAGCTGCTGATGCTGTTGACTGTTAAATCTGCCTCTGCACTTTGGCCATCTCTGCTATAGATATCCTGTTGTAACATGACAGGGTAGCAGTGTGACAGGAGCTCCCAATAAGGGTCCTCAACTAGGCGATAGTCACATTTCTGCCCAGGTTTATTGCTTTGTAGAATTCTGCAGTGTGATTCATTGGTTGATCACTGGGTCATTTGTGAGGATGTTCACTGATTACAATGTAAGATGCAATTTTACCAGCCCATAAGGGATATAATTAGTGTCAATTAATGCATTAGCTTATCCATCTGAAATTTAGATTCATGTTCTTTTCATTTTTTTTTTTTTTTTGGCATAAACTTTTGCATATTGTTTGTGATGTTCCTTGGTGAATCTTGTTATTTGAATTTTTCTGAACAAAAGTATCATCCCTTGAATCTTGTGTCTCTTTCACGAGGCTCTGTTTACTTCGTGACAGTCGTGACAGAGTTTGGTTCATGCTTTATGTAGAAGTATAAAGAACTAGCAATTAAACCTTTAAGTTTTGTCCCAACCAATATTCACTTCATGTTGATAATGTTGAACAGCTCCACCACTAAATTCCTGATAACGTATGTGGTGACAGAAAAGTAATGATGTTGCATATCTCTTGCTATGTAATAATGTACAAAGCAAAAGTTTCAGTGATGATCTATATATGCTATGTAATAGTTGTTGGTGAAAGTTCATGCCATGATGGTGATAGATACGTCATTTAATGACTAAGAGGAAAAGATATCATTACATGACAGTATATAAGATTTTATTGATTCCTTGCTGAAAACAGAAGGAATCTCCGCTATGGCGATGTGTGTCTGTGTGTCCTTGACAATTCTTGTTAACCCAATATCTCAAAAAGTGTAACAATGACTGATCTCACATTTGGTGTGTGGGTTGGTCATACAGAGTAGATGATCCTATTGTTTTTGGTGGAGCTCAAAGATCATTTGAGGTCACCAGAGGTAAAAATGGGAAAACCTTGTAAACACTATATCTTGAGAAGGATAACGGTGGGGACATCTCATATTTAGCATGTGGATTGCCCATATCGAGTAGATTACACCCACTGATTTTTGTGGAGGTCAAAGGTCATTTGGAGTCACCAGAGATCAAAGGGTCAAAATCATGTTAAATCCTATATTTCAGAACAAGAAATTGTTAGTGATCTCATACTTTGCATGGCAATCGCTTATATTAAGTAGTTCAGTATTAAGTAGTCAAAAATTTGTAAACACTTTATATCAAAAAGGTTAATCGTGTGGGATTTGATACTTAGTATGTGTATTGGTCGTATTGAAGAGATGATTTCTAAAATAGAAGTACTGAATTGAGAGTGAAGAAAAAAATCTAAGTCTCCCTCAGCTTCGGGAAGATTTCTTCATAATAATATATGAGCTTTTTTTTTAAATCTTCAAGTTTGAAGTGTTTGGGTTTTCTAAAAAAAAACCTTAGGGTTTGCAATTTTTTCAGGTTATTCAACTTTATTTCAAGAGATTAACTTGGTTAGCCAAGATTTCTCTCCCTCAAGACCCCCCCAAAAAGTAAACAAGAATGATAAGCAAGTCAAGCATATGCAAAGTAAAAAAATGTTAATATAAAAAATTAAGCAGTTAGGTCATAAGCAAAATAAGATAACATAGTGGTAAAATGTACTGAAAAAAGCTTAAAACTAACATGCTGAAAACTAGAAAATCATGAAAAATAAAACTTGTAAAAAGGATCAATATAGCGTTTTTGTAAAATCATTTATCAAATGTTTAACATCATTAAACATTGAGGCCCTTCTCACATGTTGCGGTAATTCATTTCATTTAGTTTTGCGGCTACATAGTAAAGGTTTGCAAGTGTGTGATATTAATTTGACTAGAATGCTTATCATTAAGAGTGGAATTTTGTTGATTCATAATAGCACATTTTTATCCCTGGAATAGGGACTCTCTGTAAAGGATATCCCGAAAGGAAATCCTGAAACTGTAGAGGTACTTTGTCTTGGTGAGTAAAGAGAAGTGATCAAGGAATTAAGTTTAGTATCAGTTAAATTCAAGAATAAAGATAACTGCACAGGTGAACGTTAGTAATTCATAAACTATAGTAATCAGATGGACGGAAGTCACGATGGGAGGAAATATGAGCAACAGAAAGGTTCTGAGCAAAAGAAAACAAAATATAGCTTTCTGATCAATTCGTTTGTAATAGACTCATTTTGTGTATTATTGAACATACAAGTAAGTCCACCCTCTCCCCCATTGGAAGAAAGGAACCAGTGGCATAGCTGCTGAGGGTCAGAGGTGAAACTTGCCCTCCTCCCCCCCAAAAAATTACGGAAATTTGCAAAAGTTCGAGAAAGTTGGGGAAACGATATTTTTTTTTCCTATGTGCCAAAATTTTTTCTAAGGAGAAGAAATTCTGACACATTTCCATCCGTAATTTGTATTTTCATGCAACACATCTCCCCAGATGTTGCGTGTCTCTGCAGCTGAAGGAATGCCTGACTTGTATATGTGGTTGTTACTATGATCAGTGCAGTGTGGTGGCACTGTACAACCATTGAGCTCTGATACAACTAACTCTGGCAGGCATTTTTGTATTTTGTGACCAGAAACTAAATAGCTCAAAATCTTCAAATCTTCAGGTAGGTCATGGACGATTTTTTCCATGACATTTGTCAAAAGTACAGAAGAATGACACCGTAAAAGGAATGCTACTCCAACATCCTTCAGTTTACTCCGAAGTAATCCACGGGGATGTTCATTGCTAGTCTTTTATGTTTCTTGGTTTCCCGATGTTGTACCGTTTATCAGTGTATGGCATCAGCAGATGCTTGTGCCTCTCAAGCCTGGCTACCCACTGTATTGGATCAGGATCGATGTTTGACGTCGAGGTTGCCTTCGCGGTAAAAGAGGGGATCGAATTGGGGAAAGGGCGTATGTCTTCAAAAGTATGCTCTGCAATATCACATTGCCATTCTGAATTTGGCCTCAACGGGTGAAAGAAGTGAAAATTTTAAAATCGTCAGACGAAAACGTTGGAATTTCTGGAGATACATTCAGTTCAAATCTAGCATCAAACATAGCATCTTGTCTCCTTTACATAAGCAAAACTTTTTCTAAGGGAGAGGGGGACACTCCATAACCTTAGACTTCTCCTTAGGATAACGCTGAGTCATCAGTTTCATCGTATCAGAAGTCACGCTGATATACAGGCTAAGACCGTCTCTCCCTGATGTCACTCTCCCTTTAAAGATCGCAACAGCCTCATGTGACCATGAAAGTTTTCAGGAAATGTTTGCATCTTTGCACTTCTTTTAAAGTCTTAGCTATGCTACTGAAAGGAACTTTCAGTGAGGGCAGTCTTTGTAACATTTTAGTAATGGTTGCCATCACAAGGCAAACCTTAGTGATTCATACATCTGAAGTGTGAGAATGGGTTTTCTATCAATGCCACTGGAGACCCTCAGGTGAATGCTCATGCAGGAAAAGGTTGCTTTTGCTGAGAAAATTGGTCAAACTGATAGCAGTCAACAATGTGCTCTTGTTTCTGCTAGTAAGGGGCCACCTAATAACTCACAGATGGGCCAATGACATGAAAGTATGAGAAGATAAGTATTCAATATGAAATATTATGGGTAAAAATGAGCTTGAATAGATTGTGCAGAATGGCTTTGTCATGGTCACATATCACTTAGAGAATGTTTGATTGAAAATACATCCTAACGCTCCATGACCCATCATCTGTTTATCTCTTTGCAGGCAAAAGTGAGCGAGTTTGGAATCGACAGCAACAACATGTTCACCTTCTGGGATGTAAGTTTCTCTTTTGTTGAGTTTTGTTACTATGTTTTGTTACTGAAATACGAAGCCAGTTAAGCTAAGACATCGCTTACAGTGTGGAATAATTTATGAGATGCTTTATTTACAGCTTACAAAATGATTTGACCAGCTTCTTTGTAAAGTAGCTACCACTGGAAATGTAGCAAGCATGGACTATGCATTTTAGTCCTAGCAGGATCTCTTTGAAAGACAGACTGAAGATACACTGGAAAATACATTTGTCCAAAAAAAGGCAAGATAAAAGACATGAGACGTGGGTTATGCCATTATGTGAAAACAGGAATGGAAAAAGCAAAGTAAAAATGACACGGAAAGGAATAGAATGCCTCAAGAAGTGAGCAGATAACCTATTTTTAGAAAGAGAAAGTATTGAGCAGGTAGAAAGCAGAGAGAGAGGTGACAATTGATACTTTTTAATAACGATAGGATGGCAGAAAAGCTGCAAATACAACGTATGAGAAAGAACCCAAGGATGTACAAGATGCTAGAACTGAATAGCTCAAATTGTCCATAGTTTTCCAACCAGGCATTCTCATATTACAGAGACCTTTGTCTAAATGAGCGATTCGATTCAAGTGGCATGACTGTCAATTTTTTGAGTATTTCTCTCTTTGATAGTAAATCATACTTTGGGATTAAATTTTTCTCCCAACAGTTTTGTTACACTTTTCATTCTTGCAAGGTTCTGCTTTTAGTGAAACAATAAAGGTTTATGTACAAATGTGTGTGAAAGGGAGACATTACGATCTTCAGAATGCAGTAAAATCAGCACAATGGATCTACAGTGACAGAACAAATGAAAGCAAATGAAAATGCATTTCGAAACACTCACATTTTCAAAGTTCTTAAGTGAAGTCAGGAGTGGATCTTCATGTGCAAAGCACCAAGCTACTGTATGTATGTCTTGTATATATGCATACACATGTTGTTGTAGTTGTGATATAAAATATTTTGCGGTGCAGTCTTATGTTATAATTTGACAAAGCAGCATGAAAAGATTGATCTAAAGAGGATATAGTGACATCCAGGAAGGGATACTTGGTGCTAAAATAGCAAGTGATACTTGTAGGAGTAACAGTATACGGCCCAAGTAGTTGCAGTATTGCCTTTAATATCATGATGTATGAAACAGCGGTATACATGTACAGGGAAGGGCCGTTTAAGAGCTTCATGACACTCCTATTGTTCCGTACTATGTTTATCGACTTCAAAACCTTAAGTTAGTTGTTATCTACAGTACATAGTAGGTAGACTGCAAATCCTCTAGCTTAGTGTAGCTAGATGCTTTACTAAGCTAATTATGCAAGGAAATTTTTCACGGTGAACTGCCATCTCTTCAGATCTGTTTTCACTCGTATGGAGTGCAACCGATACATTGTTTATATTGACCTAACATTCGGTGTAGGCTTACTGTATTTGTATTCACAGGTAACAGGTATATATCTCGGTAAATTTTTGGTTTCAGTGATACACAATTTTGTCGTAATTTAACGTTCGGCCATCCCATAAATTCATGGCTGTTTTTAATGACTTGCCATCATCTTAATCCCATAAGTTTTGCTTACAAGAGACCCCATGACAGTCATCTTTGGAACAATAGTCTGACTCGGAACAGAGGACAGTTTTCAAAATATCCGCCAACCCAAGACAAACATTTCCAGTTATCAAAAACAGTTTTGTTTTGTCCTTGAGAATTCGAGAATACTGTCCGCCATGTTCATTTTGATACAGTCATAAACAACACTACGCTTTGGTCATCTTTCATGAAGAATTGTGTGTATTAAGATGAAGTAGGCTATGAAGTACACGCTTTTAAATTTGGCATGAGCTGAGTACACAACTAACGTTACTCCTATAAACTTGTACAAGTGGTGGCTGTAGTACCGTACACGTACGTATTGCCTGTGTAGGCAATGTAGCAAAGTACAGCATGCTTATCTCTGCAGCCCAGGAGTGTAACATCAAACAGCTGGTTTGTTGTCATCCACTTCTGACGTCACTTTTCAGATCTCTGGAAAAGCATGACATGTCAGCCTCTACTGCCAGAAACTAAGTTTCACAAAAGTTATGCCTGAAATCCGCAAACACATCAAATTATTTTTGGAAATTGTGGACAACAGTGGCATTTGAACAGGTGTGAGAGAAGTCAGTTGTGGCAAGCGGTGATTTGTCTGTCAGTTAGTCCCTTCCTTAAAAGTTAGAAGCAGACATAAGTGCATTGGTGAAAATTCATAATTGAATGTTGAAAGGCTACAGAAACACATTAAATGATTCAATAACTTTGATGACAGATTAGAGTGTTTTCCAGTGATAGTAAATAGTTTTTCCTCTGTACTTGCTGCTTTATCAAACTTTCAGTGATCATCAAATTAGATGTGTGCTTGCAACTCCAGGTATCATTCACATTTGTTAGCAGGAAGACAATCAGGCTAGGAAATAGTGTTGTTAATAACATTACTCTGATCAGGTGTGGACACGCTTTACTGCCAATGATTACTGATGTGATGCAAGACTGTGGTGTATCATAACATAACACTGAAACCATTACCACGTATTATGAAGCACTTTGACTGAAACTCTGCATGACTACGTTTGATTAACACCCTACAGTTTCATATGATCAGCAGGGAGGACTGACTGTGGCGGTTTCCAAGGTTTCGAGACGAGCAGGATTTGTACATTAAGTGTGGCGTATATTTAGTCTACCATCATCCTATCAAGATTTTTCACATTGTATGCAAAACTAAGTTATATCACTAATACCTACCTCTCCCAATGACCTTTCATCCTCTCTCCCTCTGTGGATTAAAATTTTGATCAATTTATGCAGTTGCCCATGGTCAGCTAGTTACCATTGTAACCAAGACTGAATAATTGACATGCCTTTATCTTCTTGTCACCATTGTTTTTGAGGTTATTGTTATTTCATGGTGTCAAAATATAAGAGTAAACATTTAAGGTAACTTTACTCTCGGTGGAAACATACATCCTACAATATATCAGTCAGGGGGGGAGGGGGGAGGAAAGGTGTCGATGTTTCTATCTCCTTTGGAGTTGCTTCAGTTTATTAAGTTGTTTGAACCTTGTTTATAAATAGAAGCTCCATAAGGTGTCCTTGAATTCTGAACCAGACGTATCGTTCTTTTGTAAAGCCTACACCATCTCTTTACACAAATTGCACTCAACACCAGCGTTAGAATGCCCAGGTGCTAATTGCATCGTACTTTGGATCACGAAGGCGTCGAGCGAGGAGTCCATGGTTGATCATGCCGAGGAGATCATTTTGGTCGTAATTGTTATTTTAATTATGAATTAAGGAAGAACAGACTTGTTAATGATTACCGTCGCATACCTGATGCTGACCAACATAATGTATGGAGAGTCGTCACTTTCATTTCCTTTCCTAAGCTGGAAACGAAACTTTGTGCAAAACTAGCAGTAAATCATTTGTGTCCATCCTTAGTTTCTCAACTAATTGCAGTTTTCAGTTTTGTTTTTTATCTGTGTATCATCTGTTCATTTGGAAGTACATCAAAGGTGTGTTGAATGTAAGTCCACTTTGTCCAACATTGTAGATTAATTACAGTTCAGAGCAATTTATGAAAAATTGGAACTGAAGAGTCATAACAGTGGTAACAGGAACTATCCAGGATATTAATAATTCAGCCTTGACATTAAAAACTACTATTTCAGGTTTCAGTCTGATGGATCATCTGTCAAATCATTATTTATGCATTGTGGGTGGGATGAATGCCAAAACACTGTAGGGCACAGAGCACAGATCAGGTGATAAAGTTTGACATCTGACCATACCCAACACCACCTTTGATGTTGGGAGGTCTCAAGTCAGACTTTTTTACAAGAACGTGGAGTTCAAATTTGACTTTTGAATGCACTGAGATCGCAAATACTGAAAGTTATTTTGGTGCTGCATTTGCAAACATGCTGCTCAAGGTCATGTTGCCTATTAAAGCAGGATGTACCGTTATTCCTGCATTTTCCAAAGTGTACCAAACTACTGGCCGTACTTCTCACAGTTGAAAACAGCTAAATTAATCTTCCCTCTACCATAACTAACACCCTTATTGGTAAAACTTGTCCTGAAAGAATACAGCAAAGATGTTCTTTTCCAGGTTGGTATCAAATGGAAGAGAATGATGGAAGATCAATGGTTAAGACTGTTTTTTCCATCAAACAGCACATCCTCTAAGGAGATATGTCTATTGCGTAGTTTCGTATTGACATTCAAACTATCACCATGGAAGTCAGAAACCTCGACGTTCTTGTGACTCCTATCCCTTCCGGTAGACTGCTCCCCTCCAAAGGAAAAGAAAAAAAAATTAGCAGGCATAAATTACATATGCTGATTTTTACCTTACACTTCTCTCCCATCTGCGAAGTGGGTAGGAGGACGCTATTCACTGTGGTCAGCCATCGGGATGTCCATCGCTCTCTACATCGGCTTCGACAACTTCGTGAGACTCTTGGAGGGGGCGCACTTTATCGACAACCACTTCATGACGACCCCCCTCGAGCGGAACGTTCCCGTGATTCTTGGTCTTCTCGGCGTCTGGTACCACAACTTCTTTGGAGCAGAAACGCACGCCCTTCTGCCCTACGACCAGGTTAGAACTGCGTTGCGGTAATTTTGCCGTCTTCAGTTTCCTCCTATTGTGTCTCTTCACCTTTGCTGCATTTTGTGCCATTGTGTTAAAAGACTCACTTCAGAAATGCTTAAGATGGTATATCTAGCCTTTTGTGGGTGTACGTTATTGCTTCAGTAAACCCACTGATACATGTTGTGGCTCATGCCACATAGTCGAGAGAGATATCCAGGTGCCAAGCAACCGAAAAAATTTTGTTTGCCCCCTAACAATTTTTGGGGTGAGAAAGTTAGTAACATTGTGTCACATGCTCAGTTAGATCTACCCTCTAATTTCTGTTTTGGCACACTCTAGGAATCTGGTCTGGCTTCAAGCCTGCTCTGCCTTCGTAGCTAGTGTAAGCATCAACCCAGCAGTTTGTACTGACAGTGAAAATCTTCAATTTTTTTTTTTGTATCAAAATTATGGTAAAAATAGTATTTTAACTAAACTCCTACTCTTACATCTTTAATCCTGTTTATTACTGCATGCATCTCAAGGTTTTGTGAGCCAAGAGCAATAGTTCTGCAATAATGTTAATTGCTGCATACAGACTGAACTGAAAAATTTCAAGCTACTTCTACCGACCATTTCAACTTTAGGATAAGTATTACAATTGTTTGCTAAATTTTTGGGCCCTATTTGGAAGAATTGTTTCTGTTGAAAGCAGATGTGACTCAATGGGTCATCCATAAAATTGTTTCATAAGATCTGTTCATGAAAATGAAGAGATTTGTAGAATGAAAACATACGTAACACCAGCTGTAGTATTCATGGTCATAGTATTAAAACCTAATCTGTGGCCCAGAAAATTTCAGAGATTTGTCTGAAATTTTTAGCCATATCCTTGTGGTCTTTAAAGGTGGAGTGTCACGTTGGAAGGATAGGTAGTTGTCACTGAGACAAGAAACAGAAATGCCTAATAACTCACTTTTTATGTCATTCCCAAATGGATTGCCTTGGAAACTATTAGATCAACTGGAGATTCAAAATGCATATTTGAAAAAAAAAAAAAGACGAAAATGTGCTACAGGTAAACTTCATCTTATTTCAACCGTCTCTACAATACAATTGAAGTAAAAATCTCTATTACTGTAAGTGTCTGAACTTTCCTTTAATGTTGCAGCAGGAACCATAAATTAGCAGATTTTGAAGAAAGTGGTGTAAGCTAATTATTCAGTGTGCTTTCAAAACCAATTATCCTCCTTTTGCACCATACATATATTTACATTTATTTATATTAGGTCAGATCAAGAAGTTTCTGGTGAATCACGGTGTATTAGGATTACATAATTATATATATGTTATATATATTGCATATAATTTAACATAATTTATACTTATTTAAATACACCACCTTGTGGTGTAAATCTCATGAACAAAATTCCCCTTTTCCTCGTTTGCAAATAACACTCTCAGTACCTCCATCGATTTGCCGCCTACTTTCAACAAGGAGACATGGAATCGAATGGAAAGTACGTCACCAGGAGCGGCCGGAGGGTGGAATACTCGACCGGACCGATCGTCTGGGGTGAGCCAGGGACTAATGGACAGCATGCATTTTACCAGCTTATTCACCAAGGTAAACGCATTTTCCATTAGGAAGATTTTTTTATGTCATTTTATCTGTGTCAGCTGCTTCCAAAGCAGGCATTTTATCTGCAAATCTAGCCAGCTCATTGTGCAATCTTGAAGTGGATGTGACTTCTCTTGATATTTCAAGTGTTTTATTTTAGAAATTTACTAGGCAATGGCAAGTATTATTTCAAAGTTCTTAAGGTGCCCGCAAAGAGTTTATTTTAACATTCTGATAAGATGGCAATTTTAACCAAGGAAAATTTTCTATGTTTAAAGTCTCAATGAAGAGATTTGGGAGATAATAACAAAATCTGAGATACCCAAAATAGCCTTCAACCCACAGAAAAGCCAGCCCCACAACTATCTTACACTATCTTATTACAATCAACTATCTATACTGCAGCTACACACCATTTTCAAGGTGCTTAGGTATTTCCCCTTTGAAAACAGTTCATTCACAAGATTTCTCGACCCTGTTCGCAAGTAATCAATCAACAGTTTCCCAACACTGATAAGGAGTAGGCCTAAACTGCACTTCACACCTCTTATGTACAGAAAAATTCTGCATTAAAAAGAAACTAATCTGGCACACAACATAGGCAGCTATTTAATAGGATTATTACAGCATTCAGTCCCATCAAGGAACTCTGAATACTTCAATCTCTTTCGTTACAAGAGTAGGTTTCAGTAGGTTCATTGAAATGTAGTGAAGTGTGGGTAAGACCAGCAAAAGCTACTATGCTCCACATGATAACCTCTGTCAAAGAAAGCTTCCCACTGTTGACAGCGGGTGAACACTAAACCCACCAAAATTTAAGATCATTTACTTCATATAACATACATGGTTCACAATCTTCTCATGTGCAAGGCTCCTTTCCACAGTGAGCTGTAATACCAAAGGAAATTGGGAAAGTTCCACCCTCAAACCAATGTTTGTATTAAAATGCAAGTCGAGCATTAGCATGGGATTGTAATGAACTTAAAGGGACATGCAATCAAGTTATGTTGAAACGGCTCCTAAAGTGCCAAAGGAATTGCGATTACCAGCTAAAGTACTTCTCACCATGTTCAGAAACTTTATGTAACGTGAGTCTTTCTCTTCTGTTAAGCTAAAAACTGATTGCAATGGAATTGAAGAAAAACTTATTCTTTCATTTTGCACCCCCTGGTTAAATTAAGCCTTTTCAAACACCCACAAGCATTTATCACTTTCCTCCCCTAAGTTACTAAAATGCCCACAGAGATGGGAGGGGGGGACCTCTCCTGTTGACAACCACTGATATGATGCATTCACATGGTGAGTCAGTTTTCATGATTCGTATCTGTGTTCACACAAAGTTAATCTCTGGTGTCATCCAATGACCTTTCACCTTCCAAAAAAGGTTAACTTCACTGAATGTAATGCACTCACGAGCTCATAATCAACAGTTTCCATCTTCTATCTATCAAGAGATATTGTGCCAGCAGACATTTCCCATCCACCATTTTCAGTGTTTGCCTTCTTAGTAAGGCCACATAAGTAAACGCATGCAATCACCACAGCATAAAGTTTTTGTCATGACAGCAACGACAAATTCATTACAAACCCCATCGCTGACTGTTCTAACCACAAACACATAAAAAGAGAAAAGGGTGGAGCAACTGTAGCATTGCTACTCTGGTTTTAACTGCTTGACACTGTGCTAGACTTTGTTGTGATTACCTGTGTACAATTGAGCTATACTGTATCAGCAAGTCACTTTCCTTGAAAAGCCACTCAATTTGTAACAGGAGAATTTCTCCAAATGAGCCAAATTGTTACTGATAAGTAACTTGTAAGGATAGGAGTTACACAATGTGACTGATGTGCAAATTTTGACATATTTTGGACCCACAAGTCGCTCTCTAGTGCTCCACACAATATCTACCAAGCCCATGACCTAGCTGCGGATGGAGTGCAAGAACTGAACATGTGAAATTCAGTGCAGACAACCTAATTCAACATTTTGCTGGATGATTTTTGTACCAAGTATTTCTGCTTTCAGCTTTTATTAACACTTGAATATGTGAGGAAAAGTTAAATTGGTATGCTATTTCATTTCATTTTGGTTGGTTGATGAAAATTAATGGGGAGAGGATTTATTGAATTAAAGTATAGAACAGAATGGTTGTTCCCGGTGAGGGAATCAAGACAGCACCTTGACAAGTTCCTTCCAATGTTCAGTAATCATGCATGCATATATTACACAGTATACTATATGTAAATACTGCTATTCAGTCTGAGCTTCGGGCTGAGATTCAGTCTAAGGTTCAGTCTAATTCAGTGTGGTCTTGCCAGATCCCACAGACCAAGCGTCATGACCCGCACACCTTGTTTCCTACAGTACTGCTGTAACATGCAAGTTCTTCAGAGAATAAGATAAGCAACAAAACCTTTTACAACTTTTCTTCACTTTCAGGCACTCGACTGATTCCTGCAGACTTTATTGCACCAATTGAGACCCAGAACCCAATTGCAGAAGGCTTACATCATGAGGTGAGTACAAAATTTTAAAGTTTCTCTGCTGAGAACGTTGTGAATGTGACGTATATGGTCAAACAGGAGACTCGTTTGTGTATCAAGAATTCAGAAGTGTGCTATGTTCATTGTGACTTGTGGGTAATTTCCTTTGGCTTGCAAACATAAGTCTGTGGTTTTTGGTAGTTGTAGCTTTCTATTCTCTATACCTGCATATACCAGGCATGCATATAAGACAGTTGTGGTGATGCGTGGCAGAAATACAGCATCTCGTTGTATACATATCAGGAGCTGTTGAACTTCATTGGCCAAAGAAAAGGTAACCACCTTATGTCTCTTGTAATATTGAATAATTACTTGTTAGGGGTCAGTTAATTAACCCTGTTAGGGGCTGCCACCTGGTATGCCTATACCATATAGGATGTTTAGTTAGGGAGGTGAAAACTTCAAGTGTATTTTCGTGTGGGCAAAGGTGTATATTTGTGTGTGTATGTGTGTATGCGTGCCCTTGTTTTCGGGTGGGATCGAGGACCGAAACAATAGATTTTAGGCCCTCTGTAGAAAATTCAATAGATTTCTCCTTTCCTCTCAAGATTAACAATAGACAGTCTATTGGTAAGGTTAGGGTTGAGGAAGAAAAAACAAAAGAAAGCACAATGAGGTCCTCGGAATGAATGGAAAACAAAGCTGTGTGTGTGTGTTTGGGAAGTAAGCAAAACAGTGTCTCACAATCTCTTGCGGCCCAGTATTGAGATTCACTGTATGCCCAACTAGTACTGTCAATTTCAGACTATGTAGGGAACGATAATTTTGTTATTCTATACCTTCAGCTGCAGTACAGTCTGAGGCAGCTTTCACATATCAACACTGGAAAGAAATCATACGGGATGGCTTTCCATTTCCTGTACGTTGTGAAAAAATTTTGTACGTTTGATTTTGGGGATGGCACTAGAAAGTGATGCACTTTAAAAACTGCATTCATTCCTCGACAGAAATATCAAATGTCACCACTCTTGAACATTGCAATTTTCTTACGTAAAGGCTGATTGCGTGATCACGTCAAAGTGTTGCTCAGTCTTGAGTGCCATGCTTAAAGTCATGTTGCAGTTTGCTCTGCAAAGATGTTGAGTTGTATGTGACCTTTCGTTTTCACAGACAAAGAAGTATCATTTTCGCTCACATTGTGAGTAATACAGCCACCTCCAAAGGAACAATTTTGTAAGCCGTCTGTCGAGAAATCAGAGTATCTTTCCTTTTTGTGTTCTGTAACATGATCCTGTCATGTCTCACAAAGAGTTTGTAAATGTGTGTTACAAGACTCAGCTTCATAGAGTTATCACTGTGCTATATACAAACTTGCAAGTGTGTGAGCAATTTCAATGAACGTAGATTAAAATGTCGTCAGCAGACCGGTATGTTCTTAGATATTAAAACACAACCTAGATGTAACACTTGCATAGGTTGGCATGCTGAGTCTGATCGGACAGAAAAGCAATGATGTAGAAAACCTACTTGTTGCCATGGGAATTTGAAGATATTTGTCTGTGCATGTACTCTTCTGCCTGTACCAAGATTTCATACTTCTGTGTAATTGTGCTATGGTCTACCGGCGACGTTACACATCTATGTAGGCTGTGGAGAATCTTGGATGTAAATTGTAAGTGAAACAAGACCATCCCTTTCCTTCCCCTAGCATGTGAAGCACTACTGTAAGCTAACTGTTTACTTATTTTAATAATAAAGCTTAGCTCAAAATCTTATAAACAAATTGGGATGAACTTTGCAACACATCGGATTGGTTCCTCTTCTAGGACTTCTGGATAGAGCTAACCAGGAGTGGGGGGGGGGGGGGGGCAAAGGGAACAAATCAGTTATCACTGAATGAGGAAGAAGACAGAATGTCAGTCTTTGATAAAAAACATTGTAAGTGGTCTGAGAGATACAAGATTCTCTGTTATCTCTTAGATTGGCAAAGGTCACTGTCTTGTCTGAGAGTAGGATGGTAGGAAAGAGGCAAAATCTTTTCCTCTCTATCTAGTGCTTTTGATGGACACTGCTCCAGGTGGAATAAATATGGATTTTAATTTTTCTCCACAGCTTGTTGTAGCTAGCAATACGCTTTGACAACAACAGACGAAACTTGATCATATCATTGTATAATAAAATGTTATGGCTGGCATTACAATACTTTGACTTGAATGAGGCAGGATTTCCTGTTGAACCCAACTTTTTTGTTCTTGCTTTAATATCATTTTTCTCTTCCAAGTCTGACCCAATTGCAAACACACATACAGGTTTATACTGCCAAATGGGGATCCTTTCATTTTACTATTCAAATGTGGATGGCGGCAGATAAACATTGTAGTGGGTTATATTGATGGGAAATAATACTCTTTGTCACAACAAAAAAGGAGGGCGCTCAAATTTTTTTCAGTTAATACTTTTCACTGTAATAGTGTGTATCGATTTGTCGCTAGGGAATCGTGGACCATGGTGCCTTACAAATGTACACCTGCAAATGAGGACGTAACCCAACATATCTCAAAGGGGACTTCATCTACACTCCTTCAGATTCAATAGATAGCTTCATGGTGCCATCATAAAGTGCATGAACTCTATTTAAAAGCCAACTTAGAAACGGAGAACGTCCCCAATTCCAGATGGGTCCCCGATTGGTATGTGTGATTTCATAAAAATGTCCACAACTGAGGCCAATTTTCAATGCACCATCTAAAGTCAAAGTGCTTTGATTGTGAGACATGCCACACGATATCTTCCTAAGGCCAATAATCATTTCTTTAATGAAGGAACCCCACAATCCCAATTTGGAGTTTGTAAGTCAGAAAATTTATTGTTATTGTGCCAAATATATGCCAAAGCCATGGAACTTGATGGGTAAGTCAACTGATAGCAAAGGGTCAACATACCTAACCAGTACGGTATAGTGAAGACTGCTTCAACTAGGATACATACCAATTAAGCAGACACCGTGAAAGGTGACGTAGTAATCAACATTACATAAATGTAAACTCTATGATAGGTTGGTAGATGCAGCGTAATACTGCAACCATCATTGCTCTCTGGATCACTTAAAATCTGCTCTCAAGATGTTTTTTTAGATTGAGTGTTAACTTTGACCATGCAAGACCATCTGGAAAAGCCCTTCTGAACTGTATTTATGTATACACCACTGGATAGTAGATGAAAACCTTGAAGAATGGCTGATGGACATTCCCATCTGTCCGGGGTGGGGGAAGCACTGCCTCCTTCTGTCAAGGGATGTTCGGCCTTAATTGATCTGCATTTTGTCATTATCTTTATATAAATACTATCAAGTTTATGTTCTGTCAAGTAGTCAAGTAGATGAGAGCACTTGCTGAAAGTGGCAAAGGTCGTATGGCAGTCCTGACTCGAGAATCAAAAGAAAAACAACTTTGAATCTACAGCAGTAAGTGAAACAGGAAAAGAATTTGATTCCCTGGAACCAAAAAAGAAAGTGAAAGGGCCTCTGCATGGCAGTGTCCTTTGACAGTGGAAGAAGTGAAACTCTGAACTGTCTTTATATGTTACAATTAAGATAGCTCTCCTGTTCTGTGACTTTGGGTGTCAAAAAATTACAACAATTTGCCGACATGTGTGTTTAAGTTTTTCTTTCAATATCATTTTGGGGACTGACTGGTTTTTACAAAATTAACTGGAACCGCTCTTGCAGTTGATATCCTAAATGTTGTTGAAAGCCTCTATGGATTCTGAAACTTCCTAAGATGCTTTTTTGCTGTAGCGTAGTTTGCGTTTGTGAAAGCAATGCTAATGTGTTGATTGCACCAGTAAACTCTCTCTGCTTTCAATGAATGAGGTATGGTTGCTCACATTTAACAGCCAATAACAAGTTAACAGCCAATAACAACTCCTATTCGTAATCATTACATGCATACCTATTTTTTTCATGTGTAGGTTTTTGACCTGTGGGATAAGAGTATCCTAGTATGGTGTTTCTGAACCTAAGCTGAAGCAGTGCACTATTGGTAATAAAAACAAAATGGATGGTATTCATGTAACTGATAAATAATGACTAGGAAATTCTAACCAGGAAGTTATCGCAGACTGACTATGTTTAGCAAAACCTTTTCAGACATTTCTGCGCTCCCGTTGAGACTGAGAGATACATGCATTGAATTATGTTTGGTCAAATTTTCCCAGAGTCACCAGTTGTGTGCATGATTTAAAGGGAAATAGGGCGTTCAGAATACACCAACATGACATACAAAAGAATATAGCGGTAATCATAGTTAAAGCATTCAGTCTCATCAATAAACATCTACCAAGGCTTCATCTCCTCAAAACATTATGCATCTCATGAGTAATGGAAGATGCATCATTTGAATTTTGAAAAGTTTGGGTGAACAAATTAGTTTTGAGCAACAAGTAACTGAATTTCTATCTGTGAGAAGCTTGTTTCTTGAAAAGAAAGCTACTGCCCTTCCTTATTTTGAACAATCTATCATTCTACGTCCACAAACATTGGTTTCGAAAATATGGATGTTTTCTCTAAAACAAACGCCCTATTTCCCTTTAAGCCAGAACCAAATATTCCAAAACTGCTGGAGATTCCCGCATGTGGAGCCATTTGTGCAACTCTTATATTGCAATCTTGAATTGTCCTTTAATACAAAGTTTGCTCAGAAATTTTGGAGAATGGTAGATCTGTGTTTTTTGGTCCTAGTGCTGTCTGTTTCCCTGTTTTCATTATCCTAATGGATAATACTTAAAAACTTTAAAGTGCTTCTTTTGTATTTTGAAAGGGTGCCACCATCTTGAAGTGTGGCAGTTTTATGAGAGATACTGTAGTAATCAGAATGTTACCATGAAAGTTGCATGCATGTCAGAAAGTGACCTTCTAATTACCTGGAAATTTTGCAATTATTACTTGATTTTTTATGGTGACCCTTTGTGAAGCAGAGTGTGAGTTAAATGGCAGTTTGGCTGTTTTTAGCATCACAACTCTAAAGAAGAAAGTATATTCTGGGACTTTGTGACAAGGTTAATAATTTACAAAATCAAACTCCTTCAAAATTGCATGGCAAACACTGCAATTTTGTCAGTTTGAAGTACAAGGAACCTCTCGTGTTTTCAATGATGCTTCGCAGTGACCTCATCTAATATCTAAGTTGATTCACTTGGAGTGAAGCATGTTTGCCCAAGTTAGAAGATAGCCATCACTTCTTTTTTTTTTTATGTAATCATACTTAACAACCTGCAGATCTGGGTGAAGGGGCCCAGAATGATCCAACATCGCATTTGCATCGTCATTGCAGCGACGGTCTCCTTTTGGAAGCATGTCGCAGTCATTTTTGCGATGTTTCTAAAGGTGATCTCCTACATGAAGTTGAAAAATTTGTTTTTTTTGCGCTAACAGAAGCCACTGCGCAGCATGATCATATTCAGTATGTGCAACTAACTACATTTGCTTGAGGTCACAGCTTCACTTCAATGCTAGGGTTAGGTGTGTGTGAGCTTCAGTGAGAACTTGATTGGATTCCACCCCACTCCGATGTGACCTAGATAGGATTCTGGCTTCCAAGGGAACTGGTTTAGATCCCTTCCTTGTGTGGAGTAGACTGGATATCAGCTTGTAGAGAACTGGACTGTATTTCAGCTTCATTTGTGATGACCCAGATCTCAGCTCCAATGAGCACTTTGCTGTTCCAGTCCTACTGTGAAGTTTACTGAATTCCGTCTCACTTGGTTGGTATTCAGGTGGACTTAATTCTTTCATCACCCTGCAGCCACATAAATTCACTGCAGTTGTCTGATCGTGTCTGCAATTTTCAGTGTCAATGCCACCACTTTTGCAATGTTTGCCTGATTAAATGCACTGTATCTGTACTTTCCTTTCCAACTCCCCTCCACCCACAATTCAGCCTCCCTCCACACATAATCTGGAGAAGGAATTACAGTTAGTTTGAAATGGTATAGGCTATATATTCCAGTCATACTTGATACAGAAGTGAGACTAGCAAAGCCCTTAATTTTTTGTGTTCTTGAACTTGTTATTGCATCTAAAGCTCATGTTTAATTGTGATAAGCCGACATCATCTTTGAAATGACAAATTGACTCAAAGCGAACATGTCATGGACATTTTGTTGCACATGTTTAGAACGACATACATGTTTCACAATCTTAAAGGACAAAACCTTATTTGCTGCCAAAACTTTTAAAAAGTTGTCAAAAGGCACCAGTGTCATACAGAAAATTAAATGCCTAATTATCCAGTTCCAGGGGCTACAAATTTTCTAGAGCAATCCATTACAAAGAATTTTTTTGTGACCATGTGTTGCTATATGCTATCTTACATATTGTTTCAAACTTGGATCATTTTAACAGCTATTGTCTCATATTTGGACATGTCGTTAGTTGCAAAAAGTTTTTGGCAGAAGGCTTAGATTTGTTCTCTTAGAACACCTTCGGTGGCATGTGGTGTTTGTGTGAACAGCTTTGAATGCCTTCAAAAGAATTAATGACGTCTCATTTTTCCTCAGGACACAACAGAACTAACCACTTTCATCCTACGAATATCAATGAAATATGTGCATTTAAGTCATATGATGTCACCTCTGAAAGCTTATTTCAGTTATGCCACATGCAGCCACAATATTTTTCTCTAGACATGCAAGTAGGTTTTGAAAGTGTAACTATCTTCACATGTGTTTGTTATATCAGGTACAGTTTATGATGCCTTGTTAGCTGACAGTCATTTTTGTAAGCTGTAAAAGACCAATGATGGAACTATAAAATGAGCTGAAACAATAGGTAATAGCTCAATACCTGCAGTGCATGTTGCCAATGGAAAATGCTTCTTCAAAAGATGGTCTTTTTGTGGCTCTATTGTTAGGAATCTGCTTCAACAAAAGCAGTGATAAAGGAAGGTACAATTAGTTTCTCAGTGAAGCAAACATATCATGTTAGCACATTTTTTTTGTTCTTTTCTTTCTCCTACTTTCTTTTCGTGATTTTATACTGATAAGCAAATTTACATTGCAATTGAAAGTTCAGTGCACATTCCATTAGACCTGACACCCATGTCATCCACTTCGTTTGCTGTGTAATGGGAGAGCCCCTCACATTTTCCTTGTCTTGACTGGCTACAGTCACATATGGCAAATACACCAAGCCAGCACCACGCCTTCATTCACCTCTATATCCCTGGTACAAAAATACAATAGATACTAATTATCACGTGTGACTTGTATCAGTTAAATCAATTGAAGTAATCCTCTAAAGAAAGTTAAGATTTAAATCTTAAGTCCAAGTGGAGACCTCGATCTAGATCTAATTGGCAGAGGCCCTGTGTTTTTTTAAATTGATGAGATAAATGAGTCAGTAGTTCATATCCACACAGAAGGTAAAGCCAATTTGCACTGCTCTGAATGTTGTGATCAGGTTTCATTTTGTATTGCTACGGAAGAGTTTACCTTCCTCTCATTCTGGCACGAAAACAAACAAAGAAAATATTAGAAAACTTTCTATGATATTCTGTATATTTTCCTTCATTTGAAGTTGTCTCACTTTAGCCCAATGTTCTCATCTTTTCATTGGGGAAAAGCTTTTCTTTTTCCTGGGTGAAAAATGTCCCAAGACATTCTAGTTCACAGCCATGTGTTTCCTTTTTTGGAAACACAGCTTTCTTTTAAATAATGGAATACACCCTTACAGTGCTTGTCAAGAGTCTAAAGATAAGCCATAGTCTTTCATGTCAACCGATGGAAAAGGCACCCTTGGTATGACCTTCTTTTAATAATGACCCCATGCAGCATGTTTAAGAAATTCCTATCTTTGTAATCATGATTTCTTGCAAAAGTCCTAGAAGTTTCTGTATCAATACCACCCCGATAGGAAATTTCTCATCGCCCCTGCCCTCTGGAATATTATCTTTTCAGATCCTATTCAAAATAAACAGGACTTTTGTTGCTTTATTTATCTACATTCTGTCATATATCAGCATCAATATGAAGAATGGCATGTGTCGTTTGCAATAAGAGTAGAATGTACTTTTGAGGTTTTTTAAGGTTGTGTGACATGCATTGAGAAAAGAGCACTCTTCATGCAGAAGTCGCAAAGTGAAACCCTAAGCGAAAATCCGTTGGAATTTTGTTTACGTCTGTCACGTCTTATGAGATGTGGCCTTTCAGAGTTTGAGAAACATGCAAACCAGATGACATGGAGTGTTGCACAGCTTCATTTTTTCTTTTGTTAAGCCTATATTTTTTGCCTCTTAATTACTTTATTACTGAGTTTCACATTGGTAAGTGATATCGATATTTTTGAAGAAGAAAATACATGCTTCCAAAATATAAAAGCCCTGTGGGCATATAGAATTTTCAAATGTTCTCGAAATAAAAGGTTGCATAAACAAAAGATTTTCATAAGACATATCATGTGAGTCCATCTCTTGATGTCACAAATTTGCATGCTTAGCCAATGTTTATTAATGATACAGCATTGAGACACTAGTTTGCCTGTAAATTTTTCAGTCTGTGATGGATTTGTATGAAATTTGTGGCTATTTATAACGTTTCTAATGCTTAATGCACCTAATACTCCAAAATGTCATTTCCATGTCACCCAACCCTTAAGTGCTGGATAAAAAAGTACAGTCCTTCCTTTCTATCAGTTCAGTATACATAAAGTGCCACAAAGTGTAACTTTGATGGCACACAGATGGACTGAAAGTTACAAAAACAAGAACCTTTGTTGGTTGTAACTGTTTATTTAGTGTACCTGTGCGTCATGTGTGACGTGTTGTACAACTGTAGCCTCACATAGACCATGCACACTGCATGGGTAATGCAACATTGCTTAGGTTCATGATCAGTGATGAAACATGAGACCAAGGATAAATGGCAGGTCGGTGTTGAAATCTAAGTCCTACACTGATGAATGGAGGGTCGAGGTAGGATGCCATTAACTCCTTGTCTGTGCCCACCGTAGGTGGTCTACTTGGTAATGTAATCTACTTTCAGTCCAATGATGAACAGAGACAAACTGCACACTAGTAGTGGTATATTTACTAAGGTTTTTGTGTATGGTGTGTGTGAGAGAAAGTACACAGCTAGTAACTAGAGTGTTCCCTTGGATTTTAACTTTTCAGTGTAAACTGTACCTGATAAATACCTTGTACCAGTGGTGTTATGTGAGCCTGTAACAGCAATTGAACAGGATAATATGGTAACCAAGTATATGGCATTTTGTTAAAAAAATTAATAGCAACCCAGGATAACCAAAGTACACTGAGCATTAATTTTCCGTTCAAAACAGTTATTAAAGGCGCCTGATGTTCACAACTTTATGCAAATAGATCGGTGTCACGGTTGTTTTGAAATGATGTCAGACACAAAATAATCTGCCCTGGGTTACAGGGGGGCACATGTGCCCATCATTTTTTGCCCCCCAAAATAAATTTTCTCAGTTGAAAAGATTTAAGCTACATTTATTTGTGGATCTAAATAAACGGAAAAAAACGGGTTCTGATGCGTCACTCCCGGTGACCTAGGGGATATTTTCAGCTAAAAATTTTCTTGTCCACTCCACACCAACCAATGATGATGCTCCCCGTAGAGAGTGTATGTCCTATGGTAGGCATATGGCGTAGTGCTTCCAAATCATTAGACGGTGGTGACACTGCTGGAAACATATTAAAAAGGTAACTTCTTACACTTCCATAATGAAATACAGATATCTCATTCATAGCTTAATTGCAGTTACAGTGAATTCCAAGCTGCAGTATGGTGTCTGTATGACATTTTTCCTGTCTCCATATCAGGTCTGTGCAAATGACAGAATTGACTCTCTATATTTGGTTAACAGAATATATTTGAGAGAGAGAAATTCTCATGGTTTGTTATGATTACAACCATTGCAGTGATTCTCTCAGAAACATATTTCTTGCTTTCTTCTCAAAACAAGTAGCATTTGAATATTTACAAACTGTTATAAAACCTTCCAAATTTTCATGACATATGCTCTTTTGCTAATAACCTACTAGCATGTGCAGAATTTTAGATTTGACTTTATTCTATATTCTTTGAAATATTTTGTTATTTTCTTTTGTTGAGCACTTGTGTGCATACATTGTAAATTATTCAGCTTCATCTTCCTTTCCTTGCTGTCCCAGATATTACTCGCCAACTATCTGGCGCAGACGGAGGCTCTCATGAAGGGAAAGAGCAAACAGGAGGCAGAGAAAGAGCTGCAGGCAGCGGGGATGCCAGCAGAGAAAATCAATAATATCCTACCCCACAAGGTAAGTCGATTTTGATGAGCTTTATAAGAGAATGGGATGCATGAATTAACAAGCAGGGGAAACTGTACTGTCTCAACGAGAAATACCAAAGAGTCCACGCAACACGACCTGTCTTTCGATGAGATCCGAGAAATTCTGTCGATCGCAGTCGGGGCCTGGGAGGGTTGCCGATGAGCGTGTTTTCAAGCTGATGATGTTTCCCTGTGGAGAAGTTTACTGGTGACCTGACAATGGCCTGTTCACCTTGATGTCTCTCCAGCGTATGAGCACGTAGGGCTAGAATGAAATAAGCTCAAAGCCAAAGTTCCCTGGGAAAGCACTGAATTGTCTGGTGAAATCTATCCCTGTCATATCAACCCTTACCCTTCACACCTTGTGCCCAAGAGGACATTGAATCGCGTGCGCTTGAGCACTACGATATGGCAATGATCTATTGCATCCATCGTATGCCTGATATATACCTGGTACATTACCTGATATACATCTCATATATTACCTGATAAAGCAGACATGTACAGTTGGGTCTGGACATGTTGCTAGAATGGAATTGATTCGTTTATCCAAAGTTCCCCAGGAAAACTCTGAATTGTCGAGTGAAAGCCATCCGTGTCTTATAATCCATTGCATCCATTGCATGATAAACAAACCATGAAACCTGTTATGCATGTAGACAAAGTATCTTGTATGTTGCTTTTGTATGCTTGGCTTGCACACATTGCACCGTGTTTCTGACCTGTATGTGTGTGATAGATTTCTATTGTAGTACTTGAATGCCCAGTTGGGAATCTGTATGGCTAATTCGGGTTATTCAGTTCTAGCATCATGGAGATGCCAAGGAAAATAAAGACTATGGCTAAAGCGAGGTATTCAGGTCCAGCCTCATGGTGAGATGTCTTACTCTGACAACGATCCCACTGGTGGAGTACTCAGTCATGTCGTGATAATGAGCTCACGGTCTGGTAGAGAGCCAGTGTAGTGATGTCTGATGTAAAATGCAAAGGGAATGAATGGTGGTGTGGGGGCAATGGTCTCGATGCGGATTGCATCGACGTTGATTGGTGGCAGTGGCACTATCTTGACATCTTAGTGCTGAACTCACGATTCATGGAAAACTGAACACTGACTGAAATCTGGCCGCTGTATGTCAGACAAGCTTGGGTGACGGAACTTCCCTGTGACACATCTCAATTTTGAGGAATACTTCAGAGTAAAATACAAAAAGCTATCACGTGAATGCTTTTATTTTGTCAAGACCAAATTTAAAAAGGTATACCTGTAGACAATGGGAGTGCAGTGCCAGGTAATGTACTGCCTGAATTTGTACTTAAGTGTGTAGTGTTCAGGTGCGTGACTTGTACAGTAACTGCATGCACTGTACTACCTTCCTGTTGTTAGAGCACAAAATACATATATTTAAATAACAACATTCATAAATTGCCCAGCTAGTGCAGGAACTCACAGATTGACCTCCTGAACTTAAACGATTTCCTGCTTTGATGTTTCCATTCACAGTACCACCAGTTAGTTAAACTCCACTCTTCCCCACAGGAAAACTTATTGTAATATGTGGACCATCTGAAAACCCATTGAATCAAGTGTCAATTTCCTGAGCCTCTGACTTGCATACATGTCATACCAGCTAGGTGTGCATTGCATATCTTTAAGCTTCCACTCAGGCTTCCGGATAAAAGATATCGATTGTACAGACTAAAAAATGGTCAAAAAAGGGGGAAAAAAAGGAATGCTATGTATGTTGCTTCTAAGAATAGTTTACAATGATGAAATGTAAACGCTACCAAAGGACAGGATGACATTCTGCTTATGTCAAACATTTCCCAAGGATGCAGATGACTATAAAATGTTTCTGCACGATCTCCCACCTATTCTCCTCTTATCCCACAATGGAAGGCTGAGGCAGTCTGCTAATGATGGAGCAAACAAATACAATCAGACCAATGATGACTACAATGATAAAGATTGTGTGACCAGTGTGGTTTGATGCATTGAAACAATTTGCCTTGTTCATTTGGAGCAGCTGTGATGCAAACCCTATTGGATCAACATACAGGACTAGAATATTGGTGGTAATGGTTGTGCTGCATCAGCATACAGGACTAGAATATTGGTGGTAATGATTGTGCTGCCAGCTGAATGTCCCAAGAAATGCTGGTAGTTGATTTGAAGGTGTGTAAGCAGCACAGACATAATTAAACCCTTGGTTCAAACATAACGAAACATGGAAAATTACGACTTGGATACACAGCACAACAAAGTCATAGTGTATGCTGGGCTATTTTTCCTTCAGTTGCAAGGTGGAATTCTCAATACATTTAAGTGTACTCTCGGCATGTAACGTTCAAGGTCTGTTGAATTTGTTGTCGTGTCTCATACAGTGTGACATCTCTATCCTGCTATAAGATGCTATTCCAGCTGCAGTCCAATCCCTTACATATAACTCCAGTTTTCTCTTCTTCACCATTTGCTCCGTCAACACGAAAAGTTATTTACGATGGAGTCGGCAGTACTATCTCTGCATTGATGCACAAGTTCTTTATTTTATTTATTCTTATTCTTAATTGTACTAAAGAGCATGTTGCTAGTCGTTATGATTTGACAGAAGACATGTTTTGGCAATGAAGTATCATTTGACATCAGATTTGATTTATATTGTCATCATGTTCAGTCTGCATTTGTCATCACATTAAGTCTACTTTCCGCTAATGTTAAGTCTCATGTTGCCTTATAGTCATCAGTGTAATCACCTTGAATGTGCATTCTCATCACATTAAGTCTTCTCATTTTAAAATCTGCATTGACTCTGTACGTTGCTCCGTGGGTCATCGGTATTGTCTAGTTGAGTCTGCATTTGTAGTAAGTCTTTATTAACACCATGTTGCTTCAGTCATCAGTGTCATCATGTTAAGTCTACAGTTAGTCATCACATTAGTCCTCTCTGGACTCTACATTGCGCTCCATGGGTCATCAGTATTGTCTTGTTGGGTCTGCGTAATTGTCGTAAGTCTGCACTAAGACCATGCTGCCGTAGTCATCATTGTCATATTTAGTCTGCATTGTCATCACATTAAGCCTCCTCTGTCCTCACATAAAGTCTGCATTGACTCTACATTGCTCTATGTTGAGTGTGTTGTCATAAGTCTTAGTTGAAACCATGGTCCTAGCTCAGTCGTCAGTATCATCATCAATCTGACTGACTGCTTCGTCATCAAATTAAGTCTGTTTCAATGTTTTGATCTCATGTTAGGTCTGCATTGACACCATGTATTTTAGTCTTCAGTGTCATCATGTTGATGATCTGCATTGTCGTGACATGAAATGAAATCTGTTTTAATTTCATAAAAAGTCTGCAATGACACCATTTTGCTCAGTCATCAGTGTCATCCTGTTGAGTCTACAGTGTCATCACATTAAGTCTGCTTTGATCTCATGTTATTGCATTAATTGGCATCAACTACGTAATTGTGTGAGTCTGCATTTCCATCAGTGCTGTCAGTCTGCATGTCATCACAAACAGTCTGCAAGTCATCACAAACAGTCTGCATGTCATCACAAACAGTCTGCAAGTCATCATGTCAAGTCAACGATGTGATCTCTTTCAGTTTGTATTGCCATCACTTTGAGTGTGTTGTCATCTTATTCTGTCTGCATTGTCAATATGCTTTTTCTGCACTTGCAGTGGCACTGCTTCTGTGGGTGCGCTATACGGGGGCATGCCACAGAATCGTATTGTGACACAAAACATAACTTTACTTTAAAATTTGTTTTGAATGACATTTATTTGTGGAGAAAAGGAAAAAGGGCTTGAAAATGCCCTCTTCAATGATCTAGAGGAGTTTTTTGGCCAAAAATTTGGGAATTTGCTCCATGCCAACCAATGATGGTGCTCCGCTTAGATAATATCCAATCATGAACATATGGCAATGTGTGCCTCCAATCATTAGAACCTGGTGACACTCCTGTAAACGTGTGTTTTCATCTTACAGTAGATGTGTGTTGCCATCACATTCACTTTGCATTATCCTAACACACAATCCATCTGTATTACAATCACATTGAAGAATATTTATCATATATAGTCTGCATGCCTTATTTATCCTAATAAATGCCCTGGTCATCTCTGGTACCTGTGCTTCTTCCACCTCCCACCACTCTTACCCCCAGCCCCCCCCCTCCCATCCTTTTCTTCAGGGGTATGGGAAGGTGGCAAATGTGTTTTACTTTCCTGTCTGCAATTAATAACAATTTGGAATCAAACTAGCCTAGGTCATTTCTTCCAGCATCCTGATGCTTCTGATTGAATTATTTCAGAAGAAAAGATTTATATTGAAACCCTGTTTTGCTTTGTGACAGAGTTCCATGTCAACAGTGAAGGAAAGACTTTGACAGTTCAGTCAGTAGGTTTACAAAATTCGCACAACATTTACGTTTGTTGTCACGTTCAGAATCGACCTTTATGTAACAGATAGACATCAAGGTTGTGAACATAACCGGTGGATCGATCAAAGGTCCCATGTAAACTAACATGTTTTGGACCAAAGCCATATATATGCTTCAAGAAGACTTTGAAAAGGTAAGAATTTCTGTTAACAAACTGACCCTTACTTATTAGCACCCCCTATTTGAAAAATGCAACACCACTGGGTCATTGAACAGGATGAATACAGTCTGTGTTGTAGCCAGATTCGTGCATCTGCATGTTGTATGAGATATGCATTTTTAGCTCATACCATCATGCTGGTGTGAACTTTTGTTATCACGCAGTGTCTATCTATCTATCTGTCCACACTTGTTCAAAATGCTTCTCCTCCCACATGCTTTCATGGATTTGTTTGAAACTTGGAAATAATGTTCCCTAGGTGGTGGGCTATTTGGGGTGTTTAGACGTTTGTGGTCCAAGGTCCCATGTGGGCCCTGTGGCCCATTTTATGAAATTCTACAAAATGCTTCTCCTCCTACAGATACTCTTGTACAGTGTTGATGGTTTGTCATAATAATACTCTGTTAGTGGTGCCTTCAGGGTGGTCAGGAATTGGTAGTCCAAAACTCCCATGTGGGGCCCAATGGCCCATTTTATGGTATCCTGCAAATTACCTCTTTTTCTACTGTTAAAGTGCCCCCTTAAACTGTCACACACACACATCTCAAATATCCCTATCGTGCATGAATGATAATTGAGTAATTGGACGGTGTCAGTTGCTATGCTAACTGAAACTCTGTATTGCCCTCAGGTATGTTGACCAATATTTGGACTTAAAGGGGCACTTTGAATTGTTTCATGAACTTCAGTTAGTCTAAAAGATCAAACGTCTGCAATGTTGGGGCTCTAGTTTATGAAATTCTGCAAATTGTGCAGTCCTACAGATTTCCTTGTACAGAGTTGATGATTTGGTATAGTGATATTTAGTGGTACGTATAATTTGACATAATGATACATAAATGGTACCTTCAGGATGTTGAGGTATGAGCTTCTGCACCAATTTGTGCTCTAGTTTTTTTTTGCATTGCTGCAGCATTGATCCTGAAGTGCCATCACATCAAGTAACTTCTGCCCTCATACTGAGTCTTTAATTTGGTCGTCGTTTTGTTCTCTCTACATTTTCATACCGTAAATCGCGTTACAATGGAGTGCATGACTCGTTTCGTACACAGAGTCAGATGCATTGGCATCACGTTGCATCGACGTATGCTTGCCAAAGTAGCGGTTACGCCAATCTAAGCAATATGTGACCTGAGTCTAAAAGACAGTAAAGCCTGTTCACCTCAGTGAATGACAACCATGACATTTTGCAGCATATTTTTGCTCCCCCCATCACTCCATGTCTGCTGTGTTCCTTCATGCCAACGTTAATTGGTACAGAACACTCAATTGGGTGTGTGGAGTTATCTCGTCTAAAGTACGTTCATTCTTTTCATCTCCGTCAAAATGCCTTCCTTGGTTTACTCTTGAAGCATAATTCCTCTAATTGATGATTCACTGATAAGTGCTAGCTGGTGCCAAAACAAAGGCAGCTCAAGGTATTGCCACAGTAAATAATGGCTTACAGTTTTAATCGCACATAGCATTTCCATTTTCTTACGTTAAGTACCACTGGAAGCCTTTCTGCCAGCGTTTTCCCTGAAGTTGGCTTCGCATCCCATCATTGCCATGATGCAATTATTTTTATAACTTTGTGAATCACCTCTAAGCAATGTTGAATTGGAGGTAGCATTACATTTGCCCCATATTTTATACACAGTTAAAACCAGCATAAGTAGGTAGATGTAACTTTAATATCTAGAATAACTGGGTTGAATTTCAAAGGAGATTCATCAATCAAGAGTCACAACATGAAACAACAAATCAAGCATTTAACTGGAAATGCAGCAATCGGTATCTTATTACAGTTTTGTCACGTCTATCCTACAATGCATCTGCTCTTAACATTGCTGGTCCTCAACGGCATGTTGACTAAATCAATGTCCATGATTTGTTCTGCGGTAGGATGCAGCACCCGCTTCAAATAATAGACACTCTTTACTGCCGGAGGGAAACTGGAGATGAGTCACGTGCATGCGGAACTGTGGTGTAAAAATCCATTGCAAGATCATGTTGCATGTGAGCAGCCACTTGTGCTAAATCATCCGAAGAAACTGACATCCAGGCAACTTTGAAAAGTGTGGATTCAAGTAACCGAGTTTAAAGTTTCATCTCTTCATAAATATGACAATTAAGTGGAATCACAGTCATGAAATACATTCAACTGGTAGAAATGCAAACAGACTTTGGACGATATCTGTCGATGGATGTTAAATGTACGCAACTTTGAAGGAAGAAGCACAACCAAATGAACCCTCCAGACTAAGAGAGAGGATTTCTAATGTAGCTGTAATGTGATGTCTGCAGACAATCTCTAAACTAATCATGGCTTTGCTTACACACTTACTGCTGTAATCGCCATAGGCGTAGAAGCCCAATTTGATTTGGGGGGGCTGTAACAACTTGCCGGAAAAATACAACCAAAATAATTTGGCGCTCTTTGCGCAGGTTTCACATGTTAGTGTACATACCATATGGGCAACCATCGGTTGCTATATCACAAAGGTGGCATGCTTATTACATACAATCATTTGCGTGTCATTTTATTATTATTTGGGGGGAAGTTGTTACAATAATGATAATAATAATGAGTTTAACCGTTACAAAACATGCTGGTGAATTGCCGAATATAGAAGCATAGCTCCCAAGTTCGGAGAGGCTAGATGCGGGTCCACCTCTGACCTGTCCGTCGGTGGACCGCCGGCCTGGGGGGGTGGGGTATAAGGGGGGACACCCCCTCCCCTTTTCGAAAATTTTTGAATTTTAGAAGTGTCTAAACGCAATTTGGTGGCACTTTTTTAGCAAATCAGTCAACACAATTTCTTTTGGCTGCAGCCAAAACAAACCGTGCAGATGCTCACAAACTCGCAAAATTTAAACTTTTCCAACTGATAATTATCATTGATTATTGTAATTCGAAATTTCTGGTGCTGTACATGCAGTGCGTCAGAGGCCACTCAGCATTTTTCGGGAGCATTTGATGCTACCCGGTGACCAATCGTCTGACAATGTTGTCTGACCGTGTAGGTTTAATTGACAACTCTGAGACAAGCCCCTTCTTTACCTCGCGAAGCAGGTATTTGTTTTTGGCTTTAAGGTTGGCTTTGCACGGCGTGATTATATTCGACTGCCCACGTTGGGGTGGAAAAACTTACCTGTTCGACGATCGTAGGCCCACCTGCTACGAAGGTTACAGTGTTGTGACAACAAACGTCGCACTTGAAAGATGCACTGCAGCGCGATTAGTGTATGTAGGCCTACTATGAAATAGTTGAGTTTGTGTGTAGAGTTAATTGGAAGTTTCCAGTAATTTAACAGTGCTTGATATTTCAGCGTGGCACTTTCAAGACTGGGAAGATTTAAAGTGCTGGTTTTTCAGAGGGCTGGGCGGGTCAGCGGGTTTGGATGTTCAAATGTGGGTCAAACCCGCCAGCGAAATGCGGGTCACTTGGAAGGTATGTAAAAGTTCTTGTGCAATTCAAATAACAAAGTATTTCATTCACATACACCCCCTCTAACATTTGTGCATATTATAAAATTACTGGTTAAATCATTAAGATTAAGTTTTCAATAAAAGTAAGAATTTCTGCTCCGCCTGCTTCCAAAAATATTTCTAATGTCTTCCATTTGTTCTTGCATTACTCTGTTCGTAAAATCTCGTTCAATATTTGGAATTGCAAGATTATGGAGTCTTTGCTACCCCATGGTGTTACGCAAATACGTTTTTAGCCTGCGTAGACCACTGAAGGCTCTCTCCGCAGAACATGACGTTGCTGGGATGGTTCCGTTATCAGATGTTCTTACGTACGCCGTGCTGTATACGGCCCGTGAAAGTGTGCAGTATAGGCCTACTACTTATACTATGTGACATGCCAACGTAAACAACGAAATATGTTATGTAGATGGAGAAACTGAAGTATGCAAGGCTGATTGTGTCAAAATTCTCTTTTAGATTAGTAGGCTTAATGGTGAATTTAGTCTGGCAAGTTTAAGACGTTTATTTCAATTATCCAGGATATTTTTGCAACTTTTAATTTTCTTTAGCTACATCTTTTCAATTTATTTTTCTTTCTGTAGGTGTCCGAAAAATTGTTAACATACTGCCCGAATTTTCACAGAATTTTTTGGTTTGGGGGATGCACCCCCCAGCCTCCTATGCCTATGGTAATCGCCTAGTACAAAGCCCAGTTTTATGAAAAATGTAGCAAAAAAATGTTCGGCGAAATCACTTTTTTCTTGGTTTAGTAGACATTGCCTCTATGGCAGGGATCAAGCGATTCAATTGACCCAACAACAACAACATGAGGTGACTTGGACAAAAAAGAGGAGGGCCCAGAGCAGATTTCTTAGCCCTGGGCAACAACCATGGCCAGCATACAACCCCAGCAAAGGTTCAACCCTGTAGGTTTTGTCGTATGCTAATGCATGTCTGTGTAATTTTTTCAGGGACTTAACTCTGTAGTATAGTCACCATAAGCCATGAGTGTGTTATGTCCCGGTTATCCTAGTAAGTAACGTTTTCATGTAAATGTGATGTGATCAGGTCTATATATGCACATGAATATGTGATACAGTCATGCATGGATTAAGCCAGGACTGGCTGAACATCCATGTTAATATTTTTGGTCACCGTCATTGATGTTATTTTTTCAGCATTTTGGCCAGGATTGTTGATATAGACGCTCTTGTAAATATCATCACGGAAAAGGAAACAGTCTCTCCTAAGGGAATTTTTGCGTTTAAAAAGCAACAACATGGCACACAAAGAAAACAATTTTTATTGCTTTGAAACCGTCTCATCTCACTGGTAGAAAATAGCAATGGCCTCATTGCCTCAAAGCATAATGCATGTTATGAGTTTAATGGAAGGTGCATCCTTTGAATTTTTGAAAGTTTGAGTGAATAATTAACTCCTGAGCAACAATTTGTTAAAATTCTATCTGTGAGGAACTTATTCCGTGAAAAGAAGGCTTTCATTTTGCCTTGTTTGAACAATCTATCATTGTGTGTCTCTAAATATTGATTTTCAAGATATCATTTTTTGTTTAAAACAAACACTATGTTTCCCTTTAAGACAGTGCTGTCACCTCAAACTTATTTAGTGTACCCCTCTATGCTAATTCAGGATTGGCTGTTTTTTAATTATCATTTTTGTTGTTGAATTGCTTAATTTTGCAGCATAACACCTTGCCTATGCAGTTCTGATAGTCAGCAACATCTTGAAAAATACTTTAATAGAAATGCTTAGTCCCTTTAAAAAGATGGCACAGATAAAGCAACAACAGTTTATCACATGCAAACCAAGGGCAGCAATTCATTTTTGAAAGTAGGGGATGTTATGTTAAATGTAGCACGGTAACATGATCTTTGTCATTGAATGCCATCCTGGGACTCGGTAGGGGGGGAGGTGTCTTATGGATGGTGTACCTTCCCCTTTGAGACATTTTGTTCGCTTATGTAATTAAGGTGTCCTAGATAAACTTCTGCTACAACATCTAGGACTGTATCTGTAAGTAATCGCATGTGGCTCAAGAACTTTTAGAATAGCAAGCTAGAAATACATCCAAGAACAGCTGCAAATGCATAATAATGTGTAGATATATAGAAATGAAAATATTCTTGGTCCAGAGGTTTATGGGGGGATGTGTTATATAATATATCCCCTCCACCCATTTTCATGGGGGATTCACCCTGGGCATATGGCCCTCATGCATTTTACCTTCTGTGCGACCGGTGATGAACATTGTGGCATCATTGTATGACCTCTGGAATGCTTGGCGCATGTTGTGTTGAAGTCTGTAGTTGTAAGGATTAGATTATATTGGAAGACATATGTGGTGCAACAATCTTGCATTCCTTTTGATAATTTGTTGCTCTCCCAATTTCAGATACACAAACATTGTCCATTCAAATCAGTAAAAACCACAAAAAATGGAGCAGTTTGACAGCTGTCCTCGGCTGTTTGTCCTCGTAAAAACCGAAATAAAGTCACAAGGTGTGCTGTCAAAACTATACTGAAGGGCAATGCATTCACAAACTATTCAATGATTTACCACTAGTGATACCTATTTTCACACCGTGCGGTGAGATTTTGTCTCTCTAGCTGTCTGTAGGGAGAACTCTCACTCTTCCTGGAAGGAACAACTTTTGAGTCGAGAGCCTGCTTTGAGCCAAGATGCTCTGAAGTAATCAAACTCAGACATACTTCAGACAGGAGCAGTTACTGTGTAGTCGTTGCAACATGAATAGATTCGTTGTGATTTCACCTCTCTTTATGAATATTCAAGTACACGTACAATGACTAACATTCTCTACTATTAAATACAGTGTCGACAATTTCCTTGTGATTCATGCGTATGTGTGTTTCAGCTTCCCTAGTTCTCATGCACAAATTCTGACTGGCTGCAACACCACATTGAAGTTTATGATTGATTGGTTCTCGCAGTCAGTCATGTGTCACAACATAACTGTCTTTTCCGGGGAGGTTTTTTGTTTGTTTTTTTTTTCAAGTGTGCTTTGTTTGTTTGTTTGTTTTTTCATTTCAAGTGTGTAACGTTCTGTCAGAGAATGAGCAATAAATACTTCGCCCAAATAAAAATGGCACTTTCGAATTTTTCTGAACAAACCGTCAAACATAGTTGTTTGTCGAAACCAAACAGATTCGCCACCTTTGCTACGTTTTTATTAATGTAGAGTATGAGCTTATTAATATCTCAGCCTTCAAAAGGTTGTTTACAAAACGATTTATTTTTGTGTCAGCTAGAGCGGATGGTAAGGATAGCAACCCTCTGTTATCATATAAATCATCAATATATGAGAGAATATTATTATTTCTTATGATTATTGCTATGGTCACCATTATGCGTGTAGATTAAGGAAAACAAAAAGCCTCTACGTGAATCTGAATAGCCATGTAGCCTTCCATTATTTTGACCGCTTGCCCTTTTTGTTGCCTCATTTTTAATCAGTAAGAGTCATTGAAATGTGTTATGATTCTTTCAAGTGTCTGATCTGTATACAGTTGAATTGTTCACTGCTTGCTGGTGATGGTGGGCAGTAAACTGTTGAGCGCATACATGCATGTGTGCGTGCGTGATCGATCCACTGCAGTGCACATGAGGTATAAATACTGGTGTATGTGTGTGTGTAATATGCTCTGTATAACATAATTTGTACATTCTGTACGTCAGTCAAGCAGCAATGATTACAGAAAATTCTGTGTTTTGATGAGTCACCCTTTGCCAGTTACTTCATCAGTAATGAATGAAGAAAAAAATTATTCCTTAATTTTGGATTCAATGCTGTCAACATTAGTGGCGTGTGAACATCCCAGTCACTCCAAAATTTGAACAACAAGAGAATATGGAAGGTGTTACTCACAAATCTTCTATTCTTCTGATAGATGGTCCTTCTTGGTCAGCTTTACATTTTCCTCAACTGCTATATAATTTATATGTGTGTGGTAGCAGGGGTTGCGTAGCACACAGTATTTGTTGTCCTGCATGGTCTTTCCAAAACACTGCTTATGAGATTTGTGCAGAAAAAAAAAAAGCTCACGTAAGGTTAGCTCAGATCAAATCTTGATATTTTCGTCAAAGAAAGGTTTTTAACAGATGTAAGTAACGAGAAAATTGTTTAGTTTAATTTGTGGCTCCTCAAAAATACTACAAGTTATTCTACTGACTGCAGGGGGAGCAAGCTGAAGGACATTTTTTGGTTAACTGGATGTGGATCACTCTATGCAAGTCACTAGAAATTAATCATATGACATGTAGATCCACCAAAGGGTGGATCCAGTTATTACTGTGAGGGGGAAGGGGGAAGTGAGGGTGCATTCAAGGTGGAACATATGAACAGGCCGCATGTTTCTTCTGTAGGGTCTAGGGACATGTGTGAGGCCCCTGGTGGGGCCCAGGTGGGGCAAAGCCCTATTGGAGGTTCAGTGGATGAAGCTACAAGAAGCTCTTGTACTGTACAGTGAGTCAATTTGAGAACAGATAATTAGTTTAAATTGAGGTCTTATATTGCACAAATGACTCAATATACCATAGGAAATGCCCCCGCAAAAGGTACTTTAAAAGACCTGATCCCATTTTATTATTTAACTTATACGGATAACTTAAGGGGGATGGTTGCTGCCACACACCCCGCTGTATTAGCGGTTGGAACTGGCACATCAAGAAAGAGGGTACTTACATGGTACTTAAATGTTCCTTGAATTGTAATGTAGACAAGTCAAAACTTGAAAACATTGTAAAACTACTGTATCTCAACCTTCACTGAAACATAAACATTGAAAACCTGTGTCCACTAAAGTTACTTCCCAATGTACCCCCCGTCCCTCAAAAAAAAAAAATGTATAAATCCCTTGTTCTTGTTTTCTTATTCTAGTTCTTATTTTGAAATCAGTCTACCTCAGTTTTTAGCTCAGCATTTAGATTTGTAAACCTCCTTTAATTAGTGATTTCGCAGAGTGAACCAACATGCTGTATGAGATATAATGGATAGTGCAGGATAAATATCTTACTGAACCTACAACTTCCGACAAACTTACCATTGTCAATCGTGAATCGATGGTGGGGTGCCTCAGGGCAGCAGTGTCCACCACACATCACATTGCCTTTGAGCAAAACCTGCAGAAGATGCAGTCTCATAGGCAGAAACCACTGGTACAGTGAATGTGTGTTTACGTTCAAGCCTGTGATGTAACCATAATGGCATTGTTTTGGATAATACTACTGTAAATGCCCTATGTAAAACCCAGTTATGTTCATGACAGGCACAGCCCTACGCTCTAAAGGAAAATGCATCTTTTGATCGCAACTATCAGCTTCAAAGCTTATTCAACACCATTTCAATATATTCATTCGCTGCTGTATATATTGCAATTCACCCCATTTGCTAATTATAAGCGAAGAAAGTTCCTGTTTTATATAATTTTGCCCTACCATATATTTTGACGTAAAATGTACCTACCTTCTCATTCTTCTCATTGGACATTGTAAAGGTATGATCTATTGCAGTGGTCCTCAAAGTGGTCCCTGCTGCCCCTCCCCCTCAAGTTGGGTGATTTAGTGCATTTCACCAAGCTCAACCTTCACGCTAAGCTTCACGTGGGCTCTCGATCTATATATCTGCCTTCTGCAGATTGTTCAAGTAGTGAAATTTTACTGAGGGAAAGATGTTACTTAGTGTACGAAGGTGAATGGTAGGACATTGGGAGGGGGAAGTATGGGAGAGGTGCATTGGGGCAGTTCAAGATGGTGCAAAGGGGGAGCTGGTCTAAAGAAGTTTGAGATGAGAACCAATGATCTGTCGGAACCTGGTCAGAGTTTTAGTCAGAGTCAGAGGTTTACACTGGTTGAGCCTTAGAATGCTCTTTGCTGTTTATCTGTTCAATGTTAGCCTGTCAATGTCAGATCCCAGCAGATGGACTAGAGGTTGACTGTCTCAAATAGTGCATGACTGAGAACAATCGTTGTCGGTCAATAGCAAAGCAAGAAAAAAAAAAATCTCTTCACTGTTCTCCGTACAGATCTCTGTCTGCACATTGTGTGTTGTATAAAATGCATTCAACCAAGCTGAGTGTAAGAGACTTACAGCACTTGACAATTCGTTTTGATTTAACAGATAATAGTTTGTCAAGTAAACATTCAGTATAGGTACCCACTTCAAATGGAACTTTACGTATTCTTATAGACCCAGGTGTGAATACAATGTAGAGTTTAAGCCATTTCCATGACCTTCTCTTGTTTTTCCAGACTTTCTCTGAGGTTCTGTGTGCACTACTTGTGATTATAATTGCCTAGGAAATTCAACTTCTCTTCACAAATGGTTTCACGAAACTTTCTAATCTTAAACTTAGCTTAGTCACCAAAGCATCTATATTAATCTCATAATAATTTTGGAATATTTGTGCCAAGTTTCTTGGAGTCAGTTCTCCATTTGACTAGAAACAATTCATTCAATTGATCTCTGGTTGGATTTTGGTGCCAAATCTGTTGACAGTAAATTTTCCATATATTAAAGTGCAGTGATGAAACTGCAGTCACTTTTAGTATACATTTCTAGAGATGTCAGAAAGTAACAAGTGGTTCTTCTGGAATGTACAATAGTAGTGTACAGTAATCATGCTTGTCGGAAGTGTCAGTATAGCATATTTGTTGCTCCTTCTAATTTCATTCACAGTTTTTTTGTTTTGTGTTTAATTTCTCCCTTATCAACTTACCTTGTCCTTCGGTGCATTGAGCTATAGAGGCTACATGTACTTCAACTTTTCATTCATTCTGTTATTCGATCATTAAAATTTTGACTCAATCACTCATTTCTTCCTTAAAAGGAAAATGCAATCACCCCAATTTGTATTAGCATAGTCCACTATCCTAATTCATGGATGACTCTTTTTGCATCAGGTGACAATATTTTTGTCACTGGATTGCTGAATTTATGTAAGTTATGTATTGACTTTGAATACATAACAGTTTGAAATATCCTGAAAGATACTTGTGAGGTGTAAAAGAGGAGATTTGTAAGATTTAGCTGATGGTTCAGAATAAAGTCACGTTGACTGCTTGTTCCCTTTTGTTCCTCCAATTTAATACTCTGCAATTTATCGCCGCACCCACAGTGTCGACGTTTGCTGTCATAATGGTCGCACCCTGCGTGTACATGCATGGTGGTAGAAACTCTGTGGGGCGGGAAGTTTGAACATACCATATTGCCCATTAGAAGTTCATTTCAAATCGTCAAGAATATGAATGAAAATGGTTAGAAATGGCTTAAATTAGTCAGAATACATGTTCCTTGACTGGAATTCCCCTTTAAGATATTTTTTCAACTAGTAAAACAATTTTGAGAGTGATTGTGTAGGTGTCATATACTGATGCTCGTCACAGTGCATCAGTTGTCACAGTTACATAATTCAAGGAGCGTAACTGCGACACCTCGTAAAAGGTCTATCCACGTCGCAGGGACGTAACACTAGAGTCCGGGCTGGAAATGCAACGTTACCGTTTTGAAGTAGTTTAATAATTGACTAAAATATACAAATCATATAAATGTGCATTGTTGGACATATATGTTAAAGCTAAGTCCAGAGAAAAACGAAACCAAAACCCTGGACGTTCATGCTTGTTGGACTCTTAGTGGAGTATGAGCATGCACTCTTCTTTATTTTGTGTGTTTTGTTGTCGGTTTTAGGGGTTTTCCTTTTACAGTGAAAAGAGGCCAGTTGAGTGTAAACCAGGCTTTAAAGTCTTGTGTATAGATCTATATTTTTCGATCAAAATTGATGTCATTGTATATATACATGATGCTTTTTTCTGTCAGCTGAATGTAATTTTCATTTAGCTTTGCAAATAAGTGCATGCAAATTTTTAGCTGCAGTAGTAAGAGCTAGGTAATGCATTTTCATGACATTGGTAATTTCACTTATATGGCCAATAGCATTTTAATAGCACATTTAATGACTGGTACTTCTGGAAAATTAAGAAGCTGTTAAATTCTGCTCCTCCTCCTTGCCACCCCCTCCCTTTTCTTTCATTTTTTAGTGAAAATATTGCAAAAAGAAGGGAAACAGTTCTTCTGTCAGTTATGCGCTTTCTCTCGGTTTTTCCACTACCACGGCATTGCTTTAAAGTGTTATTTGCGTGGAGTGATTCTGTAGTGTTAGAGTTCTTGATTTGCATGGTACAAAAGATAAGTGTAGGCTTGTAGACCTATGCCCCAAGGGGTATTGGTGACTCAAATGTTGATTAAATTTTCACGGGGAAGCGGTAGTCTTCATTCATTTAAAGCAGTGCACATGTAAAAAAAGTGCAGCTTGTCTATACCTACCTCAGCTGGTGGTCTGCGCAATATCTACCCACCGTCACATGTTATAAGCGCTGGGATGGGGCTATAACATCTGCATTGCATCGTTGTATTATTAACATGCTGTGTATAACACTGTGTGTTAACACATAATTACACTGCATCGTGAGATGAAGGTCACAGGTCATTTGTGAAGAGAGTTTACGACTAATAATGTCGTCCTCCAGTGTGAGCAATCCGCAATTCATTTGGTTCAGTCTGATCGGTGGAATTTTTTTGAGCAAAGTTAGATGTACTTATCATTATAGAATGAAGTTTCTAAAGGTTCATTTTTCCTCAAGAGTTTAAATAGTTGGACTCCCAAATGATGATCAGGACAGTTAAGTTACATTCATGTTTTCTTTGCTGTCCACTCTGAAAAAACTTCTTTCTTTGTTTATTTATTTTTTTATTTATTTTTTTTATTGTTGTCATCCAAAAGTGTTGCTGATTGTAACATTCTGTTTCTGCTCATCGAGCTCGTTATGAAACACATGAACGGAACAGCCTTTCTCAAGAAGAGATTATTTCCACTTATTCAGTTTTTAACCTCATACTGAAGAAAATGCATAAAATATGCAGTACATGTACTGCATGAAACATCATTATGCAAGGCTGATTTAAAGAAATTTGTTCAGTCACACATCATGGAGGATGCTGGGATATATTGATATTGCCATGGCAACTACTGTCTCGCACAGCTCTATCTGCAGGCACTGGAACATGGGTACTGTGAGTATGAAGCCCATTCAGTCAATTGGGTTAATTAATTTTACAATTGTTTATGTGACTGAGTTCTGTGTGGGAGGTCTTTTCTGTGTGCAGTTCTGAAGCAATATTTCTTTCGTTATTACCTTGCAGTCGTTATACACTGAAGGTCGAAGGTAATACCAAAGTTACAACCTCCATACAGAGTACCCGCTACATTGTTCTTTTCAATTTACTATTTAAATGAATCTCTCCCTTCAATACCTTCCATCCAAACCCCTCCTCTTACCCACTGTCTTTCTCAGTGGCTTGCACCAACTTGAAGGGGCAAGGTGCCATGGCAGCGGCTGCCTATTTAAATAGTTGGCAGAAAATGACCAGTCAAGTGAATTTGTGTAATTTAGGGTAAACTTTGAGTTAGTTTTGAAAATTAAGGTAAAATTTGAGACATTGGAATGTATCCTAGCAATCAGCTATTCTAGTTGTTAAAACCAAGTCATAGATTACACCATTTTGTATCTCACTATTAGTTAATTCTAGAATTTTTCCAAAAAGCAAGACATCCCGTGAGACCTCTCTCCCTCGTCAGTCAGGTGAAAGGGGCCCCCACAAAATCTAGCCCTCCCTGGATGCAAGCATGCCTCTGGACTTCAAAGATTTTCGGCAACTTTCAGTCGCGGAGTTTGTGGGTATCGTCGAATTTGCGCAAAGTGGGTCACTGCCAAAGTGATGGATTAAGTGTATCATAGTAAACATGTTAATGCATAGCAGTAATTGCACAGCAACTACGCATGAATGCAAATTTGCATCAGGAAACATCATTTTGGTTGTTCAGGTGATAAATTTCCGGGACAGAGAAGCGATATACTCACTACCTCAGTTGATGTTTTTGTCTAATTTGAAGCACCTTGCAACAGTGTGGAAAGATATCATCATGACTTCACACAGTATTAAACAATATTGTGTCATTAATGTGACAAACTGCTTTTTATAATGCTGCTTCATAAAAAAAAAAAGGAGCACCATTTTGCTCACTGCATGCTCACTGCCTTCATAATGCAGTGTCGATCTATCCTCTGTAATAGCTGCATGGTTTGTCTTCCAAGCCAGTATAGTAGCTTCTCCCTTCTCTTTATTTCAAGTTGTGCTGCTTTTGGGGTGATACTGTCATTTTCGTTGTCAAATACATACAGGTTTATCCTGTCAATATATAAACCAATGGCTGTTTGTCATCCTAGATATCTGATAGATTGATGACAATTTTTTCTTAAATTTATTTAGAATATAGTCCTGGGGATCTGAGATCCGATTAATAATGTATTTACATCGACAACAATACGCCCTAGAATACTGAACAGCATGGAATGAATTCTCGTTTAGGTACACAGTGCGGGTGAGGCCATGTTTGTTGACAAATTGGTGGCTGTGTTTTGACAACTAGCCTGACATCATTGAATAGAGAAGTCAAAAGAGGAGTCAGCAAAAGCCCGCCCACTCATTCAAAGAGACAGTGTATGTGATCTCTGTATATTAAAAGCAAACAGGAAAACTCGGGTGAAGTATATAGCCAATGTAGTGACAATGGATAGGTGGAATGGACAGCAGAAAAAAAGGTGATATAATTTTGACTTTACTGTAGGCATGGATTACAACTGTAAGAACAGTCACTTTGAATACTATAAAGTATGTACAGGTGCGTAGTTTACAAGTTTAGGGTTCAGGAACCCTTGCAGTGAATGAAAACGAGAAAAAAGAAAAAGAAATGGTATCTTGTAAATGAAGCTGAGAGAAAGGTGAAGATCAAGGTAGGTTTAACTTATATGAAAGGGAAAGATGTGTCATAATCATCATGACTTACAAAAGATGTTTAGATGGGGGACAAAAACAAAAATTCAGGTATTCACCCCACTTTCCACTTTTAACTATGGGGCTGTCCCCCTATCTCGTTTTAAAATGTCATTTGGAATCTCAAGCAGGAGATTTCAGAGCAAAGACATACCCCACTGGGCAGAGTTCAACCTTTTGATGTTTCTATCAAAACAAAAAGAAGACAGACAAAGAGACAGAAACAAAGAGCAATGTCAAAAGAGAGTTAGCAATGTCAAAGGGCTCTCTCCCAGGGCTCCCTCCCTTATTGTGGGTACCCCCAGAGGGACTCTGAGGCAGCACCAGTTGTATATTCTGGAACATCCTCAACCTTTGGAAAAATCCTGCCCACACTTCAGACAGTTGACAAGTAAAGAAATCATTTCCACTTCAGACTAAATTTCCTGTGACTTTCAGCTGACTTCTGCCAAATTATCCCCATGACCCAGCCCTATTTCACCTGCAACATATATCCCTCCCCCCACCATAATTTTCAGTGATATTACTATGATGTTCTTTATCTCTTAACAGGACCGTTTATGCACCTTTTTCAGTGGAGGGGGGGTTGGATTTTACCACAAGTGGAACATTTTACCTGACAATTATGACCAACAAACTAAACTCATTATACATGTTGCTGACATAGGCCTACTATCATAGGCTGAGCGGAAAACTCCAGATCATGCGGGGGGTTCATCTGAACCTCCTGAACCCCCCCCCTCCCGGCCTATCCTATGTGTCTAATACCTACTCAGTTGTTACATGCATACTGTAGGTGAACATGAGGACCGTGGAACCTGCACATATTCAACAATTTTTGAGAAGCAGGAGCGGTACATATTTTTAGTGCATATAATATTCAATCCATTTCTCATGTGTACAAAATGCACCAACAGAAGTAACTGCAATAACTAAGATTTCATTTACATATGAAGGCACTAGAATAAAACAGTACTGTCCTTCCAAGTTAGTTCAATGAAATAAAAAATAAACAAGCAAAAAAAAAAAATGTTTATAGAAAAAAAGGCAAAGGTAAATGTACTTAAATGGCATGAGAGCAGTAGGAAAGTATCTAGAACTTAAAAAGTGATATCTGCCCGGAAGAAACGATGTTTAATGTTCACTTGTCTCTAAAATCTGCTTACAACTGTTGGAGTTTGAGCAGTAGTACAGTGACCATCTACCACACAGATTATCATATTGTCTTCTCTACATCAAGGTAATTAATAATTCAAGAGGAAAACATGATGAATCATTACTTCCTGTTTGAATTGTTCAAAGTGTCAGATTAGTGAGTTGCATGTGAGGGTGGCAATGATACAGAATGTAGGCAATTGTTACATTCTAGGGTGACTTCATTTGTTGAAGAGTTGCTGCGATTGACCAAAAGTCTAACCATTGTAAATGCTAGGACAAATTGAGGAAGTGATAAAATGCTTTACTACCAGAATCATGGTGTTACATGGCCAGAGCCACCTTCATTTCTAGCCTTGTTCTCCGTTGTGAATGCAATAGAGACTGATCTAGCTGTACCACAAGAATCATGGTGTAGCATTTCAGCCACCATCATTTCAAGCCTTGTTCCCACTTGCATGAGAATGCACAAGGAATTGATCCTTCAATACCCTCATAATCATGGTGCAGCATCTTAGCCAGCCATCAGCTATAGTCTTGCTCTCACCTGGGTATTGATCTGACCCTGCAAAGGTGATCAAATTCTTGTCCTCTGGATTAGATCTGTTCCTCTGGGCCTGGCCCCCGCGACAGATTTGGCCCTGGAGTGGTCACATTATGATAAACTGTAGTGTGAACACATAGGATGGTCATGTGACCCCAGACGTGTGCGTAATGTACAGCTTAATGTCATCATTCTCTTGAATTGGAATAATAACATGTGAACCATCGATCCACCTTGTGATGTGCTCGAGTATGCATACCCTATAGGATTATTGTGAAAGTGTCAACAAAGTAGGAGGCTATTTGTGTAGTTTATGTTTATTCACCTAGAACTTGAAGATATGTGAACTATACACTTTCACATTATAAGACAACCAGTACTTTGCAGGATTTCATAATTATAATTTACACTGAATTGTTTCGTCCTTGCGCAAAACAATTCTGTGTAATTGCAATTATATCCCAAGTTGCACTTTCCACTTTGCAAATGGATAATGGGGTATGTTGATTCACAACAAAGGAGTCAATAATATTCACAGTGAATCCCTACACTGACAAAACCATACATGATCAAATATTTGCATGGAGGAAACATATACTTTTGCATTAAACATGCTTTGAAGTTCAAAGGAATGGGAAAAATTTGCATGCATGTGTTCCATCTTCAACCACAAAGTGTCACAGAAATTTGCTTGTAACCATCAAATCTTGAGAATTTCAGATAAGCACCATAAATCTGTGCACTTAGTTAAAGTCTGTTTACCTAACCACCAAGGGCAGATCTAGGAATATCTCTTTCTGTACTTTTTATTGAAGTCGTCACAGCGCTGTCACGATATTTTGCCTCCTCGTTTTCGAACAGGTGCACGCTTTTAACTGCGATGTGTGTCGTCCCTCTTTCAGGTTTTCGAAGGCAATCGTCCCACCAACTCCATCCTTGTCAAGAAGGTGACTCCGTTCATCCTCGGTGCCCTGATCGCGACCTACGAACACAAGATCTTCACCCAGGGTGTCATCTGGGGTATTAACTCCTACGATCAATGGGGGTGAGTGTCTACCGTCGGCGAACGGAACTTGTTTCGCAACTTCCAAAACGACCTTTGCTAATGTCTCCGCGGCACCTTTTTCCTCAAACATATTGTCTCCTGTCAAACATTGCAGGTGTTCTTCCAATGAGGCCCCTATGCCCTCCTCCTTCTTTATTTTCATGTAACCAATTTGTATCATTTACCCATCATGCATTGCAATCACTCTATCGTGTTGGCCAGATTTGCACTACACAGTAACTTAGAGGTAATAGATCTCTGGATCGCTCATTCTTTTGAGTAGTATCACACAGTGAATGACTCTATACCTGAATGATCTGGTAATGAATACCTTCCATGGGCACCAAAGAGCCATACAAAGTTGAGTGCCAGTATGTTTTCAAAGATGCTCTGCAGGTCTGTACAATTTTTCTGCAGTTCAATCGTACAAGGGTTGTGCTCATGAGGGGTCCAGACAATTCAAGGACCCATAGAAATTTGCTGTCCAAGCAAATGAATGGTTGCCACAGGGGTGCCGTGCAAGGTTTTTAGGATGCTTCTAGAATCGGTAGAGCCCTCTTAAGAAGTCCAAGTGCCGTCTGCACGATGCTTGAACTGGTTCAGTATGGGTCTGTACGATTCACAGCGTAGATCGCCCAAGGATTTGATGTACGGAACCCTGGTAGGAGTGAGACTTCATGTCCAATTCCATGACAATATAGTCGCATTTCCTGGAATAAGTTTTTGGAGGCTACCAGAACTGATATTGACGTCATCAAGACCATATAACTCCCCCAAAACAGTTCCCCCCGTCTCCCCCAGAAATTTCCCCCTTGAACAATTGAATTCCCCTTCGGACAATTTCCCCCCTGATAATTCCTTTGGGAAAGGGTCAAGGTTAAGGAAAGGAGTTAGGGAATTTGTCAGGGGTGTGGGGAAATTTTCGGGGAACCGATGTCAAAGGTAATTGAAGGAATTTTCTAGACACAGGATCTTGAGGTTTCGCAGAGAGTTGTGTTCCACCATTTATATTACTGTGCACAAAGATGGCAAACTATATAACATGTTATACATTATTCTGACATAAGAAAATTACTGCCCACGTTCTGTTGGAAATTGTCACCCCCTGAGATACTGAGCGCCTGCCAACAATGAGTCCCTCCCCTTACAACAGCTCTGCTCAGCCAAAAAAGTTGACAGCAGGCTATTGACATTTCAAATTGAGCAAGAAATTCTCTCAGCCTAGGTGGTCTCAGTCATCCAAAATTTCTGGGGATGATGTTGAAGCCCCCCCCCATGTCACATGTGGGTGCTCCCCCCTCTCTTGGAAATCTGTGGAGAATGTGACCCTGGCAATATTTGCCTGCCTATGTTTGCTAATGTTCAGCGGCCTGAAAGTAAGTTGACCTAGGTTGACATGTTAATATGTACACCAGGGTAGAATTAAGAAGTGCCCCACAAGGTCTATTTTGCATCTGAAATGGTACAAAAGCTCTAGAGGATGTGTTCATGAGGGCAGCTATTTGGTCATTCAAGAGGGCTCTTTGTGTAATACCTGTAAAATTTTGTGTGACTTTTTTTGAATTGGCAAAGCTTGAGTGAAGAAAAAAATATACAATAATGTGATACTTAAAGTGATGGATCAGACATCGGCCGATGTTCAAAGTTCCATAGAGCTGATGTGCATTCGAAGGCAGCATTGAAAACAAAAATATCGGATCAGATCGGATATTTGCTGACATTGTGATAAAAATGTCAGCCATTAGATCAGCAGCAAAAAGCCACATCAGCTAACCCCTGAAAGAAAATCTTGAGTTGTGCATTAATGTTGTAGATGTGTACAGCACCTTTGACAGTGTCATGGTAAATCCTGTGCTTTGAGCATTGCGATGAGGTGTGCCACTATCAGTAACAGTTTTCAGTAAATCTTGATTTGTGCATTCATGATCTCATTTTGCCATGGTTTCATTTTCCTTTTCTTGTCATCAAATTCGTTTTCCAGAGTGGAGCTTGGCAAGCAGCTTGCCAAAATCATCCAACCAGAGTTGCACAGTACTGACAAAATATCGTCCCACGACGCATCGACTAACGGCCTAATCAACTTCATCAAGTCTCATCGCAAGTGAAAGCTATGGGGGCTGCTCTCTCACAGATTGTAGCCTGCTTTTGTTTTTCATCTTTTTTTTTCTTTGTTTTACTTAAATGACATTATGGTTGTAAACTGGGTCAAACTCTGGTGAAGGTGCTAAGCACATTTTTCTTTTGCTTTTTCTTGAGGAGTCAATAATAGTCTAGTTTTATATTATTTTGTATGACATCACGGAGAGAACTCTGTACCCACAAAGCATTTTTCGTTTGTTTCCTGTGACCCAGAGTTGTGAAAAGTCAGTGATAGTAAAATTTTTATTATTTTGTATTTTGTCTTGTTTTGTATGATGTCTAGGAGGGAACTCCATACCTGCAAAGCAGTGGAAAGAGCATCAGAGGATGTTTATTGTTATCATGAAAAAAAGATGTGAGAAGGTGATGGTTTTTCGTTGAATTTTTTAAGGATAAAATTATTTTGCAAATTAGAGTCTGAGTGAACGAATTTAAATGAAATGAGCAGTACTCAGTCGAGACGTCTGTGTTACCAACGGTTTGCAAATAACGCAGTTGAACTAGGTGCAAAAACAGCATGTCACATCTGAATTATTTTTTTATAATTCATATCATATTTCCGTAGTCAACTTCCTTTTAAAAAAAATGCTCTGCCTTTAGTAATACAATTTCCAGTTGGCAATGGATTCAAAAGTTGACCTAAATAGCAAAGGAAACTTGGCCTGTCATCAACTTGGTTTACGTCAACTTCGTCTCGAAAGAACATATTGAATTAGTATGGAGTATTTACTCTGAAATGTTGTTTTAAAATGACCCCACAAGGTCTGCATTATGAGAATATCCCCCTCCTTGACAACTTACTTAATACAAAGGTTAGAGTCTTACTGTGCATGAGCGGAAAGATGGGAGGAGACCGGCAAAGGGGTGGAAGAGATGCAGAAATAAACTGTAGGAATACAAAAAAGGTCTTATGACATCGATAGCAGTACAATTCATGGGGGTGGCACATGGTTTATATCGATGTATCCTCAGCGTGTAATTAAGCCATCCATCTGCTATCTTATGACAAACGTGATGGATGCTGATATCAGACCATTATCGCACACTGGGAATCATGCACTCATCCAAAACTTGCCTGCCAGATGACACAACATATACTGGCAGGGGCGTGGAACAGTTTCGCTTCTCTGATAAAGCTGGATTGTGCGTTAATGTGGTGGGTGTGTCTACAAGGAAGAGAGTTATTCTTGTGTCACAACTGTGATATTGATGGTCGGAGTTTTAGGCCACGTCAGTGGCCCAACCTTGGACCGACATGTTTTCCCTGCAGTGCCATCTATATTCACACAAAATAAAACATATATTAGCTGCTTTCTGCCAGAATTTAATCTTGATTTTCTCCTGTGATTTCTTTGCAGTATTGAACATGTTACAGTGCTAGTTGCATGGCTCTGATAATCACTCAAAGACCACACCTCCTCTAACCTATTTTGATGTATACTAACTCAAAGATAAGATTATCCAATTCCCTCAGCTCCCCCTCCCTCCCCCTCTGCTACCTTTAGAAACCCTGCTGAACTCTGCGAGTATGTAAATTTGTGTATCAGCCTGATTGAAAGCTCAGTATGAAAACAGTAGGTTGTTTTTATGTTCACAGCTCAAGCACTGCCATTAGTCTGTGGTTATTACAAGCCACTATATTCATTAAGCCTCGCTGAGACCCTGGTGCATAATTGCAGGCACCAGCAGGTGTATGAGTGTATGTTGGCTGTTGAAGTGCTTCACCATTGCACTTACAGACTTTCTTCCCCGCCTGTTGGGCTGATTTTCACAAGTACAAACCTTAGACCTTCTGATTTGTGAGGGGATTACTTTGCTGTATTGTGTGTTCAAGAACACTAAGACCATCTTGTTTTGTGTGGGATTACTCAGCAATCACATGATCAAAGACAGGGACCACCTGATTGATATAAATAGTAGAGGTTAACCTGTGAAAGAGTCTTTATTACCTTGTTGGTGCACAAAAAGCCTTCTAGAACTTGAAAAGTAGGTCCTCTGTTGATTAGAGACAAAATATGTATATGTAGCCCATATTGTATTGTGGTACACAACTCATATATGTGCATGCATGCTAGCACTTACAGTACCTACGTACAAAGTGTGTGTATACATGTACAAATATTTTCCTCCTTGTCCTTTGTAGTTACTCTTTTTTTGTCTTGTTTTATCATGGACACCCTGCACCTCTTTGCCCTTTTACGTTGTCTGGTATCTGGTAAACTTGAAGTGTGATGTGAATTTTGACATTTTTCTTTTCTTTTTTTGGTTGGGAGAAGGGGGGGGGGAAATTCCTCCAAGAATTTGGTGCCTATCCGCTGGCTATAGATCATGGACAAAAAGAAACAAAATACAAGGAAGAGTTCGTTTTCTCTTTGTGAAAATGAAAGTAAAACTTATCTGGTGTACAAATGTCTTTTTGAAACATTGCAAAACTAGTGACATGGGCTGATATCATGGAAGGACTGTCCAAACAGCACAGAGCAAATATTTACATTTCTGGCTCTCTTCAAAACCTGAGGTGATTTCTGGACTGATTGTTACTATGATTGCAAACTTCATGAACTGCAGCATGGAGTAATTTTGAGCTTTGATGTTTCATGATATACCAGCTACTTTCATTTGCTACAGTGTCAACCCAGTAAGCATGCAGCTTGCACACTGGACTAGCATATATAAACCAACTGTATGGTTCTTTATTCTAAACTTTCTATACACTTTCTGTACGTGTCAGTGTTGATGCCACTAATGTGTAATTAGGTTGTGTTATTGCAAAAGTTGCAGTTATTTAGGCAGCAGTGAAGGCATGCATCCAAACGTTCTAGGAATACATCAACATGAACCTGTGATTTGCAATGATGAGCTGTTGATCTGTCTCTTTCAGATGGTAGATTCGTCATTTCCCGAAGAAGACGAATGATTATGTCATGAGGTACCCGAACAGAAATATTTTACTTTCAATTTGTTCTTGATGAACACATTTCAACAAAACCCAGTTATCAAAGACAATGATGAATTCCTTCCAGTCAACTATTATGTAAAACAACATCTTTAATCAATGCCCAGTGGCCTTCTGGGAACCACCAGGAGCAGACTCAAGAGAAAGCTAGATGCGTAACTTTCAAGGCGTTCTTGCATCGATGTGTGTGCCCCAAGGTTACATGTGATTCCACATTGACAGCTGTTTAGTTGCCTTCAGCAGTGTGTCATTTCATCATTGGGTCTTTTCATTAATGCTTCCATTCAGATGTGTTCACGTTTTGCAGACTGGACTTGTCTTTGCATGAGATCCACACCAATAGTTCCCCCCTTGGCAGATGCAAGTTGTCCAGGAACACCTCCCCCCCCACCTAAATTCCAATATCATCTGCCAGATCTGTCTGTCTCCTCCTTTTGACTGAAACCAACAACATTTAAAACAGAATATTGCCCTGGAGTGTCTTTCTATCTTTCTGTCCATTTTATTTGAATTGGTGTTTGTTTTGTCTCATCTGGTTTGCTATGTCTTTCACCTATCTTATGAACAGAGCAATTTACTCTTACTCTTCCTTATTTATATACTGCCCTCTTACGTCCTTTTTTTTGTAGTGTTACTGTTTTGCTTTTTGTTTTGTTCAGAATATTTACCCAGTGGTAGCAACTGGTGTTACCATACAAACAAATGGGCCAGTCAGTGTGTCTTTATATTTGCTTATTCTCTGTTATTGGTGCAGTGACTGATCTGTTGACCGTTACTGTCCGTCTGGTGGCCTCCATTTTGAACTTGATGTCACCATGGCAACCTAAATGGTTTCCATGCACTGTGTCTTGGTGGTATATGATGTAAAACTGACCGCATAGAGTGTGCGGATTATAAACAGATTATCAAACTTCTGCATCCTCAACCAATGCACAGGCAGAGGAGATGAGATGGGGGGTGCAAAAAAATGCATCGGCTCTGGGTGAGAAAATCATATACCTGGTCAACTCATAATAGTGAGTCATCTTTACTGCCATGTTTTGCCTAGTCTTTAAACCATATCCTTAGAAAATGAATTCATTCTGAAATTGTGACTGACATGATCACTGCTGGTATTTGGTTCAGATGATGGTTAACCAGAGGAAGATTTAATAAGCCTTGTCATCTTTAGATAGGGTAATAGGTGAAGTCTAATTTTAGAAATATTTTATCAATCTATAGTGTTATGCTAAAGAGTTTACTAAATGAATTATGAATAAATGAATTGAATGAAATTGCTTTTTCCATGAATTTGTGAACCTTTTTTTGTGGCATTCAAGTATCGTTCAATTATGGACGGAGCCTCTTCCTTAAACAGAATTGACCAAAGGGTTTGGCCACTAAAGAAAACTGATAAATTTCAAACATATGGAATATTTTTCTTCCTTTGTTGGTAAAAACCATATCTTAATAGCATATTCCCTTCAGAAGTTGTGATTTTTTTTTTTAAGAAATATCAAATATCTACTTCAAAATAGTACATTGCATAATGGTACATTTTTTATGTTACTCAGGTGCAACTGCTTGAACGTCTTTCACATTACTTTAAATAGTCTTGACTGCCATCACGAAAGTGATATCACAAAAAGTTTGACGGATCTGACCCCAATCTACATTTTTACGACTGTCAAATGTCAAGGTTGAATGTGGTCAGAGAAATACAAAGACCTCTTGCAATTATTTACTGTCACGTGACATTTTGGTAACTTTGAAGGGACTGGAAATGTTTCCTTGACCAGAGAAATTCATCTTCAAATAGCAAATAAACAGCATCATCTTGAGCTAGGAACACACTTGCACAGACTAGTTTGAAATGCCTGCAGTGAAACGTGTCTCTACGTCGGAAGAACCCTTGCCATCGTCCGTAACATATGCCTTTCAGAAGCATGTGGGGTGATCATCAGATTTCCTATACACTGACCGTAAAGTGTTGGTAGTGTAACGGTTCTCTGTCTTTGTGACATTTTCTTAACATTTTTTCTAAATTTAGTATAATTTGCAGTGATGTCAAAATCATTGCAATTTTTTTTTTTTTTCAGTGACCTAGATTTTTAATGTTGTCCTTACCTTTTACATAGATGCTAGGCCTACTTAGGTTTGGGGAGCATTTTACACACATGCTTGCAACTAACACAGTTTATGAAAGACATATTACCTTAAAACTGGACACTAAATGTAAGCAAAAAGTGAAATAGTGGGGATTAAATTTAAACATTTCTTTTCATACCACTGACATGTATAGGTATCTGTTGAAATATTCTTTGATGATACCTACGTTTATTTGCAAAATCCAGGCTGCAGTCTACAGAATTGTATTGTGGGGCCAATATGGAGACTTTGATGACAATATGGAATAAAAAAAAGAAAAATTCATGGTGACGGCTGTTGGCTTTAAAGAGCCACGGTCGCCTCAGTATACAATAAAAGAGTTCAATTACCTAAACCACCTCCTCTTATCTTTATCAGATATTGGCACTTCAGTGTCAGAACATCGATAAAGACATCACCTGGAACAAATTTCACACAAGTCTCTCTCATACCAGTTACAAAACTTCAAGTGACTAGTAAGTTTCTCCATACAAGTCTCGAAAGGGGCCTAGGGGTCGTTATGGTAACAGCGGCCGCTTTTATATTCGGACCGTGTACCCTTGAAACCAATCAACACAATGACCTGCAACTGCATGGCAGTCCAGAGTCAACTAATCTAGTCCTTGAACAAGGCAGCTGCACAGCATTTCAAGGAGCATAAAGTCAGCTAGTTCAAAGACTGAACCAGTGAACCTACTCACAATGCGGACAAGCTTGCTCTGTCTGGCCGCCTAATTAATACAACACTCTTCCAGTACGGAGCAGTGCAGTACAGTCAGAAGTACCTAACATATATTTATGCGAGAATGTTGGTTGTAACTGTAAGAAATTCAGCTGGGGTCCGAATAGCGAAAGGGACGGGGAACAGGGTTTGACACTCCCAAAATTTTCCATAAAATTTAATTTCTCTGTGTGACACAAGTGCCGGTGGACTGTGAGAAATATAATGCCTACTTGTAAAACAGCACAAATTTGCTACTCTGTGTGCACTCGTCCTGATGGGCAGACGATTTCATTCATTCGTCACTAAGGGTGCAGGATCGGAAGGGTGACAACGGTAGTGTAGCATTTCCTGTCATAAATCGTCAAGTTTCTCGTGAATTGAGGTCAGTTTCAGGGGAAGCAGTTACCATATCAAATTGAGTGTACTGTGTAAGTCGGAACTCAAGCCCGCGTAACTGAGGTTTTGGAGTGATGGGGCAGGTTTCATAGAGCTCTACTCGGCTTGCAAACTCTCGATGAATGTGGTTGACTGATGGTCTTGAGCAGAAAACTCGCAATTTTCTTGCCGTTTCTCGTCTTATGGGTGCATGAACACTTTCCTGGACCAATTTCGAAGAGTTTAAATCACAATAGTACAGGGATTCGTCCGACACAGGATCTGTTGGGTTCAGTTAGAGCAAATTTGTTTGCCCTGCATTCCGGGTATCATGCTCCTACCAAGTTCCGTCTTTCCCTCATTTAGAACAAACATATCGCCGACTTAAATGTGTGGTTCAGACCTGTAGACACCTTTGAGGGAAAAGGTAGTCACCCTAATTTGTATTAGTCTGTAGTAACCCTATCCTAATTCATGGACGGCTCTTTTGCATAATTGACAATTTTTATTACTGGATTGCTGAATTTATGCAAGTTATTTGTTTACTTTGAATACACAGTAGTTTGAAATACCATGAAAGATACTTGTAAGGTATAAAAGAGGAAATTCGCAAGATTTAGCTGATGCTGCAGAACAAGGTTGGGGGTGACTGTTTATTCCCTTGAATACAGGGACGTCAATCCGAATTGAAATGTTGGGGGGGGGGACATGTTTGACTCACTGACAGGTTTGAATGATTAGAGCTCCCCCAACAGGAGAGGGTCTACGCACTGCACTTTTTGATGGCTTTGCCCGGTATATTGGACAGGCGCAATAGGTTTTCCCTGGGGTAAAGTCCATTAACGTGTTGGGTAGATCAGAAGAACAACCCAGAAAGCTCTGAGGTATTTCCAGAATTGTGATCATTTTGAATGAATTTTCCAGTATCTTCGAACGGTATTGAAAGGGTGTGATTGAGAGAACAAAACTGGTCAGATATTGCATAGTTGAAGACAAATGATAATTTTGATGATTGACAGGTGGGGGGTCGCCAGGTCCTAGTGATTGAAGGTACACATTGTCAATCTCTATGTAAGGACAATTCGGGAGCGCGTGTCCAGGGGTTTTAACCGGGGACGGAGGCTGGCCTGAGGGCTTGTGTGACAGGACTATCTACGTGGAGGGCTACTTTTGCTTTGGGCGGCGCGGAGCGTACAAGAAAATTTTTGGCTTATCAAACCTCCCAGATGGCCGAAAATGGATTTTTCCGGCTGTCCTAAGCTTCACATATCCAGCCTTGAAATAGGGATAGCATGTCTGCAATTCTTCAATTCATGGAAGAAAATCAATCTATTAAAAATCTTACGATAAATATATATCAGAGGGAGTTAAGGTGATACAAGAATGATAATGAATTACGAATCCTCTTTCATTTTCTTTGAGTTCGTTGCAAATATTTGTGGCTGCACACATAGGCGTAGGGACTCCTGGAAAAAATTTTGGAGGGGGGGGGGGGGATTTTTGCCCTACTTGGTTTGTTACTAATTAAGAGCGGAATTATGCTATCTAAGCGGAGGGCTGCAATGAGTTAGCGCATTTATGAAAAAATAGTGATACATGTATGGGAATTTTCAGCAAAACGTCTCGTAGAGAGTGCCGGGTTGAAATCCCTCAGCGAAATTTCGAAGAAGAAATCTTTCGTCGATTAGGCAGAAGGTAAATGTGAATAGAGTGTAATCAGAAATTACCATAGCACCGCCAGGATCTGATGATTGGGGCCATATTTTGCAGGAGTAGGATGGGGACCTGGTCAAAGGGCAAAAGCCTTTTGCGCACACTGTGAGCAGGAATATCCAAGCGGAGCGCCACCATCTTGGCGCGGAACGTCCCGAAAATTGTTGGATTTAACAACCTTGATAGTCGGAAACAACACTTCCCTCTTATACTGAGCTTCATGTGGCCAGCCTGGAAATAGGACTCTCATGTCAGCATTTTCTCAATTAAACTAGAAACCATCAATCTACGGAAATAGTACTAGTTTGCATTGCTCTTATCTAGAATATTTATGCTGTCGTAATTTTCTGAAAAGTTCATTCAACAGTTTTTACTTTCTAAAGATAACAGGCTTTTTGTTCTTCTTGAGAAATTCTCAATTAGCAGGTGGCCTTAAACAAAATTAGGTGTAATATTTTTCATCTATTGCAGGCATTCGTTTTTCCGAAAAATTACGGTTTCAGAAAAGTTATTGCAACAAATTTACTCTCATATTAGTTTGCTACAACCGTCGATGATTGCATGACCAACTAGAAATCGTTCTCGTGTCGATAGGCCTAACCTTTGAAACTGAGAGCCACCTTGAAAAGATGCCATACCAGGCCCGTATGCAGCTTTTTCAGTGGCGAGGGGGGCTCGATTTTACCACAAGTGGAACATTTTACCCGACAATTATGACCGACAAATTAAAACTCATTATATCTGTTGCTAACATAGGCCTACTATCATAGGCTGAGCGGAACCTCCTGACCCCCCCCCCCCCCCATACGGGCCTGCACACTATAGTATTTTGATAGATGGGGAGGCATAAGAAGATTAAATGGTTGGTCTACATAGATCTGTGACTGAGGGTTGTAAGGGAGAAAGTGTCCCCACCCCCTTTTGAGAAATTGCTCACCTACTCGTTAAACTTATATGCAATCTAGTGCAATACTTGGCTTCTTTTGAAGTCATGAAATGTCCTAGATTGAGATGTGAAAAATTCCAACTGGTATGTCAGACTTTCCGACTATCCTCACTCCTAGACTGAAATATGAGAATTTCGAATGAATTTTCAGATTTAGTGAGAATTCTGTTCCATTACCAGGTAACCTCACAATCTCGTACATAAATTGACATCTTTTCTCGTCATAAATGTGCTAGACAGAGATATGAAAAATTCTAACTGGTATTTCAGATTTTCCGACTATTATGGCTTTATGTTGTTTCTTCTTTTGTCTTTTCACCTTTTTTTTTTTTTTTAAGGTCGACCATTCCTCCGGTCGCGACGGCCCTGAGTGTATATCTACAATCCATTCAAATACTCGATCACCAACCTCAGTTCTCAGTTGTTGTTTTTTTTTTTTGGGGGGGGGGGGATTTTAATCTCTGTTGGTATATTTATTGGGTAGGGAACGTGCATCAATCCATAACCTTCTTTTGTCCATTAATAGAACACGGGAATGAAGACACTGAGAGCGAAGCACGCCGAAAATGTTGGCATTTGGGATGTGTAGATGAGTCTAACCTCGGTGTATAAACACCTAAACTGGTCACGCAGAGTTCCCTTACAAGCATTTATCAGCTTAGGGATTACGCCCCCCCCCCCCTCCAGGATTGGGGCGAAATGCTGTCTATCATGTACCATAAGCGTGAGAACGGACTTAACTGTGCAGTTCTTCTTGTTTTGTGAACTTGATATAGGCCGGGGCATAAGTGTCCCAACCAGAAACTACCGCTCTTTGAACTCCACCGATCAGATCAGTTTTAGATTTCGAGGATATAGACTCATAAAGCCAAGGAGCTGCTGTTTAGGGGCATTTATTGGTCGTAAAATTGTAATTACAGCCACTGTCAATCAGCTGACGGTTTTCTCACGTAACCCAATGCAGTTCAGGATTTAGTGAGTTCGTTCCACTGTGTATTACAGTGCCGGCTACTTTTTGTATCCACACTCTAATATTTTCACTCAGTTATTTCTGTCCTTACACACACATAAAGCGACCGACCTTTGGAATAGTTAAGTTATGTATATTTGATTGATTTTGTGACGTCGGCTGTTTCTATTGTACTTTTATTTACACATCATAGAGCCTTTCCACTTGAAAGGGTTTTCATTAACGGTTGCTTTTGAATATATCCAGCAAGACTACCCTCCCTTACGCATGAGAGACTAGACACTAATACTGGAATAAACAACACGTACCAAACAATTAAAAATTGAATGTTAAATCTTCTCTTAAATTTATTGATTCAGCTTTATTTCAAGACAAGGCCTCAGCCGTCATTCATCAAGAGATCATTCTTTTCTGTCCCTTTTTCATTTTTTTTTCACTTGAATGTGAACTAGCCACTACTCCTCCTCCACTACTCCACTACTCATCCACTACTAGTCCAGTCCTCGTCATTCCCCCTCTCATTATTGACAGTTTATCAAAACTTGATCACTCTTGCCCCAACGATATGCAATAGGCTATCTGATGCTGATTTTGGTAGGCCTAGTGAGAACTTTTTGTGAAATGTTTCCCCGCTTCAGTACATTGACAAAATTTACATTACTTAGAGCAATAGGCACTTGGAGACTTCTTGCAAGGTTTTCGTTGTACAAAAGTGTGATAAAATTGTTCACGTTTCCTGAACTTTGTTGTATATATTCTATAAAAGCACGATTTGCCTTCGCCCCCTCACTTCTGTTGAAAATTATAGCTTATACATGCATTTTCTTCTAAAAAAATAAAAATACCGAGGACCGATGATTGGAAGGAGACTGGTGTTCAAGTACCTTAATCCTTCCCCTTGGGTGCACAACTACAGATCGAACCAACTACTCCACTTAGACCTTTTGACAGGTGTCATGTCCGCCCAACATCAAACAAATTAAAACTATCCTAATTACGATTGGTTTCTTCAAGGGATACTCCCCCACCATTCCCCAGACCAAGTGGTGGTCGTAATCAGGCCTGCCGTTGGCGCGAAGTCTACCGTGATATTTTGGAACTGGGCTGTCTTAAGGTAAGGGACTGTAACACAGTTACGGCATAGCAAAGCCACCGATCTAGGTCACCTGCAGCGGCGTGTCACTTGATTTGATCGTAGCCATGTTCAAGGCTCTTTTGTCTTTACTTCAATCCTGTGCTCAGTATTGTAAAATGACATAACCCTTTTTTTCCCCGGTGCTGCACACTATATTTCTCAACTTGCAGTGTAAACGCAATTTCAACACTGAGGTCGCACAAGGGAGGAGGGGGGGGGGGGGGAGAGAATGTCCGAATACTACGGTATAGTCAAGGAGGTCCTAAAAGACAGTCGTAGAACCTCCTTGGTATAGTAAACTGCTACATAATACTGCTTTTTTTTATAAGATGCATAAAGCTGTCAAATGTATTATATTGTTTATTGAACTGTCACTGCTACAGATTTAACCCTAACCCTCTTCGATAAATATACCCTGCGGAGGTGTTGAAATTATGAGATTATAAAGTATTAAGAACTACATGGTGATGAGAATGTGAATAGGTAACATTGGGGTTGAACGTGCGTTACCGTTAGTATAACGAAGACTAGCATGAGGTGGACACCATCACCAAATTTCACCTGCATATAACTTTATTAATACATTTCAGGATATTGTCATTTGAAGGTCAATAAAAAATTAAAAAAAAACAGTCAGGACGTACACTGCCATTCTGAGAGTGTGATGTTGTAACCCGAACACTGAAAAATGGAGAGTCTTTAAAATTTATTGCCAAGTATGCACTAGTTTTGAGAGCTATGCGTAGATTCAAATTAAGGTAACAGGGACTTGATCATCACAGGATCATACACCTCAATAGAAAAAAAAATCTTCATTTAAATATGAAATAAGTATTTGTGGAAATTATAGATGAAGGTTACAATCATCAGTGAACAGTGGCGGTACCAGGACTTAAGATGGAGGGGGGGGGGGGTGGAGGGCCAAAGAAACTGTTGTGGGGCAAAAAAGTCGTGCGCAGTGTAAATCAAGCGCAAAGCGTGAGCTTAGCGAGTGGGGTCCAGCTGCTGCATTAGGACCCCTGATGGGGTCCAGGGGCCAAACCCCGGTGGGGTCCAGCTGTAAAGTCCCCGAAATCTCTGAGGTTTTAGCATATCTGTGGGTGAGAAATTAAGTCTCACTTCCCAGAGCGGAAAGGGAAGTTCAAAATTCTCATTGAACAGGGATATTATGTATTTGTCAGATCTCTTCAGCTGAGTGGAGGTGGCAACTGGGGAAGGGTTCTGACTCGTGAAAATGCCACAATTTCCCTACCCCTTCCCTCCCCTCCCCCCATCTCCGACTTTGTGTCGCCACTGCAACTAAAGCAAAAATGGCATCGAAGCAATATGTGTATAAGCAAATACGAGTAATGGCAAGCGAAGTAATGGCAAACGATTTCACATTTCAATCACGCAGTTTTTTGAGATTAGAAGAATAACAATAGGTGGTATGAATTTAGATACGGTAGTCTGTACAACGGGTTCATTGCTCAATCTGGATCATCGTGGGCGTATAGGTTTAGAATTAAATTTCTACTCAAATTTCACTGACTTTTGGGTGTATGGAAATGGAATGTGGGATGGTGCGGTTCCAACGTTTTAGTTTGTTTGAATGTATCCGGGGCTCAATTCCTCTTCCTTTCTCGACCTCGCGACCTCCAAAATCTATCCAACATTCTTTTCTTTAGTTGGCAGTTTCGTTTTCGCCTATTCTTTCTCAACAAGACTGTGTAATGTAGATCTACAATACTGACACTAGAATGTATAGGTTCCAGCGCCCTGGTTAGTAAGCCACTGAGGTTTCAAAGATTTTTTTTTATGCTAACTTTATGAAACTTTACGCTAATTACTGCCAATCTTTGTAAAATATCTCTAACATGGAAGTTAGTACCACTATGAAAGACGTGCTTCCAAGCACTATACTGACGATCGAAACAGTTCTTAACCTATATCCCTGTATCAAATATCAACAATGAAACATACACAAACATGAAATAAACATGTTATTTATGCTGCTGGTACCTACAACACAAGTGCTATAAAACACACGTAACGAACAGGTTGTGGCCAACCTGTTTGATCTAGAGAACACATTGCCACCTTTGAAATATGTAGCGAATCGCCTATCGCACAGGTTACAAGTCCGCCCTCTGTATCCTTCTCTTTATACTATCTTTACTGTAAGGAAACAAATGTCGCGGCCCGGAAACCGAACATATAGCGAGTTAATGGAATAGAATAGTAGGAATGAAAGTAGCGGGCTCCTTGTTGTCTCTCCCCAGTCTCTTAAATCTGTTCAAGTAGCCATTTATTTAATTGCGTAATCATGTTCAAAGGGATTGAAATAAAGCACAAACGTCAAGTGTGCATGGCGACGTATCTATGGCGAGGCCAATACCCCCCCCCCCAAAAAAAAAAAAATGAAAACGTTGGTAATATCGCCATGTATAATGAGTGTAAGATTTACCAACCAAGAAAACATGAGTATAAGCGTAAGCTTTTATATGGATAATACCTTCTTTTTCTTTTCTTATAATTTGGTGTAATTAATTTAATATTTTTTTTTTTATGATTTGGATAATTCATTATATGGATAATATCTTTCTTAGTTATCCCTCTTTCATTTGTAACTATTCTTTTTACTCTCTTTTGTTTTTATTTCTGTTCATTTTGGGGATGGGGGGGGGGGGCATGATGCGCCTCCATGAACCGCATGTGGCAGGATGGCCACCGTCTCTGGTATAGACAAATACTTGTCCTAACTGGGAGCCATTTATTTCGACATGTTGTGTATTTACAGATCAGTTGCTCAACACGTACGTTTGTGTGAAGTTCTCGTTAAACAAACAGATAAATCTAATTAGCGTTTATTCTCTTTAAGTAGGGGCCACTGGCTTTACTCCAGTCTAAAGAATTTACGGTATTTCAAAAAGTTGTCTTAATTCATCTGAAAAGGCTTTCAACCATGAAATGTTTAACCGTGGAAGAGGCAATGAACAATGACGTTAACTTTTACATCGAAAGATGTCATTGGTCAGTTTAAATCGAATGTGTCGTTCGATCAGCGGCGAGTGGTTGCAATCGGTTTCCTCTGCACTAACAGATGAAGAAACTTCAAGAATCTGTGTTGACCCACATGCATAGCACGCGATTATCGACCGGGACACCTGTGGATAAAGTAATATCTGTTGGAGTGCACAGTCAACATAGAGTGTGACGATGGCACAGAATGTACGTTAGTATAGGATATTGTAACCTTCTATCTACACAGTATATTCAACAGGTTATTTATGTTCTCAGATCAAAACAAAGATGTTCTTTATTGAAGCATCATTGTGATTGGCCAACCTCTAACCTTCTTTTATAAACGAAGAATTGATTCGTGCTGAACATTCTCTGCCAACGTCGTAGTGCATACCAGCAGCTCCTCTGTCAGTTTCGCTGTCAATGAAAGGTTACGCAACGCTGGACCGTGCATTAATTGAGTCATCTTGCATCCAGCAATGGCATTTTACTACTAGAGTGCATCATCGTGTCTTTAATTCACAGGTCCAGCGTTGATTAACCTTGTTCATTCACACACAGGAAGATTGTGTTGAAAAAGGTGGAAAAAGAAAAGAAACTTTGGGTTTGTAAGTACCCACATTTTCATTGAAAACGAACCAGATGGACGATCGAAGTACCATCATTGTTTATGTAAAATAGCGGATGACAAAACATTGTCGATTTTCGGTTTCATTGTAAGCTATTCATCAGATTTTGCTCTAAAAGTGACCGTACATTATTTGTCTGCTTGTAAGATGACTTATTATTCCTGATATTTGCCCCTCATTTTGTTTCCTTGCTTCGTTGCACAAACAGGGGTTCTGCAGTTTGATGTTGTCAACTAGCCACAGGGTGAGCTGAATTCATTGAAATCATACTTTCTATTGGATGATGCAGTGTGAACCAAAATGTACCTATTCTGAGACGCGAGTTTTCATCAAGTCTTGGTCAATACTTGGTGAATATTTCCCCTTCCTCCCCACGTTCCCACAACGCCTGTTGTTACCGCTACTCCTTTGTACGGCCCCTTCTGTGTACGTCTCTCCTCTGAAATGTTATATCCTCGTTAGTTGCTTTCGTTCACGACCCTTTTATCGTACTAGGCGCGTGCTATGTGAATTAGTCACTAGAACTGTATGGAATGTACAACGGAAGAAGAAAATACTACCATCGTCTCAACACAAAACTAGTTTTCATCCAGAGATACGCTAAACCCACAGTGCTTCAAGGAGTTCTCCCCCATACCCCTGTCGGAGCTTTGCCCCTGTCCTAAGACGAGCCCCTGACCCCCCCCCTCCCCCATTCGCCAAAGCTCAGCTCAACGCAGTCGATGTCTTAAGTCAAGCCACTGCAGACATTTTCATTGTTGCTCTTGTCTTCAGGGTTTTTCTATCAAAACTCGTGCACCACATTGAGAGCACCATATTTTATGTATACGTTTGACACAATTCACAATGGGTGAATCTAACCCCACCCCCTCCCGCCAAAAAAGTCCTAGATCCACCCGACTCACTGCACATGACCCGCGAAGGTCTGGACTGGGTCTACATAGTATATCCTGTGTCGGTCCGGGCCCCCTGACATGTTAAAAACTAGCAGTGCATCAAAAGTGATGATTGGTAGTTAAAAAACTTTTTGTGCGGCTTTCCTCCAAATGTGCAATGAGCACATAGCCTCAATTTCCTTCCATTGTATCCAGTTGTGTATTTGTCCTTGAAAAATGATGCAAATTAGAATGTTGTCCACGTTTCAATATGTTCTGTCAATGTACTTTGGATTGGGAGCTTCCTCGTGGTATCGAATTATTTGAAGGACAAGTGGCCTCAACGAAAACTAGAACTTCAATGAACTTAACCAATGTCATTTTCAGTTGCTGGAGCTCTGAACTTAAGCAGTAGCAAAGGCATCCCCATACACAGACGCGGCGTGGGGGCGGGGTGGTTAGAGGGCGCCACTAGCGGAAAGTGCCCACTTGAAGCATTGGAAAGCGATCTAGGGAGTACTTTTATCCAAAAGTTTTTCTCCCAGCGATGATGGCGATCCGTTTGGAAAGTCTTCCCGCAATTTTAGGTATCATGTAATTGATTATGGGGAAACAGAGCCCCCCCCCACCCCTCCCCGAAAAAAAGAAGAAGAATGAACCTACGCCGCCACTGCCCATACATATAAGCTATCTTATGCACCATTCGTTTAATTATCACCTTAAAATTAAAATATCCTTCTCTTTACAGCTTACAGTCAAAATGCTCTTGGTTGAGTTATTACTATTATTATTACATTTTGTAACGTGTAAGTAGATCAACATTTCTCTGAATATACATATCCCTCTAAACGTTATGTCTATTTATTTATAATTGAGCTGCATTTGACATTAACTCTAAGGAGAAGGAAAGAAGTTTCAGATCATTTGGCAGATCACTCATTTTGTTGTTGCCAGATTTAATTGCAAAACTTTCGCAAAATGCCCCCCCCCCCCCAAAAAAAAAGCAAAACAAAGAAATCCAAAAGGCATTGTGGTTTCGGTGATTCAAGTATGAAAATTTTGAATCTGGAATCATAAATCTGAAATCATATGATATATGTTGACCCAAAATGATTTTTTACCTCCAACAAAATCAACAGGATTCTTGCACTCAATTAGGTGCATATGGAAATCATATATGAGATCTGTCCAAGCTTCTCTCCACATTTTCAATGTTTCCACAATTTGACCCCTGTTGACCCTAAATGACCACTGGCCTCTGCAAAAAGCAGTAGACGACTTTTGTTTAATAAGGCACAGCTATATACCCCATAGCAGATCTGTCCTTGCTTCAATTCTTGAGATATCGTGTTTACAATGTTTTCACAATTTGACCCCTGTTGACCCCAAATGACCTTTGATCTCCACCAAAAATTCTTCTGCTCAATGTAGTACACCTACATACCAAATATGGTATCTGTCGAAGATTCCCCCCGTGAGATATTGTGTTCAAAAGGTTTTCACAATCTGAACATTGTTGACCCCGTCTTACGCAAAATCTTAAAAGAAGAACCAACTTTTCGCTGCTAAACTCTTAAAATAATACTGATGTTACTTGAAGCAGGATGTGCTGTTATTCCTGCACTTGACAAAAGTGTACCAAAAGACTGGCTATATTTTGTATAGTTGTAAAAAGCTGTACAAACTACCGTGCTGTGGTTCCTATGTCCATATAAAGCCTAATTTCCTGAAACAATGCGTTTTCGTGATAGGGTCTTCGCACGGAAGCGCCGCATATTTACTACAGGGCCTGGTTCCGCTAACTTTTTACCCGAAAAAAAAATGAATCACTCTTCTTTCTGCCGTAATTAACAATCTAATGAATGGAATTTCTCCTGAAAGAAACATATCGTAGATGGTATTTTCCAGATTGCTATCGAATGGAAGAGAACGATGGAGAATAAATGATGGAGGCTATTTGTTTCCTTCAAACAGCACATCCTGCTTTAAATGGAAAAATGCATTTGAAGTACACCAACATTAATACCAAGAACATAGCTTTGTTCATTGTTAAACCATTCAGTCTCACCAATAAACATCTACAATAACTTCATCTCCTCGAAACATTATGCATTAGTTACTATAGAGCTGCATCATTTGAATGTTTGAAAGTTTCGATGAACAAATTATTCTCGAGCAACAAATAACTGACTTTCTACCTTTGCGAAAGTTATTTCTTGAAAAGAAGGCTATGGTGCATAATACTTTGTTTAAAATAAGATAATTATTCTTTTAAGAATTTTTTTCCGATAAACAAACGAAGTATTTCCCTTTACCATGAACAAAAGCTATTATCAAAAAAGGCTTCAAACGAAAATAATTTCCTTTTCAGGTGACCCGGATCAGACCTAGTCTTAAATCAACCGGAAGTGACATCCTGTTCAGGTGGATATTACAAGCATGCATTAATGCAAGTTATCTCAATGAGTATATAAACCTGAAAGTTTAAACGGTCTCAAGTGAATATGCTTTACTTTCGTATTACATGCTGTCTCTCTGCGTTAACACATACATACTTTTAATTTAACATGTTAAATCTGGTGAACTCATGTTTTTGGCGTGTGAAAACTCCTTTTCTTCTTTCCTTTTCTTAAAGGGGGGTACTATAGAGTATACTAATAGTTACTTTAAAATCAAGTCACGTGTTTGCTGATGATGGTCTCTGTAATGCAATATTACAAGGAATTCCAAGAACAAAATTTATTCGAAGTGATCTCCGAAATTGAAAGGCCATGTCTCAAAAACGGTAATACTGAGATAGAAACACAATTCCGATGGATTTTCATTCAGGATTTCGCTCTGCAACTTTTTGGATAAAGTCAGTTCTTTGTCTAGATGTATGTCACACGACCTTCAAAAGTCTAACTCTCGATTTGATGGGACGATTTATGGTATGATATATTTATGGAACCGTTTGATAAATATCTCACAAGAACAACAGCGTGAAGTATGTAATTTTCGCAAAAAGTCGGTCCGGTCAATTCACAGTGGCACAACACCGACAACCACTCGCAATCAACCAAGCATATATGCCCATACAAGTAGCCTGCGTATTCACAAAGGTACCGTATGCAGGCAGGCCTTTCTGAAATGCATGCACTATGAAACTTTTGGAGTTGCTCTTGAACTATGAACTTCGTGCACTTGGTAGGTGACAGATGTATAGGCAGACCTTTTTTCTTCTTTACTTTTATTTATTTTTTTTTGACAATTTAACAAACTGTCATTTATGTCATCCTGTCAGCTGCCTGCGTGATAAAACAGACTTCGACTAATAATAAAATCAGTTAAGTGGTGTAGCTGGTGTCATGTTTTACACTTCAGAGCTATCCTCAAGCGACGACACCCACGCCCATTCATTGTAGAGACACCGTTCACAGGGTTTTCTGTTTTTCGATAATGACGTCAAAGAGTCGAGACACAACACCACATTGCTACGCAAAACGCGGAGCTATATGGCAGGTGTATAACTATACCTGCATATAATCACTTTTATGGCAAATTATAGCTACAAAATAACACAACGAACGCCCAGCATTGAGCAAGGTATACAGTCCCTGCTCTGTTGCAGGTTTGTGCATGCTAAGGGTTCAGAAAAAAAGGCTTCTAATATTGGTCATATGTAATATAATATATGCGTAATACACGCATATACATATGCATACCATATTTATACTTGGTGTATGTTTTTATCCTTTTTTTCCTTCCTTTTATGCCTTTCTTAGTTTATTTCTTCTACGAAATTTTTTGCACCCTCTTGTATGCAACTCAGAATTTTCCAAAACATTAACCAACAATTCACGAATCATTGGTACCATTATACATCGAATTCTTGTAACAATTAATTAATGAATTGTTCCTATATTCCAATTAAGGGATGTAGCAGGCAGGTTTTTAGTGTGGGGACAAAGTTGACCCATTGTCTGGTTACCGGCCTGGTGGCGGGATACCGTGTAAGGGAAGTGGTTCCCCACCCCTTCCCTTGTGAATATTTCTTTGTTGTTGTCTCGAAGGCTTAGAAGCAAACTGTGTTTTTTCTCATCTCCTTAATTTTGTTGTCATTTTTCTTTAACCGCGCTCGTCGGAGATTCACCATAAATTCTAGGCTGCGCAGGAGAGAGGGGGGGGGGGGGTAGGAGGGGTCTCTGCTAGTATACGTACTGTTTCAATTATTGGTAATATAAATTCGACTGAAGATGTTCAAATATTCGAATTTATTTTTGCACAAATTTAGAGTAACTCAAGCAACAAGCAGATTGTAATCTGCTAGAAAAGTTAGTCCAACCAAAGTTTATTTATTTGGAGATAAACCGATGCGGTAAAAAGTCAAAACGTGATACATCTCTTTTGTTTCGTAATTATTCTTTTAATTACCTGCATTACCTATCTACAGCTCTATGACCAGACAAAAAAAAGGTATTTTCTTAATTGATTTCTGATTCAACTGCATCCAAGTTCATCATACAGCCTTATTCCCATATTTCCCCATTAGATTACATATTCTCATTGTATCACGTGTATGATATTTGTTCAAAATTCCTTTGTTGCATTTAATGTACATTACGTTTTGTGGTATTCCTGCTGGCGGAATATGCTGAAACTATAAAAACTGAAAACTGCTGTAACTGCGCATTCGGTATTTCCCTTCAGCATGATCAATTTCATATATTTGATAATAAAAGTCTCAAAAGTAATTAACTCTGGGACTTGATCCAATAATCCCTTTCAGATATGAACTAATGTTGCGCGCATGTAGCCCTATAGTTAGTGTTCCGGGGCATGAACATGTTTGCGTGCCGATAGATGCTCTCATAATACGGTGCTCTTGTACCTTCTCGAGAAAGAAACCTCAATTCATGACAGTGCTGTATTTCTATCTGTTTTATTGTAATATTTCACATGTTATTGTGGAAAATGCTTTCTCGATACATGAAGGATACAGTGTGTTGGTATACCGACATTGTTAGTGTTGACCCTCCTTATTCAATTCGTACACGGGAGGTCTGGAGTGTCCAAGCCACCACCCCCTACCCCGTTCCCCATCCCCTCACAAAAACGAGGACCTCATAGGTCTTTTATCCTTTTTTCTTTACAGCTTGTCCGAGAGAATCTTGTGAAGGGCCTATTCATCAAGAGCTACTTCGGTTGTCATGGTTGGTTTCCGCCAACATCTTACTGGTTGCTGATAACTCGGTTAATCGGTAAAACGGTTAAATAGTATCCGACTACGTCACTCAGTTACTCAAGTTTGGCAACCATTGAATTTAAATTTTATCACACCAGTCATCACTCAGTATACTAAGTTCATTCTTACAGTGGCCCTATACGGTTACTTGACGAGGTTTGCTTTAGTCACCAGCTAAAATATAATTCGCGAAATTGGCCTTTCCCATTGCAAATAGATGTTGAAAAGTAATACTCTAACCCCACGTCATATGCACAGTATATTATGAAATTATATACATGATCATTACGGTGGAAGCGTCGTTCTTTAAAGGGAAATAAGCCGTTTGTTTTACAGAAAACATCCATATAGGCCTATTTTTTACACCAATGTTTGTAAACCTACAGTGGTAGATTATTCAAAATAAGGAAGCACAATAGCCTTCTTTTTAAGAAATCAGTTTCTCACAGATTACAAATTCAGTTATCACTGTTGTCCAACAATAATTTGTTCACCCAAACTTTTCAAAATTCAAATGATGCATCTTCCGTTGCTCACCGTGCACATGTATAAAGTTTTGAGGCGATTAAGCTCTTGCAGATGTTTAGACTTTAGAGGTGAGACTGAATGGTTTAGCAATGATTAAAGCTATTTCCTTCGTATGCCATGTTAGTTTATTCTAAACGCCCTATTTCCCCTTAAGTTCCGCAACTTTCGTTCATATAAAATGGCGTGCCACACCGTCAACAAAATCGGGTTATCCTGTAAGATAACTTGTTTTCCGGAGTTCAACTGCATGAGGGTAACTATATTTCCGTAGTCAACCATGCAGGAAGTTGCCCGTGGCCAACGTTGCAAGTGTTTGGTGCTGATTAGTGCCGGGTTTAGTTACCGGCTCCCATAACCGTGGCATCATTATTGTAAATGGAACAAGAGGTTTGTCAGTCCAGTTCAGACAATTAGAGGTTTGTCAGTCCAGTTCAGACAATTATCTCACATGTCGAGTTGTAATGAAAGCTATGTCTTTCTAAATGACAGCGCGTGACAGGTAGAACCTAGAGGTTCTCTCACCACGGGTGACTCCCAATGCATACAGTTGATTGTATTTATACATTTTCACAAAAAGGTCACACGACCTTTTATAATGGAGCGGTGGCGGCTGCCACCTCTCCATGTACAGACTGAGACACTCAAGTGTTTTTAACGGCTACTCCAATACCAAAAAAATATGAGATTACATGAAGTCGTAAGAAAGCTCTCATTCTCTAACTGCAAGGCTTAAAAAACTTTACCGCAATAGAAATTCCCTGTCTGGACGTTAGGGATTTTGAAACTCTTTTCTTTCAACAGTGGTACATTGCATTATGTGGAACCCTGTGAAATCGTACCAGAAGAGCTAAACCACATAAAACAAGGCTTTGCCTCCATTATAAAATCGGCTACCTTCAAAGAAACACAACAATACTTTAAAAATTGCCACCTGTACCCCCTGCTTTTTCAGAGTGCCTTGTTCGGATATCACCCCCTCCCCTAACAGGGTTGTGCCCGTTCAGACATCTAACCAACTATATGAGGGCTGCGCTGAAATATTTCTTTATTTCGGGCAACATGTGTTTACTTGTGTTTATTGTTAACGTGTGAAATTTGAAGGTCAATTTCAATGAACCAATTAACCATTTTGATATGGCAGCGTAGGCTATATGACTGTTACCGAGCCGGTGTCAGCATAGTCTTCAATAGCTTTTGAGGCTCCAACTACCCGCACCGGTAGGTCCGCCTCCAAATATGAACACAGAATATCACCTGCAAGACTTTTACAATGCTTTATATGATTTTTTTTGTTCAAGTGCTTCCTTTTAGGACCATGCACTGAAGGCTTTTTCGTTATCATGTCAACTCTTAAAGATCTTTTCAACTCGATCGGTACTTTCTATACAGACATTTCCAAAAGTCCCGAGCTCAGTCATGTCTCCCAAACAAGCAATCATGCAGTAGCATTCAACTACTATGAGTAAAGATAATTTATCTGAACTCTTTAACGAGGGCACAATTTGCCCATTGACGCGTATAAGCCCAGGCTGAGTCTCTCTGCATGTGAAAATTTGTGATTTTAGGCTACTGACATATCTCCTGTTTTAAAAAAGTATGCTTCCATTACCTGATAAGTCATCGTTGCCATTCTTTTTCCCTTAATCAAAACTTAATCCTATACCGTAGGTCTTGTGAAATAGACAGTAGATAATTCTGCACATTTGAGGACCGAACTTGAAAAGCTTTCCAGCTTACTTCTGCTCCATCTCCTTTCTCACTTTACAGCGTACTATGAGTTCGACCTACATTTATCTCAAGTTACATTAATTTGCTCAGTTAACTGATGTTACTTCATACTCGTGACAGTATTTGTTGTTTGCCTAAACTGCACATGTGTATATGTTTTTAAATGTTAATGTACATTTTGTAACGAGAAAGAGCGAAATAAATATAACTAAGAGGACTGACAAGAACTGAAAAGGTGCATAGTAAGTAGTTTGTAGGCCACAGATAAGCTGTTACCATATGGTTCGTTAGTTTGATGACGTTCACCAAATGCAGCATTTTCCAGTTTCAGTCCTTGTATATTCACAAGCATCAAATACCACAGAACATGTGAAACACAGGAAACCATATAGGCCTTACGTACTGAAATGACTTAAGAGTGAAGTTAAGAAAAAAAAAAACAATAAATTGTGACTTTAATTTAAAGCCTCAGCTTTTTTATTTTTTCTTTCTACCTAGCAAAACAGCATTTTAATTTGCAGTTCTATATAAAGTGTTGGAGTGAGGAAGATATTTATAACATCCCTCTCCATGGCTACCTATAAAAATGTGTCCAGCTACTGCCGACTAAGTTTTTTTGTATACCTCCTCGATAAAATCATTTCACTGAAAAAAACGATAAGTTGTAGTTATAGCAAAATACTCACATTATACGCATACGGTATAATGACGTCACACACGTAAAATAGCTTGATAAATATAGACGAGAGAATAAATACGTAAGTAAAACTTTTGGAAAAATACTCCTCGCACGTTTAAAAGCAAACCGCACATGTAAGTAAACGTGCCCCAAATAAGAGAAAAACACTCACACACGTTAATACGGGTAATAAAATACAAGCACATCCTTCGTCACATGAATCTTTCGGGTTGGGGTGTCCTGTACATCGTTGCTATGGGCGCGACCGCTCGATCATGTTATTGGTATATCCCTTTCTCAGCACGAAAGTTTCCGCTAAACTTTGTTTGGGGACTTTCCAATCTGATCAAATGTTTATTCACCATCATGATAATGTCTTCCTTATGAGTTACAAATTTGGGAATGACTCCTCTTCACTTTTCGTGGCAGACGATAGACGATATACTGCCTATGCATCGTTTAAAATTCGAACCAATCGAAATGTGTCAATAACCGAAAAACATCTTTTTATACGTATTTTAGATTGTTCCTTCGTTCGTTCGTCTTTTCCTGTGTTTGATGTTCTGTTTGACGTAGTTCCTTCCTCGGTGTTCGGGGATCTTACCTTCATTTAATTTCTGATTTCAAAGTTGAAGAGTTATGGGTATAACCGAGGGCGTGTCAAATGTCGTATGTGTTATGTAAAGTCAAATCAGTAAAATTTTATCATCTTCAATTATCTTTTCCTTGTAATCTTATGTCCCAAGAAGGCAGGGTTGTCCCGACCGTAGGGGTGGGATGGGTGCCCCCCCCCCCGAAAGGTCAGAGCGACGATAGTCGGATAATTCGAAATTTCAGCTGGAATTTCTCATATTTCAGTGTAGCACGTTTTATGACTTCAAGTTCGGAAAACGCCAAATATATTTTGCACTATATATTATATACCTATACCCCACTTATATCCAAGGTGGAAAATTTCTCAAAAAGGGGATAGGGAACCCCTCTCCTTATGCAACCATCTCACAGGCCAGCCATTGCTCAATCTCATGCTTTCTCCCATCTATCAAGGTGACTATATCGGTACAAGAACTAGCTCGACTTTGTTGCAGCAAACTAAGGAAAAAACTACTATATACTGCAGACAGTAAAAATTATTGGAGTGACATTTCTCGAAACTATTAGTATCTCGGGAAGACGAGAGTGAATGCAACAGATGCAAAATACTGCATCAGAATTTGTCTAAGATTACCTGCTATACATGAAAAATTCCTCAACAGAAAAAACTGTTATCACGGTAGAAGGAAACAATTGTTAAATCAACTTTTGGAAATTCCCGACAATTCCAGTTCATGATGTAATATAATAACACAATTATCGACAATTGTAGGGTGAATAATAAAAAGAAACACTGAAAATAAGAAGAAAAAAAGTTGGATTAAATTTTTCTTGAAACCATTGGATTCCTCACGAAAACAAATGCGACATCAAAAGATGCAAAACAGTGCACTAGCCTAGATTTTGCCTAAGATTATCTGGTACATGAAAACATTTCTCAAAAAGGGGAGTGGACCTGAGATCACCCATTTCATGGTTTACCCCCCCCCCCACCCTCCAACGGTCAAAATACACTGGCATCACAACAGTGAACATGACAACATTTGCATTTCTTTCCAACTGTCGGACTTTATGAGTAAAATGTGTATATTTACAGTCATGGAGAGGTGCTCCCAAAAACAAAATAAAAGATGGTGCATCATTCATTACGATTCTTGTTATCATTTCAACCTGTTATGCACATATCAATTTGATATCTCTTTCCACAGATTGATTTTTTTTTTTCACATGAATTGAGGGATCGTAGAAACGAGATCCCTATTTCAAAGCTAGGTTCATGTAGCTCAAGTACACTCGAGAAGGTGAAGGGTTTGAAAGCCAAAAATTTCCTTTCATTCTCAGCTCCAACTAATAGTGGCGCTTTGCTTCGATAGTCCCGTCGTCATATAAACCACTTTTTTCTCCTTGTATTTGTATTCCAAAAAAGCAGGACCTTTTGTTGAAACATTTTTGAGTTTTTTTTTCTAGGGCACGTGCTCCCCCCCCCCCCTCCCCATCCCTATTGGCTTCTTGCCTGTACCTTATATATACGAACATTTTCATACCACGCCCTGGAACATTACCTATACATATAGCCTTACAGTATACAACGCGTCGGTATATTACACATGACCCACGCACATGTTTTTACATTAAGTAGATCATCCGTGATACGCTACCCTGACGTATAAGAGCTTCATGTGGGAGCCTATGAGCTAAAAATAAATCTTACGGGGGGGGGAGGGGTTTCTACATGTGTCGAGAAATCTCCGAACACACGCCAGCCATGCCCCCCCCCCCCTCCTCACCCTTGGTGATAATATTAATTGTTTGAGTGGTCTTCTACAGAATCAATTAAGAATTGTGTATATGTAACGGAATATCCTTAGATTACCCTTTATTCGTCTTTGATGACTCAGCTGGCATGTACTTAGATTCAGTTAAATGATCTTCCTCGTGATATCTCAATTTAACAGCACTCCTATTCAGCCTATGGCAACTCCGTGCTTTTGATTGATTCATGGATGTATTGTCACTTGCAATCGTGTTATACGTGGGCAAAGCTACGCAGGATCATATATTTTGTTGCAGTAATTTCATGTGGATGGGAGGATATAACTTACCGACCTTTACTATCCAGCTGGCTTGATCTGTAATGCATCGTCTATTAATAGACCTTACGGAAATGTTCCGTCACATGCTCAAGATATCCTCGTGTATTCCAACAGGCCTGCAGTAAGCAGAACATGAATGGTACATTGTCAGAAAATCAGGAGTACGCCTTTACCATTAAATATTCCCCAGGGGAGGAGTGGTTTTGAACTTCGACCATGAATTATTGGGGGAAGCTTATCTGTTTCGATTTTTGTAAATAGTACGATGAGAAATTGTGTAAGCTAAGTTTAAGCTGACGTCTTAGATGAAGCTCAAACTTTAATAATTGAAAAAAAAAAGAATTGATTGAGTCGATTGACATTTTGAGTTTAAGGTTGATGCTAATTAGGCGCCCGTTATTTCCTTTAGACTGTGGCGTAAATATAGGGGGAGGGGACCACCCCCCTCACCGGCTCTAAAAAATGAAAACTTCGAAAATTTACCATCTGCAACACCACAGTTGGGTGATGGGGGGAGTGAGTCCACTACATATCTTAGAGAGGTAAAAAAAAGTGGAAAGTTAGTAGTCAGAAAACCAAAATTTCCCAACCGAGAATACCCAATTTTTACGCATAGCCTATATTTATGAGATTCCGCGCGCACGTGCCCAACCCCACGTGCCTTCCTCGCCACCGGGCTAACCCCACCATCTGCTGAAATTCCGGAAAGTCGCCAGATTACAGCAGATGAGGCCTACTTTAATTCACAAAGCAAGATGAAAAAAAATTAAATAATTACTCACGAAATAAAAATTTCAGTTCAAATTTAACATACAAATGTAGCGCCATTTTGCATCTCGCCCACCTGGCACAAACAAAAATTTTCTGAAGGGGGAAGGGGGTGGCCGCGGTCGATAATTAACTCAATCATAAAAAACATGCACACCCTGCTGACGTCCCCCCCCCCCCTCACTGGTGTCAGCCTAGTTTCAAGCTCAAAATGACACTCATGTGATCTTGAGTACTTGAGTGTTGGGAAAGTTTTGAAGAAAGCTTGTCCCCCACACCCCCTAGAATATAGCCTACCTATGCCATTGGCTATGCCATTTGTGTGTAATTTACCGCGTAGCATGCAGAAGGTTCCCTAATACAGTATAATGCTCACAGGTGAAAAAATAGAAACATTAGGTGCTTGCCCCCTTTGGAAAACTTTTCTGACTACGCTACTCCCTTTAGACCAACTCTTCTAACAGGATTTATACATCTCTCACCTTCAATAAAGGGCACCAGTGGCGTAACTTTACAGGGGAGTTATCTGCGACAGAGCCAAGTCGAGCCCTTATTAGTTCCCCCATGCAAAAAAAAAAAGCCTATACAATTTTATTTCTTAGTCCCATAGAGATGAAGAGATATTCAGAAAAATCTGCCCCGAAAGGCTCGACACCCCCAGTCGACCCCCCCCATCCCCACCCCATCATATAGACTGAAATACGGCCTTCCTGCAAACCGAGCCATAAGTTGCACATGAAGGAAAAAGATTTTGAGAAGCTGAGTCATCAGATGAATTTGGCACAGTTTCTTTGGTAGGAAAACTTTCAAAATTTCATACTACGTACAGTAACTACGTCGGTCAATTGGCGAATTTTACTTTTCTGTCGAAATTTAAAGGGAAAATGCAGTCACCCCAATTTGTGTAAGTATAGTCCCCTGTCCTAATTCACGGATGGCTCTTTTGGCTCTCAAGTGACAATGTTTTTGTCGCTGGATCGGCAATTATGCAAGTTAGTTGTTTATTTCGAACACGCAATAGTCTGAGCTATCGTGAGAAATATTTGTAAGGTACAAAAGAGGAGATATTGTAAGATCTGGCTGATGCTGCAGAATAAAAGTTGGGGTGACTGCTTATTCCCGTTCAGCCTTCAAAAGTCATGTTTATGCTGATGATATCTGAAAAGGGATGTACGCATGTTCTGCGGCTCACATGGACGGGAAGTGCACAAAAAGTTGTGTAAAAGAATATCTGTCGATTATTTTATTGCTGTATAGTTTTAAGATCAAAGTCTGACGTCAGGTGCGTCACACAACCATAACCCTCTTCAAGATATATTGCAATAAACATATGAGCGTTGTCATTTTCAGTAGACTAAGGTAGTATCAGAAGCTCCTCATAGGCACATCCTTCTTCTTGCACGCATTTGTGACTGTTATATGATGTTTTATCACTTATTATAAGATGCTGTTTACCAAAGGCAGCTTACCAGACATTCATTGCTCATCTACTTTACTTTAGTGTAAGAAATAATGCATATAATATATGGCCAATTAAACATGATGAGATAGTGCAAAAAAAAAAAAAATCACAAGGAAATTTTCACAATAATCTAATAAGTATATCCAAGATCAGAAGGTCTGTGATGGTCAAAAAAAAAAGTTAAGGGAAGATAATCGGTGGAATTCTTGTTGGAGTTGCAGGTGTGAATTTGCCACAGCATAACTTTTTTTTTTCGTGCAGGATGTATGCAGAATATATCTAATCAATAATAAATTGCAGCGTTATAGCTAAAAATATATCGATCGATTATTGATCGTCATTGATCCAGCTGCACTGTGGCATTCCTTAATTCATTTTATTTCTGTATTTATTTACAAAGCGATGACGAATAAATAACGATTTTTATGATTCGGCTTTGTCGCCCTGTCATTTTCGTCATCATATCAGGGGCATGGCCTATATTGTGTTTTCTTCTGACTATGAGTTTCGATGCCCAATAAATTGCTATATACATCATCACGTCGTTGGTTTCAAAAAAAAAATAAGTAACACAAAAGGTTTCTGACTTAGGACAGGCCAAGATAGGTTTACATGTAGTAAGCCTACATACCGTATCGTATCAGTTCTAACGTTGTGTATGTGCCTTTGAGACTGTTGCACCCAAGGATCTGCCTATGTACAATGTGCACTATGATGTTTGCATTGGCATATACTTACCGAAGAATTTTCCAGTTGCTCCAAATATAATCAGTTCTCGCTTAAATCTATCTCTCATTCCTTTTACTTGTATTCTTTCTCTCAAAAAGCCGTTTCCTACAAATTGACATAATTTTCCTTTGAGACTTTACTGCAGTAATTTCGAGTGCAAACACACATGTCACCGAAAAGAGAAGATGCATGTGGATGACCGGGGTAAAGTGGGGCAGGGGTTGATGGGAAGGTGGGGGGGGGGGCGAGCTGAGCCTCTAAACACTATTGTTTGAAACAATGATAGGCACAGGTATAAACAACTCGGCGCTAAATTTTCAATCTTACCCATGCACGGGTTCATGTCAGGAATTTCTTGTTTGTTTTTTAATTTTATAAACTTCAAGGTTGTCGAATTTTTCTAGGGGCTGCCGCCTCCATATCCCTTAATTCCTTAAGTACGGACATGCATGGCAATAGTTGATGATATTCTACTTACATACTCACATATTTGTTCTTTTATGAGATAGTGAACGCGGATGCCTGAGGTATGTCTGACGTAGGCCTAGCCAGTTAGAATAAATTTACCTCTTTATCCTCTCATCAATGACTAATGCTGTTTCCCCTGCAACAACAATGAACATCGTCTATAAATAGATATGACGGAAACGTCATTTGATATTGTTCGCAATTCCCGTTTAAGTGTAGACTATATGTTGTAGACTTAAGGGGGGGGGGGGGATGCGGTTGTGTCAAAGGCTATATGTTACACTTTTCCATGGCCTGTCTTCTTCGCAATAGGCCTTACAATTGCAGGCTGCAGAGATTCTGAGCATCGAGTAGTACAACCGCTTCCACACACTTCCTAACAAAGAAATCCCTCTCAGTCAAAAAGAAATACAGTTTGGATGTGAAAATATTCTTAAGGTTTGGAAGCTGCAAATTACAATTTTCAGTCCATGAAGAGTTTTGGCAGCTTCTGGCAGTTATGGGCAAGACCTGAGCCGGGAAAAGGGGTGGGGCATGATGGCATAAAATATCGGGGTAGGATTCATTTTCGGAGTATGTATATCTTCTTCAAAAGTGGTATAACGATAGTTCCGTTTTGTGTCTGAATCCCTTTTTTCAAAGGGAACACCTCTTCTCTCCCTTTATACCTGCAAGTTCCCCCTGGACGACGATCGATAACTTTGGTGCCCTCCTCCACCCCCAAGGAAACACGCAACTCTGGATATGGGCCTGTTTTGAAATGCCTGTCATGGGAAAAGCAGCATATCACTTACGCAGAATTGTACGGTACCCTACGCCCAACTTTGCCTACCAGGCCTGCCAGAGTTGTTTTGGGCGCACCAAAGTTATTAATTGTCTTCCGGGGTGGGGGTGGGGAGGAGGGTCGGATAAAGTGTGTCTCCTTGAAAATTCTTGCTCAGATGCAAAATGGGACTATCATTATCATATCTGTAACTACATGTCTATACTACTTTTCCATTTTTCTGTGCCTACATATATTGCATTAAAAAAACCCAGGATCTCAACCTGCTATTGTTTTGGGAGAGGGAAAGTTCCCATATTAACCACACCTTTCACCTAGCCGGAGACATTTTGAACGAACAAATAATCAAAGGGGGGGGGGGGGAACTACCAGGAAAATACCGGTGACAGACAGTGATCTTAACGCAAATGTTGTAGGGATAGCTGCTGCCACAACAATTGCGAAACAGAAAGTTAAGATCAAACATAATCTTATCTTTTTGGTTTTTCAGTACACACGCAATCACTCAGACGACACAGTTTCCTCTAACGTACAAAGAATTAAATGGTCCGAATTCGATAGTGGTTCATTACGTCATAGTTGGCTGGTGGAAATCCTACCAGATTTCTCGGTAAAGAAAAAATAAGGCTTCAGTTTCAAAATGTCTTTCCATAAACTTGCACTCAAGAAATTGCACGCTGCGGTGACCTGTATGGCAAGCCAAAGGTGCAGTAATTCGAAAAATACCGTTTTTCTCCATTAAACTCAAGTTTACACAACCGTAAAACAAAGAAGGGGATTCATAGTTACAGACGGGTTATACTGGCCGCCATTTTATAAATGTGCATCACAATACTTTAAGTCTTGGGATAAAATGAATGATCTAAGCAGCCTTTCATCATATGATACACTTGGATTGTGGGGAATATTCCAATAAAGTGATTTTCAACGATACTAACTCTGGTCTGGAAGACCCTACACCACCATCGATCTCTCCCATTGACTTGCACACTAAAACAGAGAACTTTCAGAGCCCCTAGTGCATGCAAAGTGGTCATATCGGAAATTCCCTACCTGTCATGGGATTGGTAAATGGTCTGGCCTATCATCAGTGGCATTTAAAAATTTCCGTATGTCGAAAATTCAGATTTTTGAACTGGAAGTGGTGCTTACAGTGGAAGTGGTTCGAAACATCACTACGTTTTCTAAAAATAATCCAAACCTCATTCAATCGTCCTTAATTTTCCCAGTTGTAGTAGCAACTACACGGGCTCGTGAGGCTATACCAGCTTGACGATTTTGGAGCAAATTTGGTATCTTTTTTTTTCTCAAGGTCAGATTCCTTTTGGACGAAGAAACCATCTTACTGTGGCTATGCCTGGGATCGAACCCCGAACCTCCAGGGTTACCAAGCTTCATTGTTTTAAGTTTCACCACCTTTATCCACTCGGCTGACAGCAACGGTATTGTGCTAGCTATAAGTGGTAATGTGCAGAAGGACGACCCACTGTCCTGGAGGTCCTGGAATAAATGTTTAACATATTTCTCTAACTTGAGGTGGGACGTATTTTTTTCCAAGACTCATGTGTAGAGAGGTCGATCCCTGGAAAAAAAAAAGTGTGTGTGTGTGTGTGTGTGTGTGTGTGTGTGTGTGTAGGGGGGGTCTCTTTAGGCGATGTTGTCGAAGGGAAATGCTCAATTTATGAAAACGACTGATACTGCACCTGTACTGCAGTTAACCAAACATGCATACAGACTGTAAAACCTAGACCGTGCTGTATACGCTTTTGGGGAAATCGGGACGATTTGTCTCACTGGCGGGGACGCTCACCGTTGCTTCAAAAAACAAAAAAAAACAAAAAAAAAAAACCGGACAATCGCGGAACAAATGGTAACCCTAATTGGAATTGCGTTATCTTGCAGCATAAAAAAGTCCTGGCAAGAATGGTCACGTGTAATAATACAAATAATACGGTCAAGTGTACTGAATAATGAAATGGGGTTCATACATAGACTATATTTCAGTCTTGTTTGTACACATGTGTAACATACCGGTATATATCATCTCACCATAACACTTGTTTTATCGTTTCCTAAGTTTGTCCTTTTTTTCCCCGAACACTTCTTTTGCTTTCCATCATTCTGTCATCAGTGGCGGGGGAGCTCATATGAAGAACGCAAGTGGAAAATTGAGCTCAGAAACTATTTGAGGTGATGCATATCACAACATTAACAATACACGTCTATGTTCGAAATTTCGAACTGTGACCATAATATATGCATCGTCCCAGTTATAGAACAGCTCAGTATGTACACCCCGAAAGCCTGTTTGATCGGTCGATTTAAGTCACGTCTCTGGCTAACGAAATCTTTTTGAAATACTAGTACTTGTGTGTCAATGTATTTGTTCTTTTTATACTCATATAATAAATAATTATGAGCTCACGTTTCACTATACTACGGACCAGTTACTTGCAAAAGCTGATATTCTTTATCTTCACCAATCGAGCGCGCGTTTCACAGTCAGAGGAGCCTCCTAAATTTGAAGTGTTAGCCTAAAACTGAGAAAAAAAAAACATCAAGTGTTTATTTGTGGAATGATAGGTCGACACAGTTTAACACAAAAAAGAATTTAGGTGAAAAATGTGTGACAGATTAATATATTTGGGACACTGAATATTACTAAGCATCTCACCCTCACAAGGTGAAAAATAGATGGCGACGTGGGTGCATCCTTGGGGGGGGGGAGGGAAGTAAGTGGCACCCGAATCACTTTCATGACGGCTAGAATTGTGGAAAAACAATCTAAGCGGAACGCCACCAGCAGTTTGAGCGGGGACTTCCAACAGAGCCTACCATTTTTTTTTTAAATAAAAAATACCTTCTAGAAATCGCTTTCCCAGGCTGCGAGGGCGCCTTTCACTCTTGCGACTCCTCAGAAAAATGTCCAACCCCCCCGGCCTCATTCACGCTGCCACTGTGTAAAAAAATGAACATTTTTTCTGCTTCATATGTGTTTTATTATGCGCACCAGTCCTGCGACAAGTCGAACTATAGTTGAAAGTTATTGACTAATTTTATAGTATGCAATATCGATCGAAACGGTTTTAATCATATCGTAGGAGCTAATGTCATCGACACGAGTATTTAAAACCACTACTCTGCCATCATTACCGCTTAAAGGGAAATAGGGCGTTTAGAACACACCAACAGATCATACAAAAGAAAATAACTTTAACCATTGTTAAACCATTCAGTGTCATCACTAAACATCTACCAAAGCTTCATCTCCTCAACACATTATGCATGTGATGAGTAACGGAAGATGCATCATTTGAATTTTAAAAAGTTTGGGTGAACAAATTAGTTTGAGTAAGAAATAACTGAATTCTTATCTGTGAGAAGCTTATTTCTTGAAAAGAAGGCTACTGTACTTCCTTACTTTGAATAAACTATCATTCTACGTCCACAAACATTGGTTTCGAACATATGGATGTTTTCTCTAGAACAAACGTCCTATTTCCCTTTAAAGGACGTGTGACATGCTTCCAAGAAAGAGCTTCCTTCATGCAAGCATTACAAAGTAAAACCCTCAGTGAAAATCCGCTGGAAGTTTGTTTATATCTATTACCGTTTTTGAGATATGACTTTTCAAAGTTTGAAGAAAATGCAAAACAGATGACGTGGAGTGTTGCACAGTGTCAGCTTTTCTTTTGTTAACCCTATATATTTTGCCTCTTAATTACTTAATTACTGAGTTTCACATTGGTGCGTGATATCGATATTTTTGAAGGAGAAAACACATGCTTCCAAAATAAAACGCTCTGGGCATATAAAATTCTCAAATGACCTTGAAATAAAGGTTACATAAACAAAGGATTAACATAAGACATATCCTGGGAGTCCCTCTCCTGACATCACAAATTTGCATATTTAGCCAATGTTTATTCATGACACAGCTGTGAGACACTAATTTGCCTGTAAATTTGTCAATTTTGAACGGATTTTGACGCAATTTGTGGCTATTTTCAACATTTTGAATGCCTAATGCACACAATACCTCAAAGTGTCATTTTCATGTCACCAGACCTTTAAAACTGCCAGGTTTCAGCTACAAATGTTCGGTGGATGGACAGCTATAACTTTACAGTCTATGTTTGTCTTTAGCCGTTTCCTCACCAGAGTGGTCAGAAACAAGCAACCGGCTGGGCTCGCGAAGACATAGCACGACAAGGAGCTGCTCCCTGTACATGGTAAAGAAGTTGGATGTTGGCAACTAAATGTGGACCAAACTGCATGATCCGACTTCTAAGACAAGAAGACATCGTCAGTGATAGACAAGAATCCACCGTCGGTATATGTTGTAGATATTTTCTGAAAATGCAGCCATCCCAACTAACTGAACTCTGTGCTTATTCATGAATGGCTCTTTTTCATTATATATTTGAAATCATTTGTTTTTGTTGAATTGCTTTTTTTTTTTTTTTTTTTGCAGCACAACACCTTGCCAGTTATGCATTACTGAGTATTCAGCAACATCACTGAAAGTATTTTGTAGGAATAATGAGAAGAGCATTACAAAAATTTTGATGAATTTCACAATCAAGTACTGACGACTACATATTCAAGAATTACAAAACTTTGATGAATTTTCACAATCAAGTACTGACGACTACATACTCAAGTTAACATGTAGTTTCAGCTCTTGCAACATTTGAACTGGTTATCCACTGTAGGCTACCTAAATAATCTTTGCGGGATAAAATGATGATGCAATTAAATGCATGTTTCTCAAGGAAAACTGTATCGAAAGGAATGCTAAATCTTTCCCATAACTATCTAATGACTATACCCTATCCATACTTGGATCGCTCGTCAGACATGCGCTAAAGTATTATGCTAACTTCTTCATAATGTAGGCCTAGTTGATCTCCTCACTTGGAGAAAAAAAGAAGAAGAAATCAACCGATCATCTTCATCAACTATATATGCTACTGTTAGTCATAGTTTGTAACTTACCTCTTGCTATCATGCATGCACTATATCGGATAGTGGCCCACGCAGATAAAAGTTTAATATCTATGCAAATTAGAACGCTTCGTGCGCCAGTCACTTTTAACTAGGTCTGACCCGTGAAGCAGGAGTAAATCCGGCTGAGATAGGCCGGATGGTCTCTCTCTCTCTCCTTACCATATACTCTTCGAGAGTTAATATTGAACTATCATTACAAGCACCAATACCGTCCCATTAATCTAAGACGTACTGCATCTTAAAGGAAGACGTAGGCTGACTGCCAGGTTGGCTGTGCTTCAAGACTTCGAACGTTTCTCTGTGTCGAAGCCAGTTCTTCCATAAATATGAACCTTGTCATGATTATCAACCAAAAAAAAGAAACAAAAAACAAAACACACACACACACACACACACACAAAAACGGCCAAACATGAGAAAGAGAAAAAATTTCATAACGTGAGGCATCCACGTTCAGTGAGGAAACGTGTCGATTCAGCAAAGGGACGAACTATAGGCCTATTGTGAGCAATTTAAGCGCTTTTTTTCTAATCAAGGTTTGCGTTGGTTAGGCTGAACAACCCATTTTGATAAGCAGATGTTCAACAAACATTGCTGTCGTTGAGCTGAAAACTAACTCACTCAGCTATGTGCCATAATAAGAAAAGTTGTGGCTCAACTTCAAAAGGTCAAGAGTGAATTCAATTTTTCATGTATGACCAGGAGAAATATTCACAACTACTGTAAAGCTTACATGAAATAGAATCGCAATTGAGATTTTATGGGCCGAACTAGGTACTTGTTTCGTCGGCCTTGTTCAGTGATATGCTTTGCGAGGATTTCTCCTGTTGCTCCACTTTTTATGACGAAAATCGATGGCTCATTTACTTAGCGGAAACTTGCCTGGCAAAGTAAGCAGCACGACCTTTCTGACAACTCACGTATGTCCCTTTAACGTTCATCCGTCGCTTCAAGATTTTGGTATGCAGAATGCAAATTCTTCACGCGTGATTTGGCCTACATATATATATTACCTACGGCACGGGTAGTGCATGAGCAAGGTATTGAAAGTAGCGCAGATGAGAGTATAGTGCATACACAATGGTTAAATAGTCCATGACCTTTTCAGCCATTTTTTACGGGGTTTATATATACGGCGAATGATTTCTCAAGGTTACATCTCTTTATTGACACCTCGTGGGTGCGTGCATAGAGCAATAGCTTTCAAGCACTGAAAGTCTGGCCAATAGATTACATGGAAATCCGGTGTATTGGAGTTATAATATTTCCTGCTGGCCTTGTCAAATAGCTTTGCAGTAGGAGATGAAAGAATGGGCGCGCTTCTCTGTGCACACAAGGGTGAGTAAGGTTAAAAAGCACGGTTAGTACGCTTAGTGCTACCAGGAAGTTCCCTGTTAGTCCCATAGTCAAACGAAACGGCACATAAAAGCACAAGCAGTTTTTTTTTTTAATCGTTAACTGCAGAACTCAGATTTGTCCCCCAGGAGGAAGTGAAGCCCTGCTTTCTTGGTAAACGTAGCGGATACTGCAGGAGTCACCTGGCAACCAGTCAGGTGTGGACTCCTGAATTTGTGTGGTCATTTCTGAATTGCAAAAAGTGCATGATTTGTCCTATTGTTACAAAGAGTGGACTCCAAGGGTAAGGACGCAAGGATTCACTATCATTCACACCTTTGTACACCTAATATATTTTGACTGGACAAACTGAACTCAAACGATTTCAGTGCATAGGCTTATGCATGCATGTTATTTAATATGCATTGATCAATAAAGAGGTTTTTTAAGTAACGCCATTGCACCTCGAATTGGCATAAGTCAACGTCACTGCAAAATGCGCATGTGTGTTTTCGATACGTGTGCACAACTGTTGTGAGCGCCTGCCCGTCAAAATAGACAGAGACGCTGCTGCACGGTATAAAGAACCTAGGTTTCTCTTTTATACGCTTTTATACCTGCCGCTGCGTGCGTATCCGCGCCAAACGATCTTGACAAAAATCTGAAAAAAAAAATACATCGGCGCTAAACTGGGTTTCACACTCTAGTTCGACGGGGTAGTCAAACCAAGGAGATTTTACAACCTCCTTGGTCAAATCCTGTTCTCCATTTGCAGTGGCACTTTTATCACTATGCACTTCATGAATGTAAAGTGATGTAGGTTATGACCTACGCCGAAGGTGTACAGTTTATAACACCGCAGCTTTGTTTTAAATTGTCCTTTTGTTCTGTAATTTGCTTTCTGTGCAGTGAGTTACCGGTACCTTTGAATGACTTGCAGATTACTTGGGCGATTACTTGATCCAACTCACGTAACTTACAGGATTGATTTACTGAAGACTGACTTGTCACATAAAATATGCAAATTGGTGAAAACCATATCTCAGTCAACAGCATATCCATTTCTAATTTAGTAGCTTTTTAATACATCCATTTCACTGGCATATTGCATTATGAGAAATTTGTGATGCCACACAGACACAACGACTTGGATATCCTTTGTATTTCTGTGAAATCTAAAAAAAACAAAAAAAAACATTAGAGATGTCACCTTAAAGGGAAAGAGGGCGTTTAGAATACACCAACATAACATACTACAGGAAATAGCGGTAATCAGTGTTAAACCATTCAGTTTCATCAATAAACATCTACCAAAGTTTCATCTTCTCAAAACATTATGCATGTGATGAGTAATGGAAGATGCATCATTTGAATTTTGAGAAGTTTGGGTGAACAAATAAGTGTTGAGCAACAAATAAGTGAATTTCTAGCTGTGAGGAGCTTATTTCTTGAAGGGGGAGGTCACTGTCCTTCCTTATTTTGAATAATCTATCATTCTGCATCCACATTGGTTTCAAAACTAAGGATGTCTTCTCTAAAACAAAACGCCCTTTTCCCTTTAATTTCCACAACAGCAGGACTTATTACAGTAATTTACTGCTTGAAGTGACATTTTGTAATCTTGAGGCAACTGGGAATCTTTATTACTTGATCAGATCCGTCTTCTTCAGTCTGAGATATCTAGAGTTTTGAACGAGATGCTTGTGTGGGATCTGAAGTGCCTACAGTGATAAATTCATTTTCTTTCACGTAGGAACACCTTCTTGTTAAAACTTGTCAGTGGAATAGTCCTCTCGTATGTGAGTCACACATTACCTCTTTACATTCGTTGCTATAGAATTTCGTCACGCTGAGTAAATGCATGTATTTTGTGTTTACGGTGACCAACGCGACCACAACGCGTGGATGTTGCTATGTAAAATTGTAAAGGGACACTTTTGGCCTTTGCTATGTCAATATACAGCGATAATCGATCAAACATTCTGCAAAAAAATAAAGTTGTTTGATCATCGCCATGGTAACTATTGTAACTTTTCATATTGATTCAGTTCTTGTTGCTCACAATTCGTTGCTAGCAATACATATATCTTCACCAAGGTAAACACACACCGAAGGAACAGCTTGCTTTGTGTTCCGTTGTTACTACCATAATTATTATTCCGATATCGTATAGGGCCTATATCTCTAAAGTAAAGCAACTTGACAAAAAAATATATTAAAATATCTAAAGTTAGAGTGTTTGTTACAAACAGAACTCGCGAAGCGCCGCAATTATCCTGTGGCAGGGGGAGCATTCCTTGGTCCATACTGGCAATGATCGCTATACGATCTATACCCAATTAAAAAGAAGTAATGATTTTGATTCACAAAGTCCAGTTCCTTTTTCTTTTAAATCAGGAACTCTTGCTTTAAAACGGAGTAACGGAAGAATTGCTTCTTCGGTGAAGGTTTAGTCGGTATGCATTATGCATCCAACTAGATGCTAATTTCCACTTTTCCCAATTCCACCTTCACTGAGGACCGATACACAGATTTAAACCTCTCATGTCCCACTACCTTTACCATCGATCGACGTGAAAACACCCTCACTACACCAAATTGTATTATAAGCCCCGTCTACACCCCTCTCGCCTCTTTTCCAAACACGACCCAGTCCCCCTCTTCGGTACCCCCTACTCCTACTCCAGCCCTACCGTCGTATATACCTTGTTTGTCAGTATCGTTTGACTGCGCACACGATCAAATGCTATCACAACCACCTACAGCTAAATCAAATGTATCTCTGAAAGAGGCTTATCGATTACTTCTTTTCTGAAATTCACTTAATTTTCCTAAACATGTCGAGGTTCCTTTACATACGAATGGCAAATAGTCAAACCGAGAATCTCTACATGTCACAGACAGAAGTAACATTAATGAGTGAGCAATTAACGATCCATTTTTTTTTTCTCGAAAATTCGTGATCACTTTCACATTAGTACTCATTCCGTACGCATGTACTCTGCCAGAACAATTCATGTTCAAAAATGCAGAGAGCTTTCTCTGGATGTCATGTTAATTAAAAACATTGTCACGTGTTTTTACCCTTCAAAATCCTTACAAATTCATCCATATCAACTGAATGATCTCGAGCCCCCCCCTTTTGGGGGGTCTCGAGGGGGGCATGTGTAGGGCCACATTTACTTTTTTCAAAAAAGCCTGTTATGTATTGTTTAGGCTAAGTACCTCTTGACCACATGCAGATATTTGCTACATTTGAGCGAATCTATTCTACTATTACGTGTGATATTATTTTCCTATTGCAGACCCATCGCACGAAGATTGAGGATAGTGATACTCGATATGGTTGGGAGGGTCTCATCCACCCCTTAGGGTGGGAGAGGGTCGGGAGAAGCAACGGTCACTCGCACTACTGGTTTTAACAAACTCTTTCAAATCACGTGTATAATGAACGTGGCGTTGTCGGGTCAGCATTTTATTTGAAAGGGCTGCTCACAGGTTGATGCAATTGTACTGTAACTGTGTCGACTATATGGACTAGCAGTCTTGGTACTTAACTACTTTACTCATAACCAAATTACATGAAGCAAACATGTTGTTACGTATCGAATGGGCGTTCCCGACTGATGTGACAAAAAAGGTCAGTCAGAAAGTTCTCCCAGACTACAGTAGACGTTAATGGGAAGCAAACTACACACGTCTGCTTTATTTTCTTTTTTTATCATAATGGCTGCTCTAGCACAGAGAGGTGTGAAGTCATAAAGGGCGCATCCAGACAAGTCTCGGGGGCGGGGAGGCAAAAAACAAATAACGAGAGAAACATGCCGGTCCTTGAACACACGGTGTGTAATACTTAAGGGTCTACATCTGCTATGATAGTCGTATTCGCACAGGGAAAGTAGGAATCTCTGATCGCAGTGCATCGACACTTTAGCACTGAAGGGATTTCACTGACAATTGTAAAGGGGTTTCTTACACGACAGAGGATAATTTGCGACTGCAGGCAGTTAAAACCCCCATGCCAATACCTTGTTTTTTTCACTCAAGATACTGTTATTATTCGAAGAAAGAGTTCTCTGGTCAAGAAAGATTCCAGTTGCTCCAAGGTTACCAATGGCGTATAACAGTTGCAAGAAGTCTTCGTTTTTCGTTGTATATGAAGACCTCACTTAACCTTGAAATTTGACGCAAGTGAAACTGTAAATTGCATATATGGTAAATTTACTTCAACTTATGGAAATTAAGGTCATACTATGTGTAATGTTTCTTTTAATACAGTCAAGATTATTAAGACACATAAATGATGTTCAAGTAGTTGTGCCTGGTTGACATCACAAATTCAAAAGATAATGCAATTTATCGTTTTGAAATACATATTTCCTCAAAACTTTTCAACTTCCGCACTAATGATGCGATTGAGTTACTGCTATATTCGTAATTTTTGTAAAATATTTTTCTTTAGTGGTCACGCCATTTAAGGAATCTACTTTTGCCACATGTGCCGAAACCTTGCCCTCGGTTTCAAGCGCACTTTTATTTATACCCTCTGGACAAACTGAAGGGACATATACTGCGTAATAACTGGTCCTAACTGTAACGCTAAACTACACGTAAGACTGGCGTAAAGTTATAAAGACTTCGATCTTACGAACGTGTTTACATCAAACGCATTTGTTGTGTTACGTTGACCTGCATCAGCACACCACCAAACGTCCGATCAGAATTATTGATCTAGCGCTAGCACCCCATTGACGCAAACGAAAACCGTTCTTTCTTCTCTCTGTTGTTTCTCAAATGGGTGGACTGCGGTTTTAGCGCAGAAAAGTTCAAACAGGTGACGTAATCGATTTATCAAATTACCATCAGGGTCAACAAAATTTAATATGTCCTCCCAGAGTTCTAAACACGATGAAGTGAAACAACACAAATTCACACCACATATATGGCCTACTCGGGGAATACTAATTTAAGTTAGACTGCATACCGCCCCTACAGGACTGTCTACAGCCCCCCCCCCAAAAAAAAAAATCCCACCCTCGGCTGAGACTCCAGTCCGTTAAAGGAGGATAGCTATAGTTGTGACATACATTTTAACTTGTTGCACTTTCTTCAAAATTAGGTATCGGCGTATGTTATTAACAAATTTTGGAATTGTCAAGTTCAGTCAGAAAATACCAGTAGACAACTATATATATATTTTTAATATTGACGTCCCTTACATAATACTCTTATCTGCTCTATGTTATCTAAGGAGGTATGTTACGACTAGCTATCCTCCTTCATGAAAGCGCGTTGCAAGAGAGCCACGTGCAGTGTTTGCTTTAGTCATTCCTTTCTCACATGGCCAAATTAACCCTTCAAGAATTACGAGCAGAAAAGCAAAGCGACAAACTTTTGGAGTAAAACCCAGTCCTAGTTGACAGAACGCAACACACACTATACTCTTAGGAGAAAGCGATTTCCCGCTGTCACGGTGCAATTTGCGAGGCGAGCGATTTCATGGCTCAGCGCGCCACATCAAGTTTCAAATAATAACTTTACGAGTATATTGAAGGGAACAACTTATGGTAATGGCTTACTAAAAGTCAACTTTCACTTTGAATGGTAATGAGGAACTGCCTAAAAAAGTCAGTGTTTTGGTCACGAATGGTCATTGCCAGAATGAATAGTTAATTAATCAATATGTTAATTTGTTTGTGACACATGGGGTTCCTCTAAAATTGACCATCTCTCATTAGCATGTGAAGGAAACAAGTTACCGAACTTGCCCTTGAAAGAAAAAGACTTCAGCCAACAGCACTTTCTTTTTCAAAATACACCCAGTCGTTTACACAGGTTGTTTTGTGATAAGAACAGACCCAATTGGATACACACACACTACAATATTATAGAGAGTCGCAGGCTTAGATGTTACCTGACCGAGGTCACAGAATTTGACTGTATATCTCTGACAATAGCCAGCTTGTTGGAGAGGAACTTTACAGGTCGTGTGACAAGAAAATGACAATTTGGAGTATTGGCTGCAAGAATCATTGAACACGTTGAAGAAAGCAACAAATTCCAACAAACAGTATATCATTTCACAGGCAAATTCCTGTCTTACACCGGCATCATGAATAACCACTGGCAAAGTTTGCAAATTTGTGACTTCAAGGGATATGCATGTACAGTATGTCTTATGTTAACCTTTATTTAACGTTTGTTTCACCGGCAATTGACAATTTTCTTTGCCTGCACCCTGCAGGGTTTTACTTAAAAGTCTGGATTTTCTTCTTTACAAAAATATTGATGTCATTTTCAAATATGTAAGTCGGAAAGAAGTTAAGATATATTTTGCCTGACAAGAGACATATATGCCTTACATAGGTATTGACAAAAGAAATACTGACACTGTGCAACAGGCCACATCATCGCATTTGCATATTCATCAAATTTTGAAAAGTAGAATCGCTAAAACAGTTGGTATAAACACTTTTTCATTCGATTTTCATGTAGAATTTCACTCTAACTTCCTTTCTAGATGGATGTCAGTGATGTCATACGACCTTTAAATGCACATTGGACATATTGATTGCTTCTACCGACTGGTTCAATTGGTCTATATTTGCAGAGGAGGTATGAGAAAACAAAGGAGTAGAAAACGAGGAGAAAAGAAAGAGACGCCGAAACAGTTATCTTTCATCGAAAACTTAACTAATTGTATTGAAATTGGGGAAACTATCAACTATAAAGAATCCATGCGATGTATAATATGATAGTTATACAGTAAAGTCTGTAATGAGACATTGTGTTTGAAAGAAGCAGTATATGGAAGATCAAGACATAGAAACAGCCTCAGATTCTACATGAAGGCATCGTAAGCTTGAAACAGGCTACATGTATTACGTTACATTGAGGGTTTGAGCCTCTTCTTTTTCCATTGCCAACACTGAGCAATGTCTCAGAAGGCATTCCCAGTAGAGAAAAAAACAAACACGCCAAACGCTGTGACTTCTTTCGATTTGCATTTAACAAATTTCAGCTCGTCTCCAACGTCTGATGTGCAGTAACTTTGGGTCAGCCCCACTAGATCTGAAGGGACTATAGTGAAAGACCATGAAACCTTACTTACGTATTCAAGTTCTTGCAAAAAAAAAAGAAGGAAAAAACACAGAGGAGGCAGTCTTTTAAGAAACATTGACCTCCTGAACGATTTGAGGATCACAAACCCCAACCAATTTGGAACTGTAAACCAGAACAAAGTACTGACTGTATTTATGGTACAGAAGAAAAGAGGAGAAAAAGAACAAAGACTACATCAGAATAAGGAAAACAGAGCAAAACCAGCGGTTGAGATGTAGACAAAAAGGAGTTGAACATCACAGAGGGTGGAGACAATAAGACAGGACAACCAGATAGGGCTATCGGGATCTGTGCGTATGGGTACATCGACAGTTTTACATTACACATGCATGCAAGCTTCTTCATAATGTACAAAGGCATATAATAGATATTTCTTCCTTCAGAAGGCTTTGCAACTTTCTACCCTACAATGGCTACACAAATCATGGCTAAGAATAAGACAATCGGAGTTGAAAGAATTGAAAACATTGTATCACAAACTTTTGCAAATAGGAATACACCGAGAACATGAAGGTACTTAACAGTTAGCAATGATACCACCTGATATATCCCCGGGGTGCCAAACGTTTAAAGAGTCTGGAATAACCCTGTTACTTTGTGAATGTGTTTCACCAATCATTTCCAGATTCAAGACCATGCACACTTTTTGCACCAGAGATGTGCGTAGGAATGGTGCTAAATATGAATGTTTAAACCCACAACCCATATAAAATCATGCAAAACCACTGAACTCGCTCTGCAAAGTTTGACTGGGTTAATAATCTTTGACTGATATTTTTTTCCTTTCACCACTTGTTTAATTACCATGGGATATGAAACCTCTAACATCCTTTACCAGTCATCTGCAGCCTCGATTCACAAAATTTTGAATAGAAATTAACCGGATGTGCAGTGTCACACAGACTCTTGAAATGTTAACTGGATGCATTTTGAGTAAAACATTGATGTAAAAGGGAACTGGAATTAACATAAATGTGAAAAGTCAACCTCAAGACAAGTATTTTTTACGTTAGAAGACAAGTATTTTTTACGTTAGTCAACAATTTGTATTTTTTATGTTAGTCAACCTCAAATATTTCATGTATCTCAGGCTCATTTAACTAATGCACACATTCAGTGATTCATACAATTTGAGAATCTCCAGTATTTCAAAACGTTTGCATTTTCACAACCAAGAAAACGTAGGGGACTGGTCATTTAACCTCCTGCTCCAAAAAGCACTTCTAGTTGATATATACATACATCCATAGTTAAAAATCCTCGGCATGCGTAGTGTTCTGTGGAAATGCTGCAGTATCATCAGGGACCACTATGCCTCTCGTACCACCTTCGAATTGAAAACTAAGCAGTAGTAGGCGTACTGACGTTAATCCAAGGCCAGGTAATCGACCGTTGATGCAAGGCCGACCAGTTGAGTACGGTCTGACGAGTCTGTAGGCTAGTCCTCTTCATCTTGATGGAACGGCGAGTATGTAGTACATACACAAAAGGAAATCGGCCTAGGCTGGCCTAGACTAATCCTGAACTCAGCAGCAACAGGTTGACGTCAGCGTATCGCTGCACCTACCCGTTACGTTAGTCACACCAACCAATGCAATCAATCACTGCAAAATATTGATCAATGTCCTCCTTGTCGAAGTCACGCCTGTGAATATTTGTAGCAGTAGCTCCAACTGCTATCAGTTGTTTTTTGTTGGCGTAAAAAATTGGTACGTTGATCACAATCCATCGGGGAATTCCTCGCACTGCTTACAGGATAATTAACATCCCTTGATCAAGTCCAGGCCAGCCATCTCCTAGATGTGTAAAGGGTTACAAGGGTCAAGCACATCTCCAATATCAACCGCAGTTATTCCACAGAGGCAGTAACTTAGGCCAAGTAAGTTAGGCCTAGTTCAATCTGGCAACTTATATCAATAGCAATGGCGGTTGGTCTGCAGTATTTTCTTTTTTTGTTCGGATCATCCGAATCGGATACAATCAGTTGAAAAAAAAGTTACACTAGGCTAAATATAGGACAGGTCCTGTTCAAGGCATGGCTGTTTAAGACCTTGCGATCGACTCACCAGCTCCTAGCGGTCCGGTCACACCCATTTCCTGTGCCTCCTGCATCAGAGCGCAGAAAGGACAACAAAGGACACAGATGATGTCCCCGACAATACCTCCGTCGATACCCTTATTTTCTCGTACTTTTCCCCTAGTAGTAATCCTGGCGTACAGATTCACCAGAGGAACCAGCAATGCTATACCGCAAAGCAGACAATCATCACCAACTGACTCGGCTAACTTTCCCTGCGTGTAACAAGGGATGAAGTAAGAGAAAATGCAAAGGCCAAAGTTGCCCAGACACCCACAGATTCCATTTTGCCATTCGCCCATCGTGAAGAAATTTCTTGTGAGATTTTCACTTCGATGTAAAGAGAAAAGCACCCGAAAGTTTCCAAGGTTTAGCAGAGTACAGTTTGACTTGATTGCGGTACTGCCAAAAGCTGTGTGAGCAATGCAGAGGTATTGAGTAGTGTCGCCAACGGTATACGTATAGTATTCGTACAGCTGCCCGTTTCAGTGAGGTTCGGAAACAAGGGCGTTGTCTATCATATGCACACTGCCTCTGTACGCAAGCAATACACGCTGTATGTACGGGTACGTAGTAGTACTGGTCTGGAGAGTAATCTATTCGCGCGTCACTGGCGTGGCAACATTTTATTAACGGGCATGCGTAGATCACTAGGCGGTCCTAGCCCCTATCATATTGAGCCAATCAGAATGAAGAAAGAGTAATGCAAACTGGGAGTGTGGAATGTAAGTATTAGCATAGCTATATAGCTGCAAGACATTTATTTGGTACTACCAAATAACAAAAATGTGGATATTATATAGGTATGACATAGGGGCAATAAGGGCATCACGTTTTTTTTGCCACCAAGGGTAGAATCCCACAGTACATATAAATACTGTGCGATTCACTGGAGTTGAGCGCTAGCCCTGAAAAGCATTGTCAATTGGTACGAACTGTTGTTTATCATGCCCTCTGAGTGGCGTGCCTGTCAGGGTGACATGCCGCAGCTTTTTACACTGATCGAAATTTGCTACCTAAAATAAAACCGAAGTTGGTCAAGATACACAGTATTCTATCGACTGGAAGTACTACACCTGATGAGGAGCTTATTTTATATTTTACTGTCAATTCTGGATATTGCAGGCACAGTTCTGACGAAATTTTCACCAATGATGGTTAACACCAAAGTATGACGTATGCTGAAATCCCGAAGTTCTTTATTATTTTTCTTATTTCCACCAAAAGTGCAACGAACTTTTTCTATTTTTACTTTACAGAGGGCAGTGTCTGATCAGAATCAAACACTGACTAAGGTGGGGACGCTAATTGGATGACCGATTCGCAATTTAAATCATGCCGAGGGCAAAGAGGTGGTATATGGGTATCCTGGCCCTCGCACGATGTGTATTTTTTTTTTTTTTTTTCGAATTTTGATCATATATACGGCATGAACTGGAAATCTAGCAATTTTATCAACAAACGTTAAGCTTGTCCTACAAAAGCGAGCGTTGCATTTGCTTTCTCTTTAATGTCTAGGGGTGGGGGTTGCTCAATTTTCCCCGTCCCTTGGATTCCGCCAAGGAAAAATTCGTGGTTGTAGTTGTGCTGAAATCCTCGAACAAAATGCATGCTTTACCATTATGAAGACATGTGTGCAAAATGTTTAAACATAGGCCGAATACACTTAGCAATGTGTCAAGACACGACATATGTTTCAAGATGGACACATTTTGCAGGTTAAAACGACGGCATAGCTCCACGACTTTGACTTTCTTTTATCTGCTCGAGTTCAGGAGGCATGTGTTTAGTTACTTTGCCACTTGAGAAAGTTTGTATCTAGATGAAAAAAAAGGACATCGATACAGTATACATGATTTTAATTTACTAGCTTAAATCTTCTGTTTACAGTTGTCAGGGACGACGGTTCTAGGGGCCGGAGGGGGGCGGGTAGTCAAACAATATTCGGTTAGCCCCCTGAAAAAAAAATGGGCAAATGATGTATGTTAAGTACCATTTACCATTGTTTTTTGGAAGGGTGAGCTTTTGAAACAAGAAATCTCAAAATAAAGAATGTTTTTACGAGGTCCATAAAGTGTAATTTCCTGCAATCTAGCCTGAGGAGGTTTTTTCACTTCTTTTTCGCAAAAAAAAAAAAAAAAAAATTCCCTCAACTTAAGTCCTATTTTATGAGCTACAAAACAATGCCACCCAGATTTAAGTCATTTGAAGACTTGTGATTTCCATTTGAAGTGGCTGTAATTTATTCTGGTTTAAACACTTCAGAATAATCAAGCGAAACCACAGAAAACACTGAGAGAGCTCCCCTCACTTGACAACTATTCTGAAGAAGTAGACAAACACCGGTTGGCGTTAAGTTTGAGGTTAAATTCCGTGGGTCGCCACAATTAGCCTCCTCAACCATTTCTGGTATGCCGCCACAGAAGATTATCCACTGAGGCCCTCAACAATGTATAATGTACATACTGCATAATACTACAACAATATACCGCACTTGTACTCTTTCCAGTAAATATCAGAGGTTGCACCTATTACGTATGGCCCCATTTCGTTAATAGCCCCTCAACTTATCCAGAGTGACTCAACCCAGCTTATTCTGTTCAGATACAGATACTATAAAAAAAAAAGTACTGAGATAGTGGAAAGGAGTGGTAATGATGCAGAAAAAGGGACCATGGCAGGCCCGTAGTCAAAGTCGCAAAACCCCCCAAAAAAACTTCTTAGTCCTCGATAACTTTTTTTTGGTGAAAAACGATTATTAAATCACTGACATGAACCTTACCACTCAGTCTATTGTTATGTTCTATGGCCCACCTTGGAATATGACCTAGTGATCATGAATCATGGGACCTTGTCCCTCCCCAGATAAAGTGCCCTGTTTGAAAATGTTAAGTCCAATAAATAACTCCTTGTTTATTTCCATGGCAGGAAAACTTTCCTTGCTGTTGGAAAAACAAAAGACTAATATGGACTGAGGGTGGATCATCTGAACACCGGCTTCTCACCCAGTCGTGGGTCTCGTTGGCTGCTCTTTCGTAATTTCCCCTTTCATATCGAAACCAAATTTTCAAATGACACTCTCCGAAGTCTTGCACAACATTTTCCGAATGGATTGATGAGAGTAATGAAATTCATAGCAACTTCCATGTTTTGATGGAGACCACCACATTCACAGATTTGTCATCTTTCCTGTCGCGGCATATTAATTAGCAACACCGCGAGTAGTTGCTGATCTGGATTGTCTGACGATAACTTGTCCAACGTGACCAAAGTATGGGGACAGCGCTCTTTGCAATTACGATCGAGGTAATTTGTGTTTTTGTGCTCAAAAATCCTGGCAACATGAGACTTAGAGTAAAGGGTGGGCAAGGAAGGGGAAAGTAAGGGTGTGGTGGTGGTGGGGGGGGGGGCAGCAGAGGGGAACAGAAAGGGGAGGGGAAGAGGACGGGTCCAAACGATTTTTGTTTTTGTTCTCCAAGGAAGGACATTGGGATGATGTATTATACATTTCCATAGACATGAAAAAGGAAGAATAGTCATGGTGGAATAGATGTCGATGGATCAACGTTCTGGAGAAGGATTTTAGGCAGGGGCGTATTCCTAGCTAGGTACACATGTGGGGGGGGGGGGTTGGTGTGAAGGTCCGAATTTTCCCACTGGCTGGGCGTTTTCTCTTTCAACCGATCGTTGGGGCCGACGAGCCAGTCTCGGGCAGTACAAATACAATGACGTAACCAAACTTTTTTTCATTCCTTCTGCTGGATGGGGGATGAATGGAAAGAATTAAAGAAAGTATAGGCTAAAGCAGTAATCGCACAATCTAAGCGGGGCGCCACCATCAGTTGGCAAGCAGTGTTTCTTCTAAGACAAAAAAAAAAACAAAAAATAAAAACACGTAGATTGCTGGAAATCGCCTTTCCCAGGCCCTCCCTAGCTTTGTGAGTTTCAGCCAAGCACTTGTTTATGTTTTAGAACACAGGTTTGTTCAGGTGTTGTTCCATTATGGTGTTGATAAGAAAATTTCGAAGGTGCATACACTTTATTGATGAAAATCAACATGTATATGTGTTATGTCCAAAAGGGACCTATATTGTAGGCAATATTTGCCGTGCAGATACTAAAAACTCCGTCCTTTCAAGTAGGGCCTAACTAAAGGTTTGTGTGTAGGGGAGGGTAAGGGAGCATGTCAAATGAAGTGGCGTCAAAAAAAAAAAAATAGAAAAAAAAGCATGACAGATCATTTAAAATAAACTTACAATGTACGGTGATACAGAAATGGACTTTACCTTGTGCTGCAGTTGCGTACACAGCTTTATGAAGTGGGGGTAACTGTGGAAAGATTACAAGAGTTCCTCTACAGACAGAGTTGCGACAACTCGAGTTTTTGACGCTATTTTGCTTCCATTGCGGTTGGTAATCTTAAACACACTGTACACGCCAGTTCCAGTTTTTTTTCCATGTTTAAAGGGAAATAAGGCGTTTGTTTTAGAGAAACATCCATATTTTTAAAACCAATGTTTCAGGACGTAGGATGATAGATTATTCAAAATAAGGAAGGACAGAGGTCTTCTTTTCAAGAAATACGATTCCCACACATAGAAATTCAGTAATTTGTTGCTCAACATAATTTGTTCGCCCAAACTTTTCAAAATTCAAATGATGCATCTTCCATTACTCATGAGATGCATAATGTTTTGAGGAGATGAAGCTTTGGTAGATGTTTATTGATGAGACAGAATGGTTTAACAATGATTAAAGATATTTTCTTTTGTATGTCATGTTGGTGTATTCTAAACGCATACTCTTCATAGCAGTTGGGAGTGGTCAAGTAATCACGAGTTCACCTCAGTCGGTGTAAGGCCCCAAAATCGATCTTTTTCAGTAGGCCTATAAAAAAAGTTGGGTTTTCCTGTCATTTGGATGTGAAAGCAGGTGGGCTGAAGTATACGTAGTGTAAAAATTGAGGCAATCGATGCAATTTTGAGGATGTTATGGCCTTTTCCAACACTTTAGGTTGGCAGAGGAAAAAAAAAATTGCATAAAACTCTTCACTCACATCGAAAAGTTTGTTGACCTCTCGCGTCAAATCTAAGTCCACCTATGTACATAATATGGAAAATTGAAAGTGCCATGAAAGTTCAAAACGTCAGCTTTCCATAGAGTGGTAGGTCACATGTGGAACTTCCACAACGCTTTGAAGACCAAATTACTTTTACGATTTAGTGAATACGTCAATGGGGCAAGTAACAACGGTATGTTACCTTAAAAAACAAGGTTGATGCAACTCTTTCTATCTCACTACGACGATGACATAGAATGTTAGGACCAATCAATTTATCGATTTTATGAGAGGGTTAGGGGTTGACCAATCACACCAATGCTTCAATAGAGAACATCTCTACGTTGATATAGCAACATTAGTATCCTATTAAACCCTGTAGAAGTTACCGTCGCCCTGAACGGACATTCGAGATTTCGATGTTTCGACTTTTTCGTTTCGATGCCTCGACTTTTTCGTTCCTTTTTTATGTTCGACATTCCGAGATTTCGACTTTTCCATTTTGATGTTTACGAGAAAATGGGGTAAAAATTCCACTAGATTGCAGGAAATGGACCTTCCCTATGGAACGCGGAAAGGATCAACGAGGTGCGTTGTCCAATCAGAAGTCGACGTTGAGTAAGAAGCCATCCATTCAGAGGTCGCCGTTCACATTCAGCTGCTGACATTTAGAAATCGCCGCTCAAATACAGCTGCCGTCCACTCGGAAATGGTGGTTGATTCAGAAGTCGCACATTTAAAAGTCGCCGTTCAATACAGCAGCGGTTCATTCCGAAATTGCAATACAAATTCAGTTTTTGCCATGAAAGATCACCCTTCAAATACGTCAGTCCCTCATGTAAAAATCGTCTTTCAGATACAGCTGCCTTCCACACAGAAATGGTCATTGATTCTGAAGCCGCCCATTTAGACATCGCCGTTCAAGTACAGCAGCAGCCCATTTGTTGTGACAGCATGGACTATGGGACGCCAAAAGAGAAACGTTACGTTGATGTGTAAAATTCTAAATTACATATGGTCGGGGAGCCCAAAGCGTTTATTCAGCTGGAGAGTTACGAAAGATTTGATGGTCCTTCTGTGCAGGGTAGATCCCAGAAGGCAACTAATGGGATTCCTAACCGGACGGATTCTGTATATTCGGCCTTGGGGTCCAGAACAGGGTGCCAAAAATGCCATTTTTTCAGCTGAAAAGGTATAGGGATAAATTTATGTGGAAAATATTCTCTAGGGCTCACTAACAGTCAAAATGGGTGTGACACAATTTTATCCTGTACTGGGCTCCAGGTCATAGCATTAAAGTACCAAACATTTCATGTTATTTAGCTGAGACGGTAAATAGTTCTTTCTCCGCTTAAAGAGTGCATCTTAGGGACCACATAAATATCAATAAGAGCAACTTTATAACGTAATGTACATTTACCCAGATAGTAGTTCAAAACGGGCCTCTTGCCCATAATGACTTCATTCAGGTGAAAATGTACATGGGTAATTCGTTTTGCTGTTGAAAGAGTACATGTTAGGGATCACAAAAAATATACCCAGTTCAGAAACTTCATCTTGTTCACTGGTCTAAATACTAGCCCAAAAGGGGCTCATAGCCCATAACAACTTCATTCATTGGAAAACGTTCATTGGTAAATCGGCTTTGTTTGGAAACAGTACATCTTATGGATCACAAAATACCAAACACACACACACACACACACAAAATACACACGTACATTTTGGGCTGAATAAAGTCATTATGGGCCCTTATGGGCCACTGTGTGGGCCCGCAATGTAGCGACAAAGTTGCTGTCATGGATATTTTTTGTGATTCTTAAACTGCGTATTCTTTCAAATACAAGAAAGAAATATCTATGTACCTTTTCTGGTGAATAAAGTCGTTATGGGCCATGAGCCCATTTTTGGTCACTGTCTGTGCTTATGTACATGATAAAGTTGCTGGACTTGTATTTTTGTGATCCCTAAGATGTTTTCTAAGGTCATACTTGTAGGGGTTTTGAAGGTCTAAAATTTCGACTGGCTGGATTTTTTTTAACTGAGTGGCGACGGCACCGTAACAGTGTCGGAGGGATCCAGAATTTTCCAAAGTGGGAGTGCAGTTTTCACGAAATGAGTACTACCAGGCACGGCAGGACCTAAACGATACTGGAGAGGGGAGAAGGAAGGGTGGCGGCTGAATGACTGCAGGACTGGACTTTATGAGACAGTTACGTCAATGGTGTTCCAGAAAGGCGCAATTGGCGCGTACAGCGTGTGTGAGATGGCAAATGGAAGCAAAACGGCGCCCAAATTCGAATCGGAGTTGGCGCAACTCTAAGGACTAGCGACGGGCCACCACCGGCTGGCTCGGTGCGTGCAAGAAGCATTTTGACTTTCCAAGCCCTCAAGATGGCAGTTCACTGCACTTTCCGTGTGTACTTGCGCTGCATGTACTCAGCCGCGAAATAGGCCGGGATCTCATATTTCCGATTCGTGTGAAACAAATACAACTTTGAAAAATGGTAATATATATCAGGTGAGCTGTAAGGATACAAGAATCAAAATGTGCTGTTCATCATCTTCCACTTTTTCTTGGAGCTCTTGTCAATTTTCCTGAACATATCAATAATCCCTTGTTGTTTTATTTTTTCTCTGAGGAACCTAAGCATTGGAACTTGATGGGTCCCAAATTGCGATGCGAAACCCGGGTTATTTTCAGGAGAAAAATTCGTTACAATGAACATTTGTAATGTGGCCATGGCAGGGTATGATGGCATCATAATTTTGCAACAAAGCTGTTTAAATGATAATTTTGTTTCTAATGCAAACTAACAACACGGAACCTCCTTGCTGCGTCACAGAGGCTATACAATTGCTTACATGTAAAGTAATGGCAAGGACGGACGGATCCAGGTTTTGTTTTCTTTTTTTTTGTGGGGGAGGGGGAGGGTCACTAGATTAACATATTGTGAGAGAGTGTTTGCTATAGGAAGGTTTTACTAAAAAAATACTGCTCTCGGTAAATCGATATGGTGCACAGGTATCTATATCAAAATCGTCAACCAGAAGAGTAACAGTGACAATTTTGCAAAATTCAGTGATCAATTTTGGATTTTTTTGGGATGCACGTGCAACCACGGCACCCAACCTCCTAGATCCGCCACTGTGCTACACAGAAATGATTCAAATTCTCCTCAACTAGCTGATGTGAATGATATATGCATGAAGACGTTTAAACATATCGAGCAGGAAACACATTGAAGGGACAAAAGGAATTTTCGTGCAACTTTAAGAGGGTTTATAGGTTCTGGCCTCGACGAATTACCGCTTTAACAGACTGTCAAGGGATGTGTTGAAACGACTCTTGCGCTGAAAGTGTCATTGTCCTTGAAACTTCTTTCATTCTTCTGAGCTAAGAGGTCGCATGAATCATCCAATGAATTAAGTACCCCCCCCCCTATTTTCCTTTCCCTAACATTTGTCGTTTACCTGGATGAAGGCAGTAATTACAGGAAACGAAAGTGAAACTCAAGCAGTGTAAATGACATCAAACAGGTCCATGTTTATAGTTGTGGGACATTCCATTGACGTCACCAGCAAAGCTCAAGTTACACTTTCTAGCTCTAAGCAACTTCCGTAGTGACAAAGGGTCTAAGGGGACACGTCACAAAATATTTAAACATTTATCAGTTTCTCGTCCCTCCCTTTCACCTCGAACTAAACGATAGTTAAAAGTGATATTTAGGAAGACACTATTGAGTCCCTCTCGAAACTGACAGAATGGTAGGTATGATGACTGTAAGCGATGCCATTACTACAGGGTACCCCTGAATCGCGTTGTCTTCGGATCCCATGAAAGTACAAAGAGCAATAGTAGCTTAATACTAAGTTGTTCTCGAGTTTTAACACAATCATGCAAATAAGATTTTTTTTCATCTTGGTTTACCTTTAGAAGTTAAACTCGGATTTAATTCTGCAATACGCCCACCTGAATACAATGGCGTGCACTGCACCTGATTCGAGGGTTCTGATGGAGGTCGTGCCCTTGACGTCATAACATGCCAATTCTTGTAATTCGCTTTCACCTAGACCTTTGGAAAGTTTTGCTGATATTCGTTTCAAACGATGAGTAGCAATACAGCTAACTTTAAATCTTTTGGAAGTCAAACAAATTTAAGCCGAAAACGTAAAGCACACACCAGGGTATGGTCAGAAACTTGCGAAAGAGGCAGAGCCTGCAGAATGCTTAAGTATAGCGCCACAATAGGTGTGCACACAGAGTACAAGGAAATTTTGTCCCAAAATGTCGCCAAATTGCTGGTAATGGTCTTTTAATCAGCAGCCAAAATTGTAGTCCTACCACATAATAATAGAGAAACACTAGAGAATAGAGAAACACAAAATGAAAAAAAAAAATAGTACCAAAAATATGCCCAGGGTGGGGGAGGGGTTGCAGCTTTCTCTGTACCTCTGGCTACAGGCCCGACGTACACCATCCGCAGAAATATTTCTACCTCGATCACGACGTGGCATGTCAGGCAAACACAACTGTGCTTCTACATCTAAAATCTGGGGCCAACGTCCTATCGGGGCTTTCTTGCACTCACTACCCTTCCTGTACAGTTTGAATTGAAATGGTTCAGAGTCAGGAGAGAGGTAATGGCAAATGTCCGGCCGGTTTTTTCTAGTATTGCAAGTATTTTGGTCCGAAAAAAAAAAACTCCAGAAGCATATCTCCAGGCCCTTTGAATACATGTGGTTTCTTTTTAAGAACGCCGTTCATTGCATGGTTACACAATTATCAGTTTGTTTCGGCCCAATGAGAGAAATGTTTTCAAACTGTTAGTAACATTTATGTCATATCTGAGGGAAGCGGAGCACGAAATGCTGAATTGAAGTCGCTAAAATCATGTGTTTCATACCACACTAAGACAAAGGACAGGTGCGGTATACCTTGTTACTGACCACATCACCTTAGATCACGTTCATCACCTCACAGTGATTCTACCCCACTCGGGTAGGAAAAAATAACACTTCAGTAGATGTAAAATAGTAAACACTCAATTAGCTGTAAAGTGCCTAGGTTGTCTTGAGCTGGTATTTTATTTAATGGCAGCAATCTTAGGTGTCTTGCTCCTTGCCCGATAGACGAAAAATTGCAATTGAGAAGAGATGGTTGTCTAGCTTGCATGATTTTTAGCACAGGTTTGGACATTGACACTTCCACTACAAAAAGTTGTCACTTTTTTCGATTTTCCGGGGGGGGGGGGGGAGTGACTCCCTTGCAGATGCCCATGCCTGGAGAGTGGAGATCCTCTCCCCGGTTAAGTAAAAGCAAATGATAGAACAGATACAATGGGAATCTCCTCCCCTGTGAAGAAATGATAAGACCCCTCCCCATGAAGCAACAGAGAGGAAGAGGCATGATGAGGAGAGCCCCCCAGTGAAGTCAAAACAAAAGAGAAGACAAAACACGAATGAGGTAATGTTTTATGATTTCTGCCTTCCAAAGACAAAAAGACTTCATTCATTCTTTCTCTTAAAAGGAGAGCAGGTACATGTGAGGACTTGAGATACTTCTCTCTGTAGCTTTGAGAACAATGAGCTGCAAACTCGCTCATCCACATGCCCCCCTCCCCCCCTTCACACAGATTGCCAGCACAAACTGACCAAGAAATTACCACATCGAAAGACCCCACACAAATTCAAATTTCTGCATGAAGGATGAGATACACAGTTGACAGTGAATATTTTTTTTGTGTTGCCTAGCATAATGCCATTTTATTATTTTTTATCTGTTTTTTATCTGTTAGGTAAGGGTTTTAATACTCACAATCTCAACAAGGGGATTTGCATTTTGAATGCTTTTGCAGATAACTGCGCTGGAAAGTATGTGAAGCCCTTTGTACAACTTCCTGCTCTCCAAGGGACACATCCATTGATTGATTAGCTCTGTTCATGAATCACAATGAATAATTAAAAATCAGTAAATAGGATTATCATTTGATATGTTTAGATACAGTATGTGTTTGAATGTTGGCGACTCTTGTTGATACATTTTGAAAGTGAGAACCATCCACACCTAGCTAACAAGGTGTATGAAAGGAAATACAACAGATACAGTCACCAGCCCAGCTGGGACAATTTCCTGTGCTATTAACCACTCAATACTGTCCCCTGCCATGCAGCATTCAAACTGACCAAAAATACAAAAGGTTCCAAACCTCCTTCTGATAGAAACCTAAATAAACATGTTCATACTCTCTTTACACACAATACAAGGGTTACAAAAGAGGACATGACAGCAAACTTAAAGAAAATATTGTTCCAACTTGAGGAAGAAGACAAATATCATCATGAATATTCCCGAGGGTTTGCAGTACCACGCCCCCCCACCACACAAAAATATCAAAAGACCATGGACAACTTCCCTTTCCACTGAAGCATACCTCGCTTTTATACGTAGCAAAACATTTGTGATTTGATCAAACAAGTACTGTTATTATGTTTTTGTCATTAAATTTTCTTCCTAATTTACATACCGATAGTTCAGTCAGTCTGATAAAATGATATCCAAAAATAAGACATAAAAATTTGTTCACAAAGGACCAGCAACTACATGCTTAAAATAATTTAAACTGATACAACAGATACCCCTGCGGTGTTAGACTAGAAAACTAAGGCCTGGAGCAACCGTCTTTTGGTTGGATGTCGAGAAAGGGCACTTTAAAAATATCATGTTACATTACATCCAGTCTAGGGTATTTTTTTGACAAAAAGGGTATTGTATCATAGACATTTTGGGGATATTAACCCATCTACCCCTCTTCCAGTGGGTGCTGCCGACCATGAACTACCACACCAATAATACTGGGGAAGTAGACAACGTGGTAATTACATACAATTATGCCAAATAATATCATAAAAATGATGACAACATTAAAATTAATATCATATAATAACATTTTTAACTCCTTGCTTTTGTCATCAGGAATTTTCTTTTCATGAATTGGCAGCTACATTTAATGTTCAACACAAATTAAGGAGTTAAGCCTTGAGCTTATACTTCATTAAAACATGCCAAGTTATTGGTTTCCTGTGTTGTAAATCAAACTCTAAAGGAGACGCTTTAAAACATCAAGGTAAGGAAAGTTTATTTACCTGTTGGTCACTGATTGTCATGTCTCTGAGTAAATCTGCAAGCATGCTACGGTTAGGCCTTCCTTATTGACCTTTAGGAACACAAGGGCAATTATTACATCAGCTGTTTTCATTGAAATAGGCCAGCTAAATTTCTAGTCAATGTTAAGTTTACAATCATTCATATAACATTTTATGAAAAACGCAGGAGGGATAGAAGAAACCCCAATAGGAGGATTGTTATTAAGAAATCAGGCAGACTTGAAATAAAATCACAGGAGCATTCACACTAACAAGAAGTAATTTCTCTTGCCCATTTGAGGTATACATGTGTTCTTCAGTGAGAACGGGGGAGTAGCTGGTTACTGCTGACGTTAACTGAAGCTTATGGTAATATAAAGACTGATCTAGATCACACCATAAACAACGGAGGGAAACACATGAAAACCTAAATTCCTTGCTCGATACAAGTATTTAAACAAATCATTGTGTTAACAGGTGCAAACATTACCTTCTATTGGATGAATGTAAAAAAAAAAAAAAATACTTAACTTGTTGCTCATAGAAGAAGGAAAATGAAAAAAAAACATGGCACGACTCCAACAGCGGGTTTTTTTCTTTTTTTTTTAATGGCATTTTACAAAAACGGGGTATCTGAAATGGAGTCACTGTCACACCATTGTCAGCAAAACACTGAGTTGCAATTGAAATGTTACTAGTAGAAAGGTGTTGGTTATGACACACTAAAACCCCAATTACCTTGGTTTGACTTCAGTGAGGATTGCTGATATGACAATCCACCTCCAACCTTATGGCTTCACAGCCATTTTACGACACCGCTACACACAGGGCAGTGGTTACATACTGCAGGTACTCGCGTGCATTGCATGGTTAGAGCACAGACTACCCACCTGCGACACAATAAACAGCGCTGAGTTAAAGATATGACACTGGTTGTCAAAGCATGAAAAAAAAACAACATGAAACATGATTTCACCATTTCCTGCTTTTTCACTCATCGCTAAGGGGAAAATTCATCCCAGCAGGCAAAATTTAATCGTTAATGCTGAGACTGGGACATCTGTGTAATCTACTAACAGAGGTACACCCACACATTAACGTAATGCTGTACTGCAACTTCACCAAAAACTTGGAATGGAAGAAAACATGACATTACGAGAATGTCTCCTAACTCTGGAATGTTACTTGAGATATGTGAAGAGTCTCCCGAAGAATTCTAACTATGGAGAATATGCTATTTTGAAAACAATGCATGATGTTTGACAACCGCCTTCCAACAGCTTGGTCTTTAGAATCCCAGTTTGGACTGCCACACCCTGTAATTGTTTCCCTGAAATTTCATTCCCATCGATATCACCTCTTCCATACCAACCCCAACCTAAGAAAATACTGGAAGCTCTCTAGTGAGATTTTTCTACAAGTTGAGTTTCAAGGAGTAGACAAACTAAATCCAAATTTTCTTTTCTTTTTTACCTTTCTCAGCATTCACCTGGCTATGTGTGACTGCAGTGCACAGGATTGTACAGGTACTTTTTTTTTTGGTTTCTTGGATTTTTTTCCAGAAATTAATTTAATTAATGAACTTTTACTAACGAATGAACTTAAGTAATGAATTTCATAAATGAATGAATTTAATGAATGAACTGTTGGTACTGGAAAATATGGTTCAGTAAGGGTGTAATGGAATCCTATCACAGATATTATCTGTGACATGAAATTCCAACACAGTCCCAAACTGCAGTTCAAAGCTCTTGCTGTACAATGAGCTACACAGTGCTACATATTGCTATTAATAGACATGACGATGATGACGTGTGAACAAACCTTGTCGGTGCAGTAATGTCTCCATTATTGCGTGAAAAAGAGGAAACTATGATTTGGTTCCTTGACAATTTCATTAGTGTCTGCTTGAAAAAAGTCTTGCTGAAAAAAGTATTTGGGAGGAGGGTGATTCTTTTTTCATCACTTCACAGATACTTCAAATTTTTTGTTTTACAAGAACAGTCGTTCCAGCAGGAAAGAAGTCTGAACTTAAAAATAATTTCACCAGGGGCGGAGGGGGGGGGGGAGATTGAAATGCCATAAATTTAGGAAAGACTTTCTTTATCTGTTAATGAAAAACAAATTTCAATAGCGTACTGTATTTGAAATTTATCCATTTTTAATTAAACATATGTTTTTTGTTTCGCATTGGTAAATTGCATTCTGGGAAATATGTGATGTCATACCAGTCATAGTAATTAAACGTCCCTTGCATTTCTTTATTAATCTCGACTGCCTTTAAAGGAAAACATTACCACACTGTACACGTTGGTACATTCATTTTCCATATCACTTCAGGCTCAGCCAAGATCCACACTGACTTGTCAACTGTGCCACATTTCAAGGGAGTAGTTTCATGTTCTTACAGAAATATGACTGAAAGCACTGAGCAAGGGTGAAAAGGCCATGGCCAATCGCAACTCCAAGCAGGTCATGTTGATTAATGCAGGTCTCGATGGGCAGTAATTTTACGATGCTACACAACCACACAAGTGTGGAGGAAGCCTGTGGATTTACATTAAAATTTTAATGTCAGGTGACTACCAATTAAGTCAACAATTTCAGATAAAATTTGGTATTTCTTTTTTTTTTCATGATGTCAGTGCAGAATGGCTATTGGTTCAAAATAAAATATTCTCACCTGTCATTATCTGGCACGATACAGCAACATCAAGGTAGTTCTTACAGTTACCTCAACTAGACAGAGCATAATGTACTTCACAAGCCCAGAGGTATTTGGTCGCAGTCGAGTTTGTGGGCACCCAGAAAACATTTTCGGAAAATGATATGCAGGTGTGATAAAGTACACATCAGAAGGACTGGATTTTTTAAGACTAAAACTCCCCTAGAAAGAATATATGGATGGTCATTGGAGTTGATGAACAAATAAAGTTTCATTCACTGGAGTATGGTGGAGAGATCATAAAGCTTATACGACATTACAAAATAAATCTATAAAAATTTGCAATGCGTTTGTTTTGGCAGTTTGTTTGTTTGTAGAGTCACAATTTAGCTTACATCAGAAATGAAACAGGAAGCAACATACATTGACAGTCACTTGATATGACTTAAGAAGAAAAGGAGAGATTCGTTATCACCATGACAACAGATGGTTGTTTACCAGATGCAGTATCACATTCTCTGAGTAGATCCAAGGGTAATACATCTGAGTGAATACAAAGGAAAAGAATTTAGCTTGAACACTTTGTATCATGACCAGACAACTCCCTCCGGACAGTCTCTACCCGGGCAATTTCCCCCCTGGAAAATTCTCCCTTGGACAACTCGATCCTGACAATTCGTTCAGAAAAAGGGCTAGGGTTAAAGAATAGGGTTAGAAAAATTGTTGAGGGGGAGAGTTGTCCATGGGAGGGAGAAACTGTGCAGGACTACTCAAGGAGGAGTCTGTCAGACCTGTTCCTGGGCAAGCCTGTATGCATGCACACTTCCTCTTTCTTCACAGAGGTGGCTGGCCACTTTGTCCACTCTCCTTCTCTTTGATGGAAGCTCGAAACTGTCCGTCATCTGCCTGGATCCATTTCTCACTTCCCCGTATCCCCCTCCACCAGGGGTGCAGATGCGAATAGCATCCTGGAGAAATGAAAATGAGGAAAAGGAAACAAAAAGGCTGCAAATAAGTTTTGATCAGAGAAAGTTTGGTCACAACCACCAGTTTACTTTGAGCAAGCAAAAGACCACGGTAACAGCTTAAAGTTGCTGAGGCAATTGCATGGAAACCACGTTGTAGTCACCAGACTGACAAATTTCATGATGTATCACCATGTTTCACAATGGAGCCAAACATTCTTAGGTGCTCTAATTAAGTGAGATGTCCTCTTGGGGCCCTCATTCAACACTCCCTTTCAACAAAGACCTCTCCGTCATAACAATAAATTCAGATTGCGAGTACATGAAGGAGGGAGGGGGGGGGGGCAGAGAGAGTGGGTCCTTACCACTTCTTGGTGGCATCTGGCTTTGTTCAGTGATACAAACTTTGTGCATAAATATGGAAATATATCAACATCAATACATGGCCATGAAATTATCTCTAGTATAGCATGTGACTGACAAATGGATGAGACACCATTGCTGGTTGTTTTGTGGACCTGTGAATTCAGTCCACTTTACACAACAATAAAACACATAATAAGGCAATGCAAACACTTTTAAAGTTTTCAATAAATGCACACCCATTTCTGTGCCTCCCAACCCGTTTAAAAATTAATTTTTTACTTCATAATCACCCTCTTTGTATCTAATGACAATGAATGACATATAAATGGAATGCATATTCACTAAACAGATCAATGCGACCAATCAAACAAACCTTTAGATAGTTTGAACGGTGAAAGGAGTCAGGTGTCCTCTTTCTCATCAATACATTCCAATGCAGGTGTAAAATAAAAAAAAAAAAAATGCTATTGTGCTTGAGAGCACCACACTGTGCAAAGGTACTGTGATGTAAATTTTGCACGACAGTGACCTTGAATAACATCATAATGGGGTCAAACATCAGGAAACGATATTTATGATATGCAGCTGCAGAACAGCAAAGTTCAGAACTGACAGAAAGGTTTGAAAAGTGGTGAAAACATTTAAAAGATCAACACAATAAAGAATGATTTGTAAACATTATGGTGGTAGGTGTACCTTTGTTTATCATGAAGGAACGTACACTTGACGTTCGCATACCTCTAAGGAGCGTCAACTGTATTGAAAAATATAAACCTACATGAGGCACCCATCCTGATTGAACATGACAACTGAAAGAGACAAAAATTTTTGAGTCCTCACAATTTCACAACCACACTTTAATTGTCAAAGGTGTGTCAACTTTTATTTAAACAACAGTCTAAAATTCATGGAGAAATGAGCTGGCTTCAGTCAGAAGTTACAGAGTGAAACCCAGCATGACATTTTGTTGGACTTGTGTTTATGTCCAGTGCTGTTTTTGAGATACAGGTTTTCAAAAATGGATGAAGATGCGAAAATGATTATGTGTATGGCAAGCTGAATGTGCAATAAATAGAAAATCCACGATTATTGGCCGATAACCCAAGATTATTGACCTATAATCCAAGACTATCTATGATAAACCAGGTTTATCACAAGACAATCCAAGATTATCAAAATAACTTGGACTATCGACCATCAATCCAAGATTATCGAATGATAATCCAAGGTTATCGAATTATTTTGGTACATCAGTCGACAATCTTGAATTATCCACATACTTACATGTACTTCAATTGGTACACTTGGATTATCAAATGATAATCCAAGATTATCATTGACAATCTTGGATTCTCCATTGACGATCTTGGATTCTCAACCTAAAATCCAAGATTAGTGACAGATAATCTTGGACTATCCACGGATAATGCAGGATTATTAGTCCAAAATCCAAAATTATTGGTCCAAAAACCAAAATTATCGGTCCAAAATCCAAGATTATCAAACAAACTTTGATTAACCTGGTGTATTTTTTGACAATCCAATATTATCAAAATAAAATATATGTAATGTATATCCATATCATATATAGAAAATGTCACAATCTCAAATAAACTGTGGTCTGAGGAATTGTTGATATTGTATCCTGTACTGAGTCACTCAGTCAGGTGATCTTCCTCTTGGGTATTGTCGTTGACCACGCCTTTGGTGGGCAGCTCGATGGTAAGGAAACAACAATGCACACACAATGTTATGGCACCACATTTCCATCCATAAGCAACACTTGTGTGTTTGATAATCTTGGTTTCTCTGCCAATAATCTTGGATTCTTGACCGATAAACCAAATTTATCAAAACACAATTCGATAATCTTGGTTTCTCCACCGATAATCTTAAATTACGGAAAATTAGTTTGATAATCTTGGATTCTCGACCGATAAACCAGGTCTATCAAAACACAATGTGATAATCGTGGATTTTCGAAAGATAATCTTAGATTCTTGAACGATAAACAGGTTTATCAAAACACAATTTGATAATCTTGGATTCTCCACCGATATTCTTAAATTACTGAAAATTAGTTTGATAATCTTGGATTCTCGACCGATAATCTTGGATTATCGAAAATTATTTTAATACTCTAGATATCCAAGATTATCTCTCCAGAATACAAGATTATCAATGGATAATCCAAGATTATTGGCACTAATCTTGGATTATTACACCAATTATGCGAGAAAGTAATAATCCAAGATTTTTGTGTGATAAACAAAGTTTGACAAACCAAATGTCCAATTAGTAGATATTCCAAAATCATTGTTCGATAATCTTGGATTTTCGATCAAGAATCCAAGATTATCAAAATAACTTTGCATATTGCGCAATAAACCTAGATAAACGGTGATAAACCTGGATTATTGGTCGAGAATCCAAGATTACAGGTCGATAGTCCAAGTTATTTTTGATAATTTTGATTTATTTCCTGATAAACCTGGTTTTTCGTAGATAATCAACTGATAATATTGGATTATTGGTCGAGAATCTTGGATTTTCTATTTAATACACATTCGGCTTGCCATAGACATGGAGTGTTGCACTGTGTCAGCGTTTCTTTTGTTAGCCCTAAATGTCTCATAGTTCCTCCTTGCCATATGGCTTTAATACACGTTGGTAAGTGACACATATTTAAAGAAGACAATAATGGCCTCCAGGATACAATCTGTGGGAAAAACACAAATTCTCAATTGTCCTTAAAATAAAAGTTAAATAAACAAAGATTACCAATGCATATCATCCCCTTTGACATCACAAATTTACATTTTTTAATTATGTTTACTCATGAAGTCATGGTCAATGTTTGATGGATTTTCATTCAAACTGTGGCTACTTTCAACACTACACTTTTAGTGAGTAATCTGGTGACTATATTCCAAACTGTGTTTTTCATGCCGTGTGACCTTTGAGCAAAAAAAATCCTGTTATCAGTGACGAACGGAAAGATAAGTGTGTCACATAACATATTTAAGCATTAATCAGATCTTATTAATGCAGATACCCCGCCACTCTGTCCATATTGTCACTCACTGGAGTGCCATGGCTAGGATGGAGAACTTACCCTGAGGTCACAGGCATGATTACCGGGGAAGGGGCAAGGGGGGCACTTACCCCCACTTTTTCCCGAAGTTAGTTTTTTTTTTATGCCTACGTCTTAATCCGGTTAGTTTTGCGATTTTGTTACAGCAGTAGGCAACTAAAGGGAATAGACTGAGATGCGAGAGTGATACTTTTAACAGGTTGTTTAATGTTTACACAGGCCATATAGGCCCACAGAATGATCGTCCAACGGTGTGTAATATAACATGTTGCACCTTTGAAGTTTTCATTTTTAGTTAAAAGTCTATGTTGTCTTTATTAAAATCTCGGAAGTCTAAATTCCTAGGCTATGACCCACAGTACGAATGCACGATAGATTTAAAACGTACTCAATCCTCAGTGCCAGTGTTCTGACTCTGATAGACGCACTACGTACTGGAGCCTTATATTAGAATCAGAATGAACATAGATGTGAATGAAAAGGTATTGTGGAAAACGTGTATAGTCGGACTACACCGTATTAGTAACGTATGCAGGTGTAGTTAATTAAAAAAGCACATTGTTTACATGATAGTAAGTGGAAGTACGAACACATTTGGGGAATATCTCATAAAACGGTTTGAAAACCTGCAGATAATAACCTGCATCTTTTTGAAAATTTTGTTTGACTCTTTTTGGATTCCGAAAAATACTGCTTAGCTCTTGATGATTCCGTCTGGCGCTTCAAAAACACTGCTTGGCTTGCTTGTCGAAGGGTGGGAGGGTGAGAGTTATCTTTTTGAGGACACCTGTGATAGCTATTCTACGGTACTGTATTACTTGTAATGCTAAAACATCAAAAATGCGATTTTAGTTCAGCGAGCTTCATTCGCAAACACTCTGAGTTCCATACCTCCCATCCCTAAAATGACTGTTTTCAAAGTTACAGAAAACTCAAAATAACCCATTTCCCTTCCTCACACCCTCTACATTATCGATTCCGGCCAATGTTAGTCATACGAATGGTTTAAAGTTAACACCTTAGTTTGAAGTTGCAGCTAAAATGCATTATTTTGATGCCTGTAATCGCGTAAATACCCCACCGGGGTTTTGCCCCTGGGCCTCAACAGGGGCCCTAGGGTGGGCCCATGGATCCCATGCCATTAGGGCGAGCGCTTCATGCTCGCATTGCCCCTTTGCCGCCGTTTGGTCGTCTGTTAGGTTTTGCCCCCCACTTTCAGACATCAAATCTCCCCCCTGCCTGAGGTAAATGATGATTAAAACGTATAGAGGAAAAATATTACGCAGCCATTTCAAGGCTGACAAGAGTGTCGATTATGAGCAGTAATTATGAAGGTGAGGGGGATAGGTTCTTGACATCTTGGACTCGGATCATTTTACAACCCATTAACTTCCTTGTTGTTTTTGGTTTTATCAATTGATACAATGAAAAAATTCCAGTCTTCAGTCCCAAACACCAAAGAGGAAGTGAGGAACTAGTATTTTGCTCTGGTTGATTAGCAAGATAGCGCAAGACTTCCTCTTGGCCTTTCAATTGCAACTGCTACACATGTTTATACCATTCGGTAACTTTGCCATAATAGTCAGCTCTCTATAAAATTTCTTACAGTAACAAAAGGTTTTGTTGTTTGTATTTAGACTCCTTCGTAACACTCAGTCTGCATGTTGATCCCCACGGTGGGGGCTTCAAGCAGAGTCAATTAAATGTTGGCATAGCTCACGTGGAATATATCGCTTTTTGCCGACTACAGATTCTGCTTCAGCAGATGTGTAAAACCAAACACAGAGGGAGATTCAATCAAACAGAGATAGTTGATAAAAAGAAAGAAAGAAAGGAAGCACACACATTAGTTTAAGAACCCATTAGAGTTAAGTGTGCACTATTTTCTTGGTATGCAACACTCCTCTTTCCTGGGAAAGGAAAACCTAACCACCTGACAGTTGACTGATTAATGTATGCTCTCTTGCCATGGAAATAAATCAGTCACATTTACGGGATTTCAAATCTTGCACTCTTGACTGGGAAAATTTGCAAAACACTTATTTTTTAAGGGCGCATACATCCCTCGCACGGAGGGAATTACTTGGAAAAAGTCAGTTGGTTCTGTATTTATCCATAAGTGGGAATAAGCGTGCGCCTCAATACATAATACCAATCGGGCTGACCTTCAAATGCATATTTCCCATGGATTGTGGGAGTGAGAGAAAAAAAAAAAACCTGTCACAATGAACTTCAACCACACTGGAAAGAGGAAACCTGAAAGGATTGGTAAGGAGGTGAATCGCAGGACGGGTGAGGTGAACATGATCTGGAGTTTAGGGGCTACCGAGTGTTCGACAGAGCTCTGAAGCAAGGCACCGTTAAACTGGACCTATCGAGTACAGTGGGTGGAGACAGCCTTTCTGGAATAAGTAGGGACATTTAGCCAATTGGCAGATATTAACATCATTTCTTCAATTTGACTAAGGAAGCAAGTTAACTGATTGATGATGATACTTTTCACACTCTAATCTCCGAGCGTTTGTTTCACGATGCTTTACGACTCTCTTCAAGTTACCGCTGTCACTCACATGCCCTGTGATACCATGTGATGGAACTGCACTGCTGTGCATGTGCCTTGTGCAGCATGGCTCTTCTCTTGACAGTATTGAAAGTGATTTATACTTGATTGCATGGGGCAGAGACAGATAGCTTGAAAAAAAAAAAAATAAAAACTGCCTGACAGTACCAGAGAACCAATAATTGATGGAGACCCTCCAGAAAGAAAACAAAAAAAAATATCACAAAACAACATCTCCCTCATCCCTGCCCCCCCCCAAAAAAAAACAAAAAGACAAGAAATAAGGATGCTATGCTTGACTAGTAATAACACCTGCTTCAAAAGAAATGAAGAAAAAAAGATTAATGATCTGTAAATATTTAATGAAACAAGTTGGCATAGCATGGGGAATGTTAAAAAGTAGCAGTCTGTCTATGTATGCACATTCAAATGCTTTGTCGGGCTCGCCATCGTGCAGCAGCAAGGCTCTAACGCATGGTGAATGCCAATGCCCACACACATGCATGAACAACTCTGGTTAGATGCCAACGTTGAAGAGAGTGACATAGATTAAATTACAACTGTTGAATATTGGTTGCCTCTACACTGCACTCTTTTATACTGTAACTCAGTTGAAGTAAAATCCTTGGATGCAACATAAATTGGGTTTAATTACGAAAACAAAAAATGGTTAAAATGTGGCTTAAACCTAAGCTTCATTCTGACACAGATTGAATAATGAGTATAGGCAACTTGAGGTCACAGGATTTCTCAGTTCACCGCCATGGAAGAAGTTGATGCACGTTATGCAATTAGTGACATCCATTCTGGATCATAGTCTGAAGATCTAACCAGGACTAGACCTGACCTGCACTGACGACAAGGATAATCAGTGTCTGATCCAAAATGATCCAAACTTTGAGATCTGATCCACATTCAGTTTACAAAAAAAAAAAAAAAACCAGTCTCAAAGAATTAGAGTGAGGATTGAGCAGAATAACAAAATTTTGTACACCTTCACTGTCAAAGAGATGAAATAATCTCTTTGTCGTACAGGTCTCGCATGTAAGCCTGTAAATGTGTTCACCCAGTTTTCCTGTTCTAAATCCAGTTTAAAGTCATTGCTCAAATCATTTTGAGTGGTCACATGTATCACCTGGATTCAATACAATATCATGGTACAGTACTTTCTTACACCACACCATTGACACCTCTCACTTATTAGTGCAAAGCTAGTTGTACCTGTCCTGACGCCCCAATTAAGTTTTTCTTTTTTTCTTTTTTTTCCGTGACATATTGCACTCACTGGATGGAGCCTGCAGTGTGTTGAAATCCGACTCTTGATTTATTTACAACTGAATCTGTGACAAACGCACAATGAATTGGCAAAGAACTATTTTACTGCCAGGCATGCACAGCGAAACGCAGCTGGTGCCTTTCCAAGTAAAGTTTATATGACAGCTGTAATTTATTTATCCAAAGGAAGTTACGAATCTACCAACACTTGAGTAATTCGTGTTTTACTTAACAATGCAGATGTACTATAACCTTGACTTCATCATAAATTGTAAACCTGTCATCAGTGGAAGCATGCCATTTTGACCCCAAAGTTGGCACACTTAGAAGCAACAGTCGTATATCTCTCATAAATGGGCTATGACTGCAGACCTTCTAGCCTTCCTTCTAGTGACACACAACCTGCTCAAAAACAAGATACTGCTTGCAAAAGGATTTTTATACAAAGAAGTCTCAACAAGAAGAAATCAAGCTTACTTTCAGTCAAAGGGTATGTTACTACTATGATAAATAAATATTGATTACACAAGCAAACAATTATCTGGCTATCGTATTTACTATAACAAGTACCTACCTCCCTCCCTCTCCTTGAAAATTTTCGGTCACAAAGAACACACAGTGAAGTTTGGATTTCCCGAGAGAACAGAGTAAAATCAAAAAGGTTTCACATCTGGGATGTTCCATAGAGTGAATAGCCCACTGCTGAAGTTTGAGGCCCATGTGGGAGATTGTGGTATAACTATCAAGATGAGTTATCATAGACATAAGACACAGGGGAAGGGCAAGGGAGGCACATGCCCCCAATTTGGATAAAAATAGTTGATTTAGGGAAATGAGAGTGACAGGAGAATAAAGGACGTCCTTTTGTCAGACCATGGCTACCCTTATGGAGCCCTGGAATGGTGCAGTTTCCTGCGATCTAGGAGATACTTTCATTGGAAAATTCTTGAGCATGCTCCGCCCCAACTCGTAATGGCGCTCCGCTTAGTCGTCCACAATTCTCATCTCTTAGTCAAAAATCCTGTGCGGTCCGCTGCGGTGCTTTGAATCTGTATCACACTGAAACTTGCACCCCCCAGAAAATAACCCTTGAGATGCCACTGGGGATAGAATAAAAGTTGAATCTCAACTCTCAAAGTTTGGGCAACTTGGTCCAAAAGTCTAAATTTGGACAGAAATCATCCCTGCCCCGCGAGGAATATTGACCGTGTATACCTTTGACAGTTGTAATTATAACTGTCCTATTATGGGATGGATTTCAACAAAGAAAAGCAGAAAAAGAAATGCAAAAAAAAACAAAAAAAACTAGAGCACCTGAACAGCCTGAAGGTATCATTTACATATCATTAAGTCAAATCAAAGGAAAAACTATCATTAGTACAAAATCATAGACATTGTACGAGAGAATCTGTAGGACTGCACAATTTGCAGAATTTCATAAGCAGCAACAGTGCAGAAGTTCAAAATTTAGTAATAAGTTTGTGAAAAATTTGATGGGTGGTACCAAATGACAATACTTTCAATTAACATCACTATTCACTTCCTGTAACTTTGTTTTTCATTTTTTTGCTCACGCAAATTACCTGGTGTGAGCTAAATAACGAAAAACAAAAAAGCAATTGCATATGTTTCATGCTGACAGATTACTGTTTGGTGGCAGAATCAATGCCAATTCTTTTCTGAAATATGTGATGGATATGAGGTCTTTGATGCATTTAAGGGGAAGAATGCCCTTAAAATTGCCTGCACGCATCTCTGTTGGCAAAACGGAACAGACGGTGTTAAGATCCTGAAAAAAAGACGCATTCCCTCTTGGCGTGGACTGACAACCACACCAAATGAAGGGTATATATATGCATAGAACAGAGGCAACAGTAAAAACTGATGTGTCATCATTCAATCCTTTTATTCATTCCTTTCAACTTGGCAATTACTTCTAAGCAAAGAATGACATCACAGGAAAGGTGGGATTCATTAATCAGATATCCGCAGCTAAAAGGGATATGTTCTGCGTTCCGAACCATCGACCGTTGCGTGTTTGTTCGAGTAAATTATCTCCATTTAAACAGGAATCACTTTCTCCTTTTCCCTGACAGGAAATGGCAGGAAGTTGAGAAAATTAATGACCAATACATGACCTTTACATTGGCAACATGGCTCTTCAACTGTTTTACAAGGCCATCAAAAATATCTTGGAAAACAAAGACTGGCTTGACTTTCTGTTCACCTGTGAGACTACAACGTCCTTTTGAACAAAGCGATGCACTTTCCCTGGCGTTTCCAAAGCACTGAGCAATGGTTAACTTTGGTTTGATGTTACTTTGGTTTGATTATATTATATGTGTTTGTTTAAACCAATATTTGGGGAAAGAAGTATATAAGAGGTACATCATTACCAGCAATTCATAACATTATTAACCCACCATTACCCATTAAAATCAGTACTGTAAGGGATGCTTTGGTGCTATTACTACATGCATATATAAATTTAAACAAATTTTTTTTTAACTTTCAATTTTACTGAACACTGTACAGTGATGAATTCATATTTTTACATGTATACATTTTTGAGTGTTGCTCTAAGCCATGCACACACAAATGGAGTTTTGGATCTTTAAGTGATTAATTTCCTGAGCAGACAGGCAATTCCAACCATGGATGTTCATTTACACTGATCTGGCTCGGGTCTCTGAATTTCTGCTTGAGCCTCCACTTACCAACTACCATGAATATTTAAACTAAAATTGGTGCGGGAATATTCAGAGAACTGAGGAGTAATTGCATATATTAATATTGAAGGAGAATAGGATCTGACAACTTCAAATTTTAAATGTAATGGACTTTTCAGGTGTCAACCTCAACAATAAATCTGTTCTCTGAATTTCTGACTTGCTTTCAAGCACCATGCAAATACCATAGACTTTTAAGCGAGAAATGGCTCGGGTATTCATAAAACTACAGAGCAATCGCACCTTCAGTATTCCAGTGGACAATGATCAGAAAACTTTGATTCTTTAACATGTTATGAGCTATTAAAGTTGAATCACACATGTAATGGTGTTCATTAGATATACAGTATTGACGTCAATAACAAATCACTGGTTGAACCCATTTATACTCAAATCTCATAAGCAGTAACAAAAGCAATGTGGAAGGGGTTCACACTGCACTTGGGATTGCAGCCATATTGTCAGTTGTGGTCGTGGACAGTGCTCTTACTGTGGCTGCAGCTGCCTGCACTAGCTACCATCAAGCCATATAGCCTGAGTGTGACTCTGATTTTTCCTGCTTTTGGTGGATCAGATCATTGATTTTGCCATCTCTCTCGGACGGGAGACGGGAGACAGCATATTTGATAATACTGAAAAAATCATTGGCTATCACGTATGCACAGAATACATTCTCATTTCTCTTGTCTTTTGCCGAATTGCCCGATTCGATTTGAGTTGATCATCTCCTTCAATGTTAGGCCTGCTGAGTGCTGGCTGGCAGAAGTTGGGTTTTCTGCCTATTCCTACTGTAGCCTGCAGCATGTGGCATCGAAGACCTACGTCATCTTCAAAAACAACCAAGTATGAAATCAATTATCATTTTTTTTTTGTCTCCATAGTTTCTATGACAGTTTGATGTTGCTCTCATATCACCCTATTTCAGGGCTGCACATGACAAAAAAAAAAACAAAAAAAAAACAGTTTCCAAAAAGATAGGAGACACGGTGTTCGTATTTGGAAAGCCTAATTTCCCCGACTCCTGTATCATCTATTTAAATTGATTGTGCTTTTTTTGTTCATTTCCGTGGAGCTGTGTTCACTCCACTCTGCATTCATTTCCTTCTGTGTTCATTCCTTTCTGTTAATTCTCCTCTACATGTTCATATCCCTATGTGCACTGACAACATTTCCCCGGAGCTGTGTTCGTTTCCCTCAGCATTCATTCCCTTTAAGGCTTTATACTTCATTTCCCTGTCTTCATTTCTCTCGGTATTCATTTGCCTGAAGCTCTGTTAATTTTCCTCTGTAAGTTCATTTCTCTCTATATGCATTCATTATCTTGGACCTGTCTTCATTTTCCTGATGAATGTCCATCCTTTTTTGTTCATTTCTGTGAAGCTGTGTTCAATCCACTCGGCATTCACTTCCTTCTGCGTTCATTCCCTTCTGTTAATTCTCCTCTACATGTTCATATCCCTATGTGCACTGACAACATTTCCCAGGAGCTGTGTTCGTTTCCCTCAGCATTCATTCCCTTTAAGGCTTTATACGTTCATTTCCATGTCTTCATTTCTCTCGGTATTCATTTGCCTGAAGCTCTGTTAATTTTCCTCTGTAAGTTCATTTCTCTCTATATTCATTCATTATCTTGGACCTGTCTTCATTTTCCTGATGAATGTCCATCCTTTTTTGTTCATTTCTGTGAAGCTGTGTTCAATCCACTCGGCATTCACTTCCTTCTGCGTTCATTCCCTTCTGTTAATTCTCCTCTACATGTTCATATCCCTATGTGCACTGACAACATTTCCCCGGAGCTGTGTTCGTTTCCCTCAGCATTCATTCCCTTTAAGGCTTTATACGTTCATTTCCATGTCTTCATTTCTCTCGGTATTCATTTGCCTGAAGCTCTGTTAATTTTCCTCTGTAAGTTCATTTCTCTCTATATGCATTCATTATCTTGGACCTGTCTTCATTTTCCTGATGAATGTCCATCCTTTTTTGTTCATTTCTGTGAAGCTGTGTTCAATCCACTCGGCATTCACTTCCTTCTGCGTTCATTCCCTTCTGTTAATTCTCCTCTACATGTTCATATCCCTATGTGCATTTGGCAATATCTCCATGGAGCTGTGTTCGTTTCCCTCAGCATTCATTCCCATTAAGGCTTTATACGTTCATTACCCTGTCTTCCTTTCTCTCGGTATTCATTTGCCTGAAGCTCTGTTAATTTTCCTCTGTAAGTTCATTTCTCTCTATATGCATTCATTTTCTTGGACCTGTCTTCATTTTCCTGATGAATGTCCATCCTTTTTTGTTCATTTCTGTGAAGCTGTGTTCAATCCACTCTGCATTCACTTCCTTCTGAGTTCATTCCTTTCTGTTAATTCTCCTCTACATGTTCATATCCCTATGTGCATTTGACAATATTTCCCTGGAGCTGTGTTCGTTTCCCTCAGCATTCATTCCCTTTAAGGCTTTATACGTTCATTACCCTGTCTTCATTTCTCGGTATTCATTTGCCTGAAGCTCTGTTCATTTTCCTCTATAAGTTCATTTCTCCCTATTTGGATTCATTTTCCTGGACATGTCTTCATTTCCCTGGTGAAATATCAATTCTCCTTGCATTCATTTCCTCCAATGTGTTCATTTTCCTGTGTTAATGTTCCTTTTTGTGTTCATTTCCTGCTGCTGTGTTAATTTCCCTTTGCATTCATTTCCCCCTATATGTTCATTTCCCTGTCTTCATTTCTCTGTGTGTTCATTTGTCTGAAGCTTCATTAATTTTCCATTGTATGTTCATTTCTCTGCATGAATTTCTCTAATGAATGTGCATCCTCATCTGCACTCATTTCCTTCTATGCATTCATTACCCTATGCTAATTGTCCCTCTATGTGTTCATTTTCCTAGAGATGTGTTCATCTCTCTGTGGTAATTTTACCTCTGTGCTTGTTTTCCTACAACTGTGTTCATTTCCTAGTGCTACTTTTACCTCTGTATGTTCTGTGCTCATTTCCCTGTGCTAATTGTGAGTTCATTTTCCTACGGCTGTGTCCATTTCCCTGTGTTATTTTTTCCTCTATATGTTCATTTTCTCTTGAGCTGTGTTCATTTTCCTGTGTCAATTTTACCTCTATGGATTCATTTTCCTACAGCTGTGTTCATTCCCATGTGCTAACGTTACCTCTACGTGTTCATTTTCCCCTAGAGCTGAGTTCATTTCCTTGAGTTATTCCTCCTCTATTTGTTCGTTTCCTCTTTTTGCTCATTTTCCTCTATGTGCTCATATTCATTTAGCTTAGTCATCTTTCTTCTGTTTTTTTTTTTAATTTCCCTGGGAATGTGTTCATTCTCCTCTGCGTGTCCATTTCATCCGTGTTTTCCTTTCTCCGCTTGGAGCTGTATCACTACTCTTATCTGGGTAAATATCCCGGAAGTTGTGTTCACTCCGGTCACATATGTGCCTGCCATTGCATTTCTGCAGGTACTGTGATTAAACATCACTTGTTGAAGCAATAAAAATGCTGTACTAAATTATGAGTTACAATTAAAGCAAAAGGATCAATTTGGCATATTTACCCCAGCCTGAGCTTCTATTGAAGTCTTTCCACCTAGGTTGATCATCCGACCTTCCTTGTACACGAACAAATTCTTTCCGGCTTGTCCAGGCTCCCCACCTGGGAAAACAACAAAAAAAAAGAACAATGAAAATAGAAACATTAAAATAACAAAGGTTTCTTTAAAATATTAGCTGGATTGGTTTCCTTTTACAATGAAGAGAGAGCAGATCAGAAGTGAGGTCTACTCTTTATTTATATTACTCATACACACAACCATAAACTAATAATCAGTGAAAACAAATATTAATGCATTATAGGAGAACCTGCAGTGAATGAGGACATTTTTGACAGCATATTTACACGTTGATGATATTGTCTTTAACCCTGTATGGTGACATAAACTTGACAAAACTGATTCATTTTGGAAAAAAAAATAACCACAAGATCTGATATCAGCATATTGGCCCTTTGTTTCGTTACTGCTGATATTCTTTGCTAACAAAAGTTTGAAAGGAAGCTTGTAAACGTCACTAAGTTACCTGGGCTGCTATTCTGATCATTTGCAAAATCACTGCATGGGCAACTTTTGTCACATCTGACATACGCACCTGTCTGTGACATTGTTCGTATAATAGTCCATCATCAATGAAATCATGAAACACAATTTCCCTTGTTACATTCAGGATTTGTCGTATTAAAAATATATGTAAATGATGAACTCAGGTCAAGTAATGTTGGATGTTTCTGAATCACCTTCTGTGAGTCAACTTTTGTTATCAGTAAACTATCATGCAGGGTGAACCAACTACATACACTGTACATTAGGCTTAAAAGTACCTCCTACTAGTGCTTCTGTCACAGGCAGTTAACTTAGACTTTTTCTTCACAACTTCCATTTTTATGCAAACTTGGACTTCAAATGGCATGACCCACAAGGTTTTGATCTGTACGTCATGCGTGATAGACTGACTACTGTTTCGCAAATAGAGACACTCCTTGAAGTCCCTCCAGGAACTGCAAAGTGCTTTGGTGCTTTTACTTTCTACTTCCATGTAACATCTCCATCCTCTATCCACATAAGGTATCCTCCACCCCCCCTCTCCCCCCTTTCTGTACAATGATATCTTGATTGTCATCATGGATTCAGTGAACCCGGCCATCTCATAAAACTTCAAATTGTCAAAGGATTTGTGAAATATACATCGAAGTCTTCTTGGAACACCAACATCCACTTGTACCAACAATGTGCATCATTTTAAAATGCACAATAGAGTGATGCCAATTTTAATGTTATAATTGTAATGTTTGTGCCACTTGCAATGCTTCAATGGCCATGCCTACAATTGTTATCGTGACTGGTTAACAACGTAGAAGACCTTTACAGGAAGAGGTTACAGGTCCAGTTCAGGTCCATTCTTCCTGGTATATTTTTTTAGTCAGCTTTCAATAAAATTTCTACAACAGCGTCTGCATTAGCCATTAGGCATGCATAACTCAGTTCATCTATGCCTCCAACTCTATTAAAGAGGAACAACTCTGTTGTCTACATGTTTGAAGTCACAACTAGGGCTTAGAGTTATGCAAAACCTCTCTCATCTAATTCACACCTCTTGAAATAATTGCCATGCAACAGAAGCTGGCAGGCAATCCATCGATCAACCAATCAATAAATCAATCAATCGAAAAATCCATCTATCCATCCATTCATTTATCCTTCAGACATCCATCAATCAATCAATCAATCAATCCATCTAGCCATCCATCCATACATCGATCTATCTTTCTATTCATCCATCTAACATTCATCTACCCATCAACAAATCCATTGATCAATGTGTGTCTAGTTCTGCAATAAACAAGCAGAAATAAGCCAAGTATGATCTGACTAAAACAATCAACAAATCTAAACATGGATCAATTCATCTTTCATGTTTTCTTTCATAGGCCTCATATGATCATCTCTTTTTATTTTTATCAACTGAAAAGAAAATAAAGAAACAAATTTGCTGCATCTTTTTTAACAGTAGCTTGTACATCAACATGGAAACATCTAATCTATTAGATGAACATGAAAGCCTAATGTGGGGCTGAAGGATTTTTGGCACCATTTCACTTCTCTAAATAGCCACACAAAAACAGGAGACTGAGTACTTCTGGAAAGAAACCCCCTCCCCCCACAAAAACAAACAAATAAACATGTAGTCCTGTCATATTCTTCAAAGATAATGCAAGAGAATGCTCAGTTAAAACATGCAGAGTGTCAATCATGAAGTTACAGGTCATGTGACATGCATCTAGAAAAGAGACAATTTCATTCGGAAATAACAACATAGTGTAACGCTAAATGACAACCCATTACAATTTTGTTCATATTTATTACTGTATTTGAGATGTGACTTTTGTCAAAGAAGAAAATGCAACACAGATGATGTGCAGTGTTGCACAGTGTCAGTATTTCTTTGTTAACTTCTTCTAAGTGTTTCTTACTTTACTGGATTTCACAATGGTAAGTGATATCAATATTTTTGACAAAGAAAATATATGATTCCAAAATAAAACCCGATCTTGGCATATAAAATTCTTAATTGTCCTTGAAACAGGGGTTAAATAAACAAAGTATTAGTGTAACATTGGCCGAAACATCAATTCAGAGTTAATATAAGGGAATAATCAGCCAGTGAGGTCCATGGGTCCGAGGAATAAAGTTGTACACCAGACATAGAATGAAATAGCAAAGCCATGGTCTGCACTAGCAGTGCAAATTACTTTTATTGCGGTGATGTTGACAGAGGGAATGCTACCACTTGAACGAATTTTATCTACATTAACCTGAACTCTTAACCCTCTGGAAGACCTGTTAATATTTACATAAGAAACATTAATACCACAGAAACATATAAAACATCTATACCAAAAACAACTTATAATAGTCTGACCAGTACAGTCTTTTTCCACATAGACTTGTTACTACAGCCGTTCTTAAATCATTCCCTATATTCTTTAGGAATGTCCCCATTTCTCACATAACCGCAAAATTGATTGGCATATATGCTAATTTCAGTGCCATCACTACATACGTTATTATACAAAATTTCATAATGGAAACATTGGTTAAAATATATTCAATTTCCTACATTATTAGTGTAACACATAAGAGACGGTGGTCGTACCTCATGCCCATACCGTGTTCTATGCACCAAATTGTCCTGAACTTGCCGTTCTGGATTCATTTGATCTGCGTTAAGCAGGCTCTGTGAACCTAGAGGGATCATCTCTATTTGTATATGGGTAGGGATCCAGACAATTAGGCTGTTTGGCTTCTGTGCTTCAGAATTAGCAGATTTGACTTTAATCAGTAAACTCCGATCCATTTGGTTTTCAATCGGTTGTAGGGCAATGTACGCAAAGGTCATAAAGGGTCATTAGGATATCTAAGTTGAAAAACAACTGGGGGTTCGTCACCATCATTTGGGAGAGCTTTCAGGACCATAAATGTCCTTCCCATTTTGGTGCTAATTTTATTCTCTGGTTTTGGGGTAAATCTACCCAAACTAAATCACATGGTGAATATGTAGGAAACCTAAGTTTCCTATCCCAATTGCTATTTTGAATTTCTCTTGTCTGATTGCTATTACCAATAGTTTCGAGATTTACAGAATCGTCAGTGTGACAAAATGGCAAAATCAGCTGGGGTGCCTGGCATAGCACATGACACATGTGGAGTTACTTGTAACCATTCAGAAGATAAAACAGAGCAAATCCTGCGCTAGAATGCAGCAATGTCTTGTATGCAAACTGAACTTGATGAAGATAATCATCCCATTCTTTATCACCATCTGCAATGAATGTTCCTGATTGCACTTTTAAGGTACGATTTACGCTATCAATTTACCTATCTGCCTGTGGCTGTTATGGAGTGGATTTTGTGATATTAAACTTTCTACAAAAGAGTATGAATAAGTTTGCTATCAAATTGCCTTCCCTGGTCAGTGTGAAATTTCCAGTGCACCATGTTCAGTAACAAAATTCTCAAATATTGACGAAGCTACTGTAACTGCTCTCTGATGCGGCATTGGATAAACATTCACATATTTGGTAAAATGATCCATAATTACTAATACATATCTACTTCCCTTCAATATCACTGGTAACTCAGTTATACCTGCAAAGACCATTCCAAATGGTTTAGAAGGTTAAAAAATTGACTAAGGGAGTTCTGTGACTTGGGTTTGGAATTCTCCTACATTCACATGCATTGCAATGAGAACAGCTCCACATCATACCTTGACGATAACAAACCTGTCGTGCTCAAGATAGAGTGCCTTCTATGCCAAAATAACCAGCAATGTGGTGAACAGTGAAAACGACTGAAAGCTAAAGGAACAATCGATCTTGGAATAATAGTCTGCAGTGTGACCTCTCCTTTGTTTCGAACTCGTGGACAAAAGGACACTGTCTAGCAAGTTTAATCTGGGGAAAGTCCCACCGAAGTCTTGCCAGAGAGTTAGGTTTCCCATTCAAAGTCTATCCAAGAGGTTTTTCTTTTTCCATTGATACACTTCACACACCCAAAACTTAATCTAAAACCTGTGGATCTTTATGGTCATGAAGAGAGGATATAAGCAATAACCTTGACATTCTTAAAGTGCATTAACGTCATTCACTGGTACTTCTGGAGTGCTCATGTTCAAAATTTGTGATGGAGGACACTTCCTTATCGAAAGTGTAGTCTGCAATCTCCAACATCTTTCACTCTTGGATCAAGTGAAATGCCAAGTGATTGAGTCCACTGCCTAGAAAGAGCATCAGCATTTAGACGTGCTACTCCAGGATGGTATGATATTACCCAATCACAAGGATCAAGTTCAAACGATGACCACCTTGCTCTCTCGCCCTGATCATTTTGCACCGGGATCTTTCGTGAACCAGCCGATGATTTGTGATCAGTAATGATACCAAATGTATTAAATGTCGAATACTGTCGAAAATTCTCTGACGTACCAGACAATCGGAAACAATTCAAGTTCGTAGACTGACCAATTTCTTTCTGTCTGAGAGAGTGACTAGCGCAGGTGATTACTTGTTCGCAATTACCCTGATCCTGAGTTAAAACAGCACAAATGCTCAATGTAGATCCATCAGTGTTGAGCTTAAAATGGTCACTGAAATCAGGGAATGCCATGACTGGAGTTGACACCATGCACTGTACTGAATGCATTACTACGCGCGACCATATGAACGGTTCTCCCTTCCTGTTGTAAAGGTTCTGCTATTTCTACAAAGTTCTTCCGATGGTATTGGGCTAAACCCAGAAAAGATCTTACATCAGTGGCAATAGGCCACTCTGAAACCTTCCGAATGTCAATTGGATCGGGCCCAATGCTACGTTCACTAACCATACTGTATAACCCAAATACTAACCTTTTGCGTCAATAATTTACATTTACTAGCCTTCAGAGTAAGGACAGCTGCTTTGACTCTATCAAACACTTCCCAAAGGTTTCGCAGATGATCATCACAATCCTAACCTAGTACAATTACGTCATCCAAGTAAACTAAAAGTTTTACTCCAACCTAACCCCCTCGACACAACAATTCCTCTGAAATGTTGCAGGAGCATTTTTTAGCTAAATTGGCATTACTTTGAATCAATATAACCCACATCCAGTGTTACATGCAGTTTGTCCTTACTGGCAGAATCCATTTTAATTTGCCAGTACCCATTGGGAAGGTCAATCGTAGAAAATAATTTCAATCCAGACAGTGAATCCAATATACCATCAATCCAACTCAAGGGATATGACTCTCTAATCGTTCGTCGGTTGAGCTTACGAAAATCAACACGAAATCTGTGTGTGCCATCTTGTTTTTAACCATTTCTATGGGTGCGTCCCAAGGACTATCACTCTCCTCAATCACATCCTGTCCTTACAGCTTATGGACTTGTTTGAGAATTTCCTCCTTCACTGGAGGACTATAGTAAGATATGCGGCCCTCTCTATGGGAGTATCACCATCTACAGTCTTTATTCTATGAGTTGGAAGATCAGTTATTCTCTGGTACGTCATTAAAAATATCTGAGTATTCACAGAGTAGATCTTTTACTTCTTTCACTTGATCATCTGTAAATAATGACTCATCGAAATAAACAGACGGAACACCATCACAATTGATGCTGCTTCAAAGTATCTTCCAGGTCATTAGAAGAGTGAGCTTCTGTGGACTTCATACTGACATTGACTACGGTCCCATAATGAATGAAAATGATGAAGAAATATGATCAATCAATACTTCAAAATTGTTTGGATTGATCATACACACATTTATAAGCCTATTGTGAACCTTAGCAACAGCTCTGGCTCCGAGAAAAGGAGCCTCAGAAACACCAAAAGGTTCACATACACTACATTGACCACTGGGTATTACACTTTATAGTCTCCCATTGAAATGCGACCAATCGTTATTGCTTCACTTTTAGGGGGTACTTTGCATGAAACATGGGCTAGAACAGCTGTATACAATGTAACATTTTTCAATGGGTTTACAAAGTAATACCTTTCCAGATATTCCTTTTCCAAGTTCAAGGTATCTGAATGTCTAGTTAAAAAGTCCCAACCAATAATAAGACCTTTGTCTATGCCTATGGGGGGACGGGCATAGACAAAGGTCCTTTTCTGCAGTGACATTGACAAAGGAATGCTATCCCTTTAATGAATTTTATCTACATTAAATTGAACTCTAAACCTCTGGAACACCTATTAATAATGTACTTAAGAAACACTAATACTACATAGAAACATGTAAAACTTGTATACTTAAAATAACATATAATCTGACCAGTTCAGTCATTCTGACTTGTTACTACAGACGTTCTAACATCAGAATAACACATATCATAGGAGTCCAACTCTTGGCATCACAAATTTGCATACTTAGCCAATGTTTATTCATGATGTAGGTGTGAGGCAAGAATTTGCCTGCAAAATTGTCAGTATTTGATGGATTTTGATGGAAATTATGGCTGTTTTCCAATTTTCGCAGTGATTAATACACCCAATAGTCCTAAATGTCATTTTCATGTCACACTACCATTAAAGACTTGTCCTGCAGATTATAAAAACCGACTGCAAGTTGAAGACCCTTTTTTTGGGGGGGGGGGGGCTTTCTGCTGAACCTACGTGACTTTGATCACTTACAGTAAAAGGAATAATGTTAATAATAATAAAAATAATAAGATTTATAATGCCCCAAATCCACTGAAGTGCTCATGGCGCTTTGCAAAAACAGAAGAGTAGAAAAAGCAAAAGTAAGGAAATGTGCATAATACAGAATTACAGCAAAGATGCAGTATGCATAAGGTAAGTTTTCAATCTTTTCTTAAAAATATCAAGTGACCCTGAGGAACGAACGCCAAAAGGCAAATTGTTCCAAAGCCTTGGTGCAGCCACAAAAAATGATCTATCCTCCCATGCATGATTAGCCATGTACTCAATCAACAGAAATTTGGATTTTTGATCTTAACTTGCGAGAATTAGGAATATGACGGCTCGAAAAATCAGAAAGACAGCAAGGTGGAAACAGCTAGTTAGAGACTTGTACACCATACGTAACATTTTGCAACTGTGACTGCATCGAGATGGGAGTAAAATGACTTGATTTCTTGGAGAGAGTAACTATACTTGCATCAGTGTTCTGAATATTTTGTGAAGTTTTTGGACTTGCTCCTTTGGAAGCTAAAGGCCATACAGCAATAAATTTGCCATGTCAACACCAGATGTCACAAAAGAATGAACAGTCTGTTTGGTAACACTAAAAGTAAGCTAACATCTCAACTTTGCAATATTCTGAAGATGAAATGAGCAAGATCATGTGACACTTGAAATGTTTCAGAGTCATATTTGCATCAAAATTAACACAAAGATTCCTAACATGAGATGAAAGTTTCACACAGGAAACAGCAATAACAATGTGTGGACTGGTAATCTTATGCAACAATTGAGATGAACCAAACAGAATTAACTCCGACTAATAATCGTGAAATTTTAGGAAATTCTCCCTCATCCAAATGCGAATGTCTCTAATACAGGATGAAAGATAATCCACAGCTGAAACACATGCCTGATGTATACCATTGAAGGACAAATAAATTTAAGTATCGTAAGAATAAACATGAAAGTTTATATTATACTTCAAAAAGGTATCACAAACTGGGTATGGTAAGTGCATATAGTAAACCACTGAGGGCCTAGGACAGAGCCTTGTGGTACAGAATAATTCAGAATAACAGGATCAGAAATAGCATCTATACAAAAATGTTGAGGTCTAGCTTAAATACAACCGACACTGCTTTAGAACATTGCCATCAATATCAATAACAGAGTTTAAATATGAAAGTGAAATATTATGATCCACTGTGACAAAAGCTGCACTCTGATCAAAAAGAAGCAGAGCTGTTACTTGACCCTTGTCCAGTGCACATAACATATTATTGGCATGTAGCGAGGCAGTTTCAATTCCATGATGAGCCCTCTAGGCAGACTGGAAAGGATCATGCATGTCATGCAAGTTTTTATGGTATCAATTCCTATTAGAAACAACACTCACAAAGGTACTTCAAGTTTGAAACAGGTCAGACAATTTTTGAGATCATCCTTGTCCAGGCCAGCCTTTTTCAATAGGGGATGAACAAGTGCAATTTTCAGACTATTGGGGAACTCACCTTGAAGCAGGGAATGCCAGTGTATTTTACACATATAAGTCATGTGTTTACAAGGATTGGCCCCTGGTGACTTTAGACCGATCGCTGACTTAGATGTGAAATTCATGGAAATAATTCCAATAAACAAGGTGATTATACCATGAATACATTGAACTACTCTCACATGGCAAGGTTCTGGAGATCGCTTTATGTCTCACGGTGACCAATGCACGTAAAAAATGGAATTTCTGCACTAATAAAGGATTTGCTGTAACATGTCGAACCACTCCATGAGGCAGTTATCTTACTTGGTACACCACTTTCCCACGCTAGGGGATCAACTACACCGACACACGTACTTGTTTTTCATGGTTAAATACGACCGAAGAAAACATCGCTATAGCTCAACCCCTGTCTTATTATTTCCCCTGTAAATTGTCGTCCATTGTTTTCTTCTATAATTTATCATCCATTTATTGTTCTCCAGTTGAATTTGAGAACTGATATATTTACATAAAGTGCTGAATTCATTGGGAAGTATTTATGCCCCCCCCCCCTCACTCACACACACACAGACTATGAATGCAGTACTTTGGCTCTTACTTGAGGAGCCTGTCTGTCCATCTGAATTACCTTTGTTTACAGTGGGTAAAGTGATGCAGACATAATTTTACAAATTGGAGCATGCATGTTTACATTAAAACAGTCATTAAGTTTGGAAAGCAATGTATGTGAATAAATGTAAATGGGGAGAGGGGAATTAAAATCTACCTGCAGTTCAAGGAAATGATTTGATTCAGAGTTAGAAGACTGTACATGTCAGAAATTAGGCTTTACAAACCTAAATCTTTCTACTTGATTGGGATATCTGACAGTGTAAGTCGGGAGGGGGGGAGGGGAGGGAAAAGTGAGAACAGATGGGAGGTGTTAGTTTTAATGGGAAGACAAAAATTAAATGTGGCACAATACTACATGCCAAAATTCCAGGGGGGGTGGGTTGGTGTTACACAGAGCAAACAGTATACTTAAAATAAGCGAGATGCTGACATGACTTCGATCACATTACTGTTGAATATGTAGTTCACCAAAAGTTAGTTTAATCCAAAACTAAAGATCATGACCATATTACATATTACGAAAAAAGTTGTATGGGGGGAGGGAGGAGAGGGGTTCTAATTTCCACATAGACAAAATTCACAAAGTACACACTTTAATTTCCTCTTTATACTTTCTTCACTTTTCAAGTCAATTGAAAAATACAATCAGAAAATTGTCCAAAGCTGTATACATTAATGTTCTCATGTACTTGTGGCAACTTTAATACAATAAGGGGGAGCAATCTGAAGGTAGCACTGTAACTAGTGGTTCAAAAGACATACTTAAATACAACTCTTGGCAATCATTGCAACACTCAAAAAGGAAACATTTCAATATTTTCTTTTTTGTTGGGGAAGGGGGGAGGGGAGAGGAGTTATAAGATATTCCATAAAGGTTTACTTCCACTTCTTTCTTTCATGAAAATCTTGCCATTTGTTCAAAGGCTGGCTACATGCAACTCAGAAAACCTTGGAAATGCTGTTTGCAGCCATCTCGGGGACTCGTAAAGACAAAAATTTTTTGGTATGCTCCATGCCAACCAATGGTGGTGCTCTTCTTAGATAGTTCTGCTGGCACTATAATCCCCTTGCCCCTCAACACCATTACTTTTTTTGTTCTGCTGAGCCCGTACACACATAAGCACTCATGTATGACACAGCAGAAAGGTGAATGGTGTCTGTTTGCAAATTATAAAACCTGTCGCATACTGTCACATAGACAGTACTGTGGGGACATGAACAGCCGAGGTAAATGTCAAGAACAATTAAGAGTGAATAATGTCACGACAAATCAAGCAGCGTCACAGTTAAAGGGAAATAGGGCGTTTAGAATACAACAACATGACATATAAGAGAAATAGCTTTAGTCATTGTTAAACCATTCACTCTCATCAATAAACATCTGCCAAAGCTTCATCTCCTCAAAACATTACGCATGTGATGAGTAACGAAAGATGCATCATTTGAATTTTGAAAAGTTTGGGTGAGCAAATTCGTGATGACCAACAAATAACTGAGTTTCTATCTGTGAGAAACTTATTTCTTGCAAAGAAGACTACTGTCCTTCCTTATTTTGAATAATCTATCATTCTGCGTCCACAAACATTGGTTTTAAAAATATGGATGTTTCCTGCAAAACAAACGCCCTATTTCCCTTTAAGAGGATCTATATTAAACAGAGTCAATGGTACTGCAGTCACATCAGAATATGTATCATTGTCCCTTCACTTAAACGGTGCCAGATTGCTGACATGCATTATGTTATTGAACTGTTTGGGCGGAGTTTGTGAATATATTATCCCATGTTTAACAGTACACTTTTTATTTTTGGTAGATAATTTGGTACATTACCCTAGAGAGTAGGGTACACTGTTCAAACACAGCCTTAGAAGGAGGAGGTGGGGGAGAAAAGGTGGGGCTGAAGAGGGAAATGGATGTAAAACAAGCTGGAATGATTATAACAGTAGGCCATGTGCTTAACCTAATCTTTTTTTCATCAGATATCAGAGCACACAAGGCCCTATGTAACTCACATTTGGTGTTATGACTGATGAAAAAATAGTGCCGATCAGTAAAAATCTTGATGTGTGAATTTTTACTTTTGAAAAACCCTGCAAATGGTTTCCAAACAGCAGCTCTGGCCTTATCACTGGTATTTCCCAATTTGTAATATTGCATAACAATTTTACAACTTGGGAGGTAGCTAATAGCAACTCTGGGAGGCACCGTGTGCATAATTGGTACAAAGAACTTCCTGTCAGATGGATTACAAAACAAAGGCTTAAACAATAATTTATTATTAAACCAATTCATTTCTCAAAAATCTGGAGGTTCCAAGAAGAGTTCAAGGCAATCACGAAGTAAGAAAAAGGAAAACCCAGAGATCGATAGACCAATGCAATCAAGGCTGGTGTCTTCCCTTAATGAACAACACTCAATTACCCATTTTCTTTGGAAAGAATGTCAACCCCCGCACAATTCAGGAAAGTTTTCACAGGAGATCTGTTTTGTAACCAACAGAACCACTTGTGAGGTCCTCTGTGATGGTTTCAATTTAAACATTTGCTCAAAAATTGGACAACGCAACTATATAATGTTCTCTACAGATTTTCAACAAATGTAGGTGGTGTGGGGATAGGGGGAGAGTAGCCAAGAATGAAGCACCTACGCCAACACAAAGCAACCTCTGGAGGGGGGGTTTGAGGGGAAGACAAAACTTTTTGAGACCTTAGATGCTAAATGATGCAAAACGGTGCCATATTTTGAGACGATCTTAGCTACTCCTGAAATAGCAACGGCCTATCGGCAACTTACTTTTCTTTTTTTTTTTACAGAGGCCAAGCTGCGCAGTTGGGAGAGGGAGATTACACAGAAGCTGCTCCTAAAACACTCGAAAAGTTGTTTGTGCAATACAATGTCGCACTGAAAGAGGGATGATATGGTTGGTACATTCTGTGTGCAATGAAGTAATTTCAATACTCCACATACAAAAATTAGTTTTAATAGTCCTCATAAAATGACGTCAGGCAGGCAATTAGCGATTAACGGCTCAGAGGACCTGCATGCTAATACGGGCAGTGCTCTACAAAAAATGTATTTCAGATATGAAGGACATGCATGCTGTGGCTAAATGTAAACACTGTTTGACTATCTCTGCATGCAAACTAAAAGCTAAGTGTATGAACTCTCGAGCTAGTGCATGATGTTTGCATGTGAGTGCTTGCCGGTAATCGCAAGAATGCTCTGCATCTCAGCAGGGCCGTGGCTAGGGTCACATCTTTAGGTGGGCTGTGAAGGTAAAAAACTTACGACTGGCAGGGTGTTTTTTCCAACCATGTGGGCGACCCCACCCCGATGGTGTCAGACACTAGGAATACCTTTCTCAATAGGGGATGGAGCATTAAAGGGGTACAGTCTTGATGACAAAGGCATTATCAGGCAAAACAAACAAGTTATCAGAAAAAAGAAAGCTTGGGGAATGGTGAATAACAGCAGGACTGTATAAGCTGAGCACCACCATTGGTTGGAGCAGAGCATCCAAGAAAATTCTGGCTTTTCAAACCCCCCAGATGGCAGGAAAGTGCACTTTCTAGCTGTACTTTAGCTGATGGCTTTTCAAACCCCCCAGATGGCAGGAAAGTGCACTTTCTAGCTGTACTTTAGCTGAATGTTCACAGAAATACACTGGAATACTTATGCTATTGTCATTTCCAGAAAAGTTAAATCAACAACTTTTACTTTCTAAACGATAACAAAGAAATTTTCAACTACAAGGTAACCCTTGACAAAATCTTGTGCAAATATGTATTGCAATCAATTTTACCAGGGAAATTGTAGTTCCAATAAAGTTCCAACAATTTTCACTCTCTGGTGATTAGTTTTGCATTACTTTGCTACGACTGTCGATGACTGCGTAATAAAGTATAAAGCCAGTTCTAGTACTGATAACTTTGTAAATGATATCCAGCTTGATGAGTACATTTTATGCAATAGAATATTTTGATACGTGGGGAAAGAACGAGATGAGTGATGTTAGAGGGTTTTAAGGGAGGAGGTGTCCCCCCATCCCCATTTGAGGAAATTTTCACCCACTAGGTAACTTTAGATCTATGCAATCTGGTGCAATATTTCGCATACTTTTATGCCACAAGATCAGCAACTAGTAGACTGAGATATGAAAAACTCCAACTGGTGTTTCAGATTTTCCGACTTTTGTCGCTCTGACAGATTTTGGAGGGCTGAAACACCCCTAAACCTCCCCTGTCGCGACGGCCCTGGGTCTCCGATAAATCACACTAAAAATGTAAACTGCAATTTCTTGACCACAGAAACTTCAAACTTATGCAGTTTCTCTGCAGACATATCACAAATCATGAAATTTTTTACTACATTAGTTGTCTTTGATTTTCTCCCTGGATTATTTGTTTATAACTGTCGATCATTCCTGCACCCTCTCTGGCAGCTCCTCATCCTTTGAAAACTAGTACACATTCCAAGTATGAACAGCTTTCGGCGATGTGGGGGCCCAACAAATTGCTTATCAAGTCTTATGAGAATGTTTTCAGAGAGAAAATTGAAGATCCTCTCGATCATTCCTAGCTTACTCTCCATCAGATCTTTTAGTTGTCTCCAAATGCTGCATCAAGGGGCACCACAGATCAATAAAGTATCCAGATCCATCACAAGCGAAACCACGGTCGAAAACTTATTCAAAATTCAAGCTCCACCAACCGCTCAAACATAAAGTTTCTTAATTAGTGTGTAGTCTAGTCTGCTTTCCTGCAATTGACCACTCAGCTCACACAATAGCAAAATGCCAACGACCATTGACTACACGATATCTGCACGTGTACACAAAATACCAACTTACAGTCAAGGCAGTGGTATCTATGTCCCACCCCCCAATGAAGTGCTTTGCAAATTGGCGAGATGTCTGTCTTTGCTGACACATTGTTTGTATCAGTAGAATGGTAAATTACATACCAAGCCCAGGCTTTTATTTCAGGTCCTTAAATGCTTACTTTTGAAACAGCAATCAACAGATACTGGAGTGCACCCTTGTTTGTCTTACATTTTGGACAAAACATCAGCACAGAGCTCACGAACTGTGTACAATCCCCTAAGTGAATGAAAATGATAGTTGTGGTATGTGACAGTGAAAACGATAGTTATGGGTTGTGACAGTCTGAGCTACAGATGTTTCCCTGGCTAGTGTCGTTTTTATGTTGGGCATGGCCAGTGACAGCAAAATGTTCACTGTTAACAAGCAGCCATGTAGGACCAAACGATACGATGAGTAACGCCTCACTTGTAGCATGCACTTGTAGTGCAAGAAGCTTTAGTCAGGTTGTGTGTTTCTAGTGTGTTCTTGCTCTCTTTCACTCCATCTACTGACATACAAAATAAATACAAATATTGTAAATGTTGGTAACCATGGGGACTATTTGTTTGAGAAATGGTTTCTCTGAGTGCAAGTACATGCACACACCACTAAACAAATAGCACAGAAAAATCACTACTGTACATACTTAATACTGCCTCTTGAACTCTCTTCATAAATATTTAATTCTCTCCATCTTTGTTCATCTCATACATTTGAAGTCACTTTCAGCTGTGTGTTCCTGAATCAAGCTTGGCACTCAACACCAGCTAGGCCAGATGAGAGCAAGGGGTGTCCCCAGGGCAAAGGGGGTGGGCAATAATTACCAAACAAATTGTTCTCAGTTAGCAGTATGTATACTCTAACAACAAAGACAATGGGAGTAACATACAAAGTCATTAGTTTTGTTAACAGTTGCTGAAAAACAAAGCCAACAATGAAAAGGAAATTTGGCAATGAAAAGGGGAAGAGAAATAATTAGAGTTAGAAATGTCAGCCAAGTCATAAAAGTATGGCAGAAAAACTGACCTCCCACTATGGCTTTTCTTTCTGAAGGCTTAATCCCATGCTGAGATGTTCTATCAACAACAGGCCTCCATTGGCAGGTTGTTACTATGGTAATGAAGAACTTGTGTATTTTCGTTAAGGATGTGCATACTGCATACTGTTAATCCCATCAAAGGTGTGCAACATCACAAACAACTTCGGGTCTTATCCGATGTAGGTGTTGGACAGATTGGTATCATCTCTAATTGTAATGAGGTACAATACAGGTACAAATGAGACTTTGCTACAAAATATGAAAAGTTCCAGTCTTTATGTCACAGATGCAGAGTATTAAAGGGAAATATTCCACTAAATTACACCAACAAGGTATGCAAAGAGAATATCTTGAATCAAGGTTCCTGGACTTTCTGGGGGAAATGTTCAAGCCTTCTCCATGACTTTATGACCTTCCACTCTGTTTCTTACATAAACTTCTCAACTATAACAGCAAAGGCTGAAGCAATATGAGGCATCAAGAATAATAAATTTTAAGATACCTGAGAGAGAATACACCTTGATACTGCAAGTGAGAAAGAAACAATGTCACTTTGTGAAAATTTCCATTGCTTTTCCTGGACTCCACGCAATTTCTCTAAATTTCAAAGTGTTTCCAGGCACTGAAATAATTTTCCAGATTTTAATGACTTTTCAGGGGTTTTCCATGACCGACGGAACCCTGTTGAATCATTGCCAAATTACCATTCAATCTCACCAACAAACATCAGCAATATAGCATCATCTCCTCCGAACATTATGATGAGGTACGTAAGATGCATCATCTGAATTTTTGAAATTAGGGGAGAACAAATTAATCTGGAACAATAACTAACTGAATTTCTACCTGAGAAAAACTTATTTCTTGAAAAGACAACTTCCATCACTGCTGTCTTTTATATAATCCATTGTTGTGTCCATAAATATTGGTTTTAAACATATGACAATTTTCTACTAGACAAATACAATATTTCTCTTTAATTTTTCTGACCTTGAGTGACTCAAAGAATATTCCAGGAATGTAATTTGTACGTGTTGACACAACATGTCATCAACTTTCTTCTCCTAACACTATATGCAAACTGAAAATCACTTTCTGAGTGGCAGGTGTATGTGAATGTATCAACAGTGCTGAAAAATGTCAGCATTTACTTGTAATCATCTGGTTGTCTGAGGATAATAGTACATGCAAAAACATATGATTGCCATTTGCAAAACAAAATTATCCTACCAAAAATCGTGTCATAAATATAATAAATGAACCTAATTTTATGGGCTTTTTCTCCTTTTCTTGTACCACAAACAGATCTGACTTGTATTTGCTCTATATACAATCACAAATATTGTTGCCAAATTTCGTTCTACCGATTCACAAATCGTCATTTGAGTTGATTCAAAAAGTTCACGATATTTTGCCACATCTGTTGAGTAAAATAATCAACCGTTGATGGCAAATGGTCAAACCAAGAGATTCCGAGGGTCTAACACACGGCGGAACCAACGACCTAACTCACTGAAAATCATTGACTAGTTCAGTTATACAACCATAGGCAACCTCTGTTCGTAAAAAAAGTACTTTCTCACATTTTCAGCAACTGTAGAAGTAAATAGGCCTACAGGGTACATGACTATTGAGGCTAATTAGAAGTATTTGCATGCAATGGTTTCCTTTAAGAGTGTCTGAAATTTAACTATACTAATTCAATGAGCTCCTTTAAATGAAATGTGACTTTGGTAAATTAGTTCTATTTCACTGATATGGTTTGTGTTGAGGACACATTCTGAGGTTGGTTCATTTCCTTCATGGCAAATGGATGACTGCCAATGAGACATGCATTGCATTTCTTTCTTTGAATTGTATTGAATTTCTTTGAATGTCACCGTAATTCAAACTTCGTGAAGTGCTACAGATCATAAGTACAGCATGTCAAAGGAAATAGCTTATCAGTGGTTTTCCTCAGGCATCATCAGAGGGACTTGAACAAAGAAAAAAGCAAAACAGATGACCAGACAATATGTGAGGATCGAGGTTAACTGTACTTCATAATTGCAATATTATTCAGGGTTTAACCAAGTACAAATTTATGTTCAGACTTACTGTAATGGTGATGAAAATAACAGTACATACAGTTGCAATGCAAGTGGAACAATGCAACCGTAAAAATTAAGCTTGTATAATTTATCACATCAAAACAATTTTAACATAGAAATACAGAATGCTCTCTCAATTAAGCCTGTGGAGTGATTTTGTACTGTATGTTTGTGTCCTGGTCAGGCGAGGGAAAATTTTGTTTGTCGGGATTGAATATTACTGGCATTCAAAAGCATTACCTTAGCCTTTGCAATGGGACCATCAAAACAATGTGAAGGCAGTATTGAAATCAAAACAGTGATAATTAATTAACATACTTTTTGATCGATAATAACAGGACATACTGAAATCAACTAAAACAACTACTGACTGCGGGAATTTCAGTATACTGTACAGCATAATTTGCAAACACCTGGTTTCATGCTATAAACCAGCACCCATGGCTCTCGTTTCTGAAAGTCTATTAGGTAAATAAAAGCCTTAAGCACTTTCTAACAATACTTAAATTTCTTGAAGATTTTGCAATCCACGACATGACCTCATAAGGACCATTTGTTATGTTCTAATGTGCATCTTCTAGTATGATAAAACAAAGCAGCTCACTGTGAGAGCTGTATTGAGAACCTTGTTTGTCATTTGTGTGTGGTGATTTTAACTGTACCTACATCTAGGATTGTCTCCTTACTCAGAACACACTATACTAGAGTTGTGCATCGAAATTGCATCTCTGGTCTGCAAAATCTGTGCAGTTTTAAGTGATGCCTCTCGAAACGTTTGCCTTAATTTTGCTTTTGTGGAACAACAGTTGTGTTTATTCAGTAACCCCCACCCCCCAAAAAAAAAACTAAAAAAAAAACCCCAAAACGAGATACTAACAAAGCAGGAAACTTTGTCTACATTTATAGTTTTAAGTCAACAATGGCAGAACAATGTCACCACTGCAGTCAAATAGTTCTACATTTTTTTCTCCTCTTTTTAATATTATGTCCTGTTCACTCTAAAAGGGCGGGTGACCTCTGTTTCACCAAAAAAAGTTTGATAAGCCTGTCAATCACTTCCTTTTCCAATTATTACTATTTCAGCACCAGCAAAGACAGACAGCAGAACACACCTCAAGGGTTGAAATAAACAAGTTCACATTCACAGTTAGCTAAGATGAAAGCCCAGTTGACTTTCATGCATATGCTTTGCAATGGTTGTGAATCTCAGGTATTTCCTCTGGTAATACCCAGTAAGTCTAAATCTCCCTCGCATTACTTGGAGTCTAAGCCGCAACTTCGCTTACAGTGCATATTTGAGATTAATAAAACAAGTTTCGGTCTCATTCACGCCAACATGTTTGTTAACAGTAGGCCTATGCTTATTAAAATAGATTCACTGCTATAACCAATTCAATCATTGCCTTAGGCAAACATTGCTTATAAATATGTTCACACCATTTTGTCCCTTGCATTGATAAAACTTACTTAAGAAAAGAAGCTAGTCAGAAAAACATCTGACATGATAAAGCCATATGCTGGTGTTTCATTTCCTGGTGTTGTGCTCAGTTTGCAAACTACAATCTTGGACAAAATTGTTGGGACACTTTGTCAAACGTTGCAAATATAATACTGAATTTTAGGTGAGAGGATAACATGAAACCCCGCACCCCTTTCCAATGTTGCGCTATAGAAGTAAATGTACCCTTTGAACAGCAATCCTATAGCCAACATTGAACGGGGGCACGGGGTGTCCCAAGGTACTTTGTCCAAGATTGCAGCTCCAGTAAAATGATGAGGTACAAAACAGATACCTCCATGCAGACCAGTCACATCACCTGTGTTTTTATTTCAAGGAGGGGGGGGGGGAGACTGTGGGGGCACAGTGTCAGTGCAATAGGAACTACCAGTCTCTACTCATGGTCCCAGCCAGGCCAGTGAGCACCAAGCATGAGACCTGTAAATGGTTGAGGACAGTGGCAAAGCTCTGGTGGGGACCCAGCCCAAAAGGCAGAAGCCCCTGGGTTTTATGGTAATTATGATGAGTTAAAGTCATTATCTTAAAGTTAATTCTTCTGTCTATAAACACAGATGTAAAACCAAAGATGGGTAACTTCAAGTGTCTAGGGAGAATGCCCCTGCTGGGGATAAGGGAGAGAAGCCCTAGGAAACTTCTGGATTTTATGGTGTATGTGGTGATCACTGGATCCTCAAAGTCCCTCCATGAGTCCAGTAGGCAAAGTCCTGAGGATCTGTACAGTACAACTTGACCTTCTGCTCACGATAACACTATAGAGGGAACATTGATCATACCTTACATTCAATATCATCATGAAAACAAATCAATAATGACAAATCCATTGTTTTGTTTGTTACAGTAGGTTTCACATTCACAACTCAAGAAATAAGAATCATACGTGATGTACACCTGACAAGGGTTAGGGTATGGTCAGAGACTTTAGGAAAGGTTAGGGAATTCAAGCCTTAACGCTTTTCAAAATGCATGATATCACATTGTGGACTGGGATGACTTATGCAACATCATGAGCCGTGTTCCCATTGTGTGAGCGCGGTGGATCTTGATCTGCCACGGTGGATCAAACTCTAATGTGAAAGGAGATCCACAACACTCATTCAAGATCAAGTTCCACCGATTTTGACACACCAATCGGGGTAGATCGGATCGACAGCGCTAGATCAAAGTTTGTAACGTGAACGCAATTGGTACGTCAAGTTACCCAACAACTCCAGTTCGTTTTTTCACGGTGTGCCTTAAATTTGCTTTCTGGTAGCAAACACAGGCAGGTACAAAACAAATTCACACTGTGCACTAGCTGTCTATCTGTGCAAATGTTAAAACTGGCTACTGTGTTCCGAAAATTAATTGGAAATTGCTCTCTTCAGTTATGCATTTCTTGTATGTCACTCTCCGATTTATTTCTACTTTCCATTTTCTCTGTTACCAATAAGTAAGACCACTATTAAACTGGCAGCTGATTGCAAGAAGTTAAAAGTCAATTGTTCATGTTGGTTACCACTACTGGTATATTTGGGCTTATACTAGGGCACTATAGGTGGGCCACGCCTATGTGGAATTGGTTTCTTCACCCTGCTGAAGGAAGAAGGTACCACCATCTTCAAATCCGCAATGCATTTGCCAATTGCCTATTCGTACAAATTTGCTCTCAACTGAGATACAAGAATAAGCAAACTTGCATAGCAATGTTTAAACCATATTAAAAAATACTTGATCATTGATATTCTATTGGTAATAAAAACTTACGGTCTTCGAGCAAATGAAAAGGTAGGATAAGCCCTGTATTTGCGATCTGTATACATTACGTACGTACCCATATGCTGCGTATAGCGTATGAAGTATGCAGTTGCAACTATGGAACTGCGCACCCTGTACGTGGTGCTTTTGCAGTATACACCAGGAAACATATGTTGCAAACAGTGCAGCGGTGACCTTTCACTCTTGCACATTTGTTTATGAAACACGTTGGTCTACCGCTCTCCCTCAAATGGAAACACTGGCTATGGAACGTAGCAGAAACTTATTAAGCTACCTAAATGATATACTTTCAACTGAAGTCAAACATCAGGAGAGCATCTCAAGTTTCATTGCAATGAGAAGTTAATCATGACTTTACCACTTGTGACTTATGTGACGTTACTAAATATTCATCGTGTAATCACCAAGATTTTCAAAATTTTGTTCCTCAGTCAGAGTGGTGACTAGTCGGTGATGTTATAAATTGACTAGTATTAACCTCCTAAAGCTTGGGCATCACATAGAGAAGGCTACATACACACACACACACACCCACGCACGCACACACACACACACCACCACCGTGGGCTATCATGTCTTGAATAGACAGATTCCTCTGCTTTTTATGAGTACAAGTGTACAATAGGAAAATGAAAAGAAAACCACTCATACAGATAGCTTTTGTCTATTAGGTTTTATCTATGAACAAATACAAAAAAACTGTTGATCACTGTCTGATCATTTGAACTAAACATATAATAGGCTCAACTGAACTCACTTAACTTTTCTCTCTTTTTTTTAACTTTTTCTCTCTTTTTTTTTAACTTTTTTTTTTTTTTGCAAAAATAGGCAGCCATTGTTCATTGACAATACAAAACAAGATCTGGTTTCTGTGAGATGATTTGCTTGGCTCATTATTTGTTGCATATACACTACAGTGATCTCCTTGAAAACACTCTTTGATATTTACAAAAGGCTACAGAAAATGAACGAAACACACATAAAGCTTATCAGGATAGCATATAGAAAACAACAGAGTTTCTACAATTTACTGCTTTAAAGACAGTCACTCATCAAAACAGACTACATTTTTGCCCGGGAGGAGCAAAACTCTCAATTGGTTCTGCTCTTTGATTGACAGGAAATTTGAAAGATGCATGTAGAGCAGCTCATGCCACACAGCATACATGTAGAGGACAGGAATGTTTTGATACACATATGGTCGTTGTATGTAGACAGGATATGCAGCACTTAAACTAGGATTGTTTTTGCATTAGGAGGAGTTTTAGACAGGCTGTGAGCTACCTCTTGAAATGAATGAAATCAGTAACTTAGGACACACGCTCATAGTCTATTTGAAAGAAACACATATATTCACAGCCACATATATTGCATTTCATGGTAACTAAAAAAAAAGAATGGCATGCCCAGCTACTAAAAATCAAGAGTCTAGGCTTATCAACTGGTTCGCATGGCTTAAATAGATTGCAAATGCCTCCCGGCCATTAGACAACTGACACATTTAAAAGGTTTGTTTGAAAATTGATCATTTTTGGGGGATTTTCAAACCTTTCACCTGATAATCAGTAGTTGCCAGCCCGACACCACGATGAGGTCAGCTTGTGGGATTTTTGGCCACATACTGCATATAAACATACCTCACTGGCATTCTTTAAGTTTGCACAATACATTTCTGAATTCTGCTAATGTTATGCCTATAGGCTTGAAGTAATAATTCAGGGATTTCAGGCATTCAGTGACTGTAGTCTAGGTCCAACTTCCATCTCAGTCTCAGTTACCTCAAGCCCCGATGTAAATGTTTACACCTATAATAGCTACCACTTCAGTAGCAATGTTTCACAGTCACCAAGGAATAAATTTACATGGATGAAACTGTGAGCAAGTTAATCTGTTCATTTACTTATTGCTTATGCCTAGGCCTATTCAATTCCAATGGACATAGCTGCCTAGCTAGGCAATAGAGCAAAGTTTGGGAAGCAGTGTAACTGAAAACAAAACAAACAGTTGACTACTGTAGTGTAGCCTAAATTTCCCACAGTTGGCCTGTGGCCAAATAATTGTAAAAAATTGCTAGGTCTAGTGTAAGCCTACAATCTTCGACAAAATTGTTGGGACACTTTGTCGTATGTTGCAAATATAATACTAAATTTTAGGTGAGAGGATAACATGAAACCCCGTGCCCCTTTCCAATGTTGCGCTATAGAAGTGAATGTACCCTTTGAACTGCAATACTATAGCCAACATTGAACGGGGGCGCGGGGTGTCCCAAGGTATTTTGTCCAAGATTGTCTGAGTTTTTTGGGAGCAATTTTGGAGCGAAATTTCGAAAGAAAATCGAACATTTTTGGACAAGGTGCATCACAAAATGTAGTTATCGGGGCCTATGGGTCTGGGGATTTTCAAATGAAAGTATTCTGAATTTCGACTATGAACATAACAAGTTTAATTTTAATTTTGGGTGTTTATTTGTGTATGTTTTGTTGGAAAGGAGTGATCATGAATGAATAGATCGTTTCATGGTTTTGTATGCGGACAGAAATAGTTGCGTTTAGAAATAACATTGATGGGCAGCTGTTGCATTGCATTGCAACAGGAGTGTTACTGCAATTGTAGAATGCTGGTAGGAATCCCAGTTACAATATATTCTGAAGTAGCTCCACGTTCTACCAAAATGCGTTAAAGTCAGAACTGTAGATTCAGCTTAATGTTAAAATAAATGGTAGAACGTTAGTAAAGGCTGGTTTTTTACATTTTCGGCCGCTACATCAAGATTTGTGACTGCAATTTTCACATTGCATGAAGCTGGTAACATATGTAATCTTCAGTCTTGTAATCTACGCAATTTTTCCACGGGTTGCTTAAATTTTCCTGTCAAAACATTTGGTAGAACGTGGGTTTCATTAACTTATACTGTCGGACGCTGTTGTTAGGTCTAAGTCAGCTTGGATGGGGAGGCCGGGGTTCGATTCACGGCATGATCATAGTGTTTTTCACTGCTCAATTATCCATTTATAAACTCAAATGTCTGTCAACTTCTCATTTTTCATTCATTCATATACAGCATAAGGTAATATATATATATGTATATTAATATAATGATACAGCTCTAACAACAAATATGTACTCTGAAGTCCGTTGAAACTGCTTAAAATGACTGACATATTACAGTGCACCATGTACGGTACAACAGAATGGGTGCCACAATGTCACTGTTATGTGAATATGGGCAAACGTCACATTTATTAAATTTGCATTTTAAAGGTTTATTTTGTATAATGATAGTACACTTTTTTACCCAGATTAACCTGCAAGTCAGTCCTAATAGACATTAAGTGTAGTTACTTTAATACCAGACACCACGTCATCACTGTGAACAATTTGAATAAATAAGACATATATATCGATCTTCTTCAACGGACCACTAACGTTTTTTTGGGGGGCTGAGTGTTTTTAGTTTTTGTTTGTTTTTTTTCTTCGTTACCATGTCTCAATATCAGAGTTTGAGCCGAAAGTACGTCAGTTGTATCATACAAAATGTTTTAAAGTAGTTTCATGGTCGACAAGATGCATTGGAGTTATAATGTTACCTTCCCAATGACTGCATTTTATTTAGCACATTTAGTGCAAATACATCAATTTGAATGACTTATTCCTCCCCTTACTCCGTAATAACATTGACAACTTTCACACAATAATGTTATTACAGTAAACCAACTTCAATATAGGCCCCAAACATGCCGAACATGCACTGCTGACGTTTCTTGTTGCAAGGAATATCACCCCCATTTTGCCGTTTAACTTGTTTCAAATTGACGATTTTTCCTGTGAACCGCCCATGCTTCTAACCCCTCGAAATTCTCAGACAATCTTGGACAAAATTGTTGGGACACTTTGTCGTACATTGCAAATATAATACTAAATTTTAGGTGAGAGAAAAACATGAAACCCCGCACCCCTTTCCAATGTTGCGCTTTGGAAGTGAATGTACCCTCTGAACAGCAATCCTATAGCCAACACTGAACGGGGGCACAGGGTGTCCCAAGGTATTTTGTCCAAGATTGTAGGTCTGTGGGTTTCAGAATCTTGCTAACCTTGGAAGTTGGGACAACACACTGTGCGCAATGTATCGTTCTTAGCAAAATGTTAGGCCTAAGTCAACATCCATGAAACTCAGTCATAACTATTTTCTGCATGATGAGCAGCGTTAACTTTGCATGCACAAATTTTAATTTTTTAAATTTTTTACCTATACTTCTGAGCCAAAAATCATATGTTGACTGTGGCCATGAATTCCCGACAATCACTGTGTCCACCCTCCCAAAATTGAGGAAGTCAGAAGTGGTTTTATTCAATTGGGGAATTCACTTTTGTGGAAATGCTTCCAGTACATGCCGCTCTGTACGCTACGTAACAAGTCTATTCCAGTTCCGGTTTAATTCCTTTCTTTTTGCAGTGAAGGCCTGACAAAGAATTTTGCTGCCTCTGTCCATTGGAAAGACACTGATCATGGGGGTATTCTCTGAGACATTACAAATTCTGAACTACACCGTCTTTACCATTTCAAAACAGCTTATGTATTACTTGTAGCTGTACTAGAGAATGCTACATTTGTATGCTTGGCTCTGTGCAGCGCTTTCACGAGATCGACATGACAACCTTTCAGTGACATCACATTTGACCTATCGAAGTATGTGACCTTATCGTTTCAGTTCTGGACAAAAGCGGAAGAATTTTCAGAAAACAATTAAAAATAGAAAACATAATTTTTCTGCTTCATTTTTTTTTTTGTGGAAAAAAAATCACTCAAATGTATTTTACCTAATGCATGCCTCTGGGGCTGTGTAGGAGTCCCTTGAATATCTCTGAATGTGACCTTTAAGATCTGTAATAGTACCAGTTTTCTGTGGCAACATGGTCAATTTGGTCTACATTGTTAAAATGTCATCTGTCTAAACTTAGCCAGAGGCCTTGTAGTTCTATCAGAGGGTAGAGGTGTCATTGGGTAACACGTACTTAGCGGAAGGCATGCCACTTAACAACATTTCATTCATGTCCATTCAGCATGTCAGAAATGATACTGAAAGGGAAGAAAACTTGAAACTATCTTATGATTTTTTTTTTTTTCAAAGATAGAACCCCCTTGCTGAGGTTAACAGCCAAGATGTGCAAACTCTGAGGAGGTCGAACACACACAAAGAAATTTCCTTCCGTTCTTTTATTTCACGGAATCTGGTAATTCTGGTCTGACCAAACCAATGGAAATAAAACTGAAGTACGGGGTGGGGCTTGGGGGTTGGAGGGGAGAGTGGAACACGCAAGTCCTGACACAGTACGAACACACCCTTTCGTCTTTCTCTGAACGTCAAAAGGTAACCTTGTACACGAATGTGTAAATGGCTGAATAGACCATCCAAAGCTGGTGAGGGATTGGTTGTGTCTTTAAGGTGCTATTTACTGACTGGTAGAAAACCGTGTATGCTGTGGGTACTCAGTTACCCCACCAATAAATTTCAGGACCATGCAGGTTCTGATATTGCTATCAGGGTCCAAATTTTTACAAATGTACATTGTACACTTGACAAAATCAGCATGTATGCATAACTGTGAACCTTTCATTGTCATGTCCCAAGCAAAACTGTCATATTATGACTTAGCAATGAGCTTGCAGGCTAAAAGAAGTTATATATTTGGGTACCCAGGAAGCAAACCAACCATGGACTGCAGGTTCTGGCTTAAAAGTCTGGACCTGGTGCAAACACCGGTGGAAAGTAACATGAACATGTGGCTTCAATATACATGCAAAATGTCCATGAATAACTAGTGAGTCCAAACCAATTTGAACTATTCTAAATCATGCGCCAAACACAGCACTTTTGCGCTTAAATATGAAGAAGGGTTAACATGACATGTATCTGGCTGACTGCCAAGAAATGCTCTTGAGCCTCACATTGAACGAGCTTAATTCAATCCCAGACCATCATAATGCATCCTTTAATATATATTAAAGATTAGAAATGACATTAAACAAAAAAAAAAAACGCATTGGAAAACTCCGAACAAAACGTGAATTATGGCAAGAGGATGCATGAAAGGAATTATGTCACACATCAAGGAAACATGAATTATGAATGACGATGTAAATGTAAAAATAAATCTTCTATTCGCAGTGTCTTTCATGTGAAGAGTTAGCACGTCAAGTCTCGGGCCAATACAATGAATCTGTATACCCTTTCACAGTGCCGAGAAGAGCAATATCACCACTTGTAACTGTGTGATAGCGTGAGTAATGATTTAATACCAACATGTATGACTAATAATGAACATATGAGTATACTGAAATGAGAACTACTATAAATTAACTTTAGATTAATCATAAATCAGGGTTTCTTTATAATGTTAAACATTTTGATTGAAGATACGCGACTGCAGCACAATGCGAATACATGGCAGTTTACAATTTGTAGATGATGAAAAGTTCTTACTAAAACTGTTTGTAAAAGACAAGAAAGAATGGTGGACCACTTATGATGGGTTAAAGCTAACAGTTGATACAGTAAAGGTACCTGTTCTGCAAAAACATTCAGTGAGAAGTATGTGATGCCTTTAGCACTCATAAGCTTTCAGGTTTAGAGTCCTTGAAACAACAAAATGAACTTTCACCTTGCACCTACAGCAAGGTTTAAGTTTCCAGAAACTTTCTCTTGAGATATAGTTGTTGTCTACGAGATTATCAGAGTTTGAATAAAAGAACTGATTAACAGTCATCAATCAATACTACATGTTATAATCACCATCTAAATTCATGATTTAAATCAGTAATTTCCAACCATCATTGCTATTGTACTAACCATAGTGCATGTAAAATACCACACTTGTAGAGTAAGACAGTGTGAGCTTTATATCTAACCAATTCCTTCTTGAAATGGTGAAATAAAGGTCAACTGAAGAACTTCACAAACTTTTCTCTGTAGTGCATTCTTGGGAGTTCCGTTCCATTTCAAATTCCTAATAAACTCTGCCCACATTGCGAATATTACAAATAAATGTAAGTCTTTGAATGATAAGTTAAACGGTGAGCCATGATACGCCAGCGGCCATTCTTGCAACATTACTATATACTGTGTAGAGAACGACGGAAAAGTCAGCAAAATTTGAATACAGGTAACATGGACGCACCAAATGCAGGAGTAAACTTTAGTGCCCATTCCTCTAAAGAACAGTGTTTTTTATTTTGTACCTATGTATTATAGAACACACAAAGATCAAGACCATGCAGCATTTAAAGTTCAAACTTAGCTAGTTGTCCTCCGATTTTGCTTTGCATACAATCTAGTTCACTGTACACATTCATGTATGGAATGCCAATAAGATGCACAGGACCATGATCTGCTGATGGAATCTATTTTTAGCATTGCTCATAAATGAACACCTCATCATTGCTTGGCTGAAGTTGAAACAATGGTTGCATGCTATTAACATCAAAGAAGTAAACTGGACAGGCTGACACTTCCTACAGAATCAAATGAATACCTTAATTACTTATCAATTAATATTAGTCAGTGGAAAAAAAGTGTGAATGTCCTAGGTTGGTAGTTCGTATCAGCATTGTATTTGCACACTACACACAATTTTCCCTTCCGACAACCTCCATAGGACATTTCCCAACCCAGAGAATTCCACCATGGACAAATCCAGGAAAATGGTCAGGGATAAGGGAAGAGGGGGATCTGTCAGGGGGAATTGTCTGGAAGAAGGGGGAATGTATTGGGGAGACATTTAATCACATCTAATGAGGCAAAAGCATATCAAGGTTTCAATTCTGTTAAAAAAATTCAGAGGACCCATGCACTGATGGGTCTTTACTCATTCATTGGAAACAAGCATGCTTTTGATGGTCTCTGTTTTGTTTTTGGGCTGGCGAGAAGCTAATTACTTCCTTTCGACAATCTTCTCAATATTGTCTTCAAGAATTATTGTTCCTATCTGTCTATCCATGCAAGTTGCAGTTTACAGATTCCTTCAAATCCCTGAGTGGGTATATTTGTGGTTTTCTACTGTATTTCCTGTTTTCTGAATAAATCAATTGAATAGTTGAATTGAATAATTAAGAGACAAAGATGAATTCTCGTGGCAACTTTGGATGAAAGCGCTAAGAAGTGACAATTTGTGTATAATACCAGACTTGCTTATGTAGATATGTATCTTGATGAAAAATGTAACATTGACTTCAATCTTCTGTTATGATTACAAACACGTCCAAGCTTTGTCTCGAGGGTGATAGTGTTTCCACAGATGCCTACAGTGGTGCATTTCACCTATGACCACGAGACAAATTTGCAAATTATACAACTGATGACCAGTGCCCACACGTCACTCACACCGTCCCATTGTTGCGATGCATCCCATCGAGAGACTGAGCTTGCTCCAGTCCCTGCCTGGACGCTGCAGACGAGAATTTGTTCACTTTCCCTTTAATGCGGAGACTGAAGAAACAATTGATTACTACAAAAACATGGATGACTTATGACTAAGAAATAAAAACAATAAAAAAAAATACAATGTAATTGATGGATGGACTGTCAATTATGGCAAAAGGGAAGTTCCTGGTATATTCAACTTTGTCACGGCCTTGTAAAGAAAACATGGCTATGCACAAATATCAAACACACATAGCAAAAGTCAATATCACGGTAACGGTTAAATCCCCCCCCCCCCACCACCATGTAAGTGTGTCATCTCTGAAAGGTAAAATCATTGATTTCCTTTGACAATGTTTTCTTTTTAAATGAAAAGAGATTGATAGCCAGCTTGTCACTTTTTATCTAGAAAAGTTGGAAAACATTTTCCCTAGACCAAAACCCTATTGATTATCTATTCATTACACATGGAAATCTCTTGCATGCAATGAAGGGGAAAAATTACGAAATTTTCCCCTTGTCACAGGTATGTGGTGTAATCTATGGGCAGCTCTGAAAAACAGGACCTGACGTTGATGTTGCTGGTACCTGTCTCTGTGATTAATGAGGATAGGGATCGGTTCACTTTAAGGTCCGAGAGAGGCAATTTCTTCAGTATGAAGTGAGCATGCTTTCCAAAACTTGTACAAACTTTGACGAAGGAAACTTTGGCTCCCTTTTGGTCAGACTGTGAATCGCCTGTTTTCCTTTGATATGCTTCAGATCTCACGAAACTAGATGCAATGGCAAATGGTAACACTGCAGTGCAGTCGTTGATACTTCTTGCAGAAGACACTTCAGTTGCGGGTGGTGACATTTTTTTCGGGGGCTGATTACTCATGTAGATCTTCTGTCATTTTCTACGATTAGTCCATTTCATATGTAATGCCGTTGCTTTCATTTGAAAGTACAGACACAAAATCAGCATGTGTGTAGTGTGTACACACAAGTGATGTGTGCACTAACTGAAGGTGGTCAACGAGTGAAGGTGATACCTAAAGTGAGAAAAGCACTTAGGTTTACAGGTGGCATGCATCGATGGGTTTATTGGGGTGTAATTTCTCATTTCTTGAAATAAGATCGAGTTGTGACTCTTTGTTAGAGGAGTGTTGACAATTTATGAGATTTTTTCTTGAAACCTAGTGTGGTTTAATAGTTTTTTAATGAATAATTCTGCAACAGGTGCATCAGAGAAATTGCAACAGAGCATGTTTTAGAGTATTTTACGTGTATCTTCGCGCCATTGCATGTGAGAGTTGTCTTTCCCTCCCAGCGTTCAGCTGTCTGGTTTCGAGAAATCTGCGAGTTAAGCACAGCATTGGCAGCAAAAGATTCAGTGGTCCATGGGTATGATTCATTGAATCCAAGGGACAAAACGACAGTGTTCACATCACAATTTGTGACCCGTGACACTCCAGTGGTGATTAAGTTTCAGGTAAGCCTTTGCAATAGTTGCAAATCGATATTTTCTCTGGTCTTGCTGCAAGAGCAGAATTCTCTCTTAAAATGTTTTAAAGCTGAAATATGAGTTGTACTGGCAAATCACCTCGTCAAGTACCTTTGTTCTTCATCTGTGTTTCAGGGAAGAGAAAGTGGAGGGGAATAGATCACCAGTCATAAAATCTTAACAAGAACTGCATGCGCTCATCTCTCGACTGCTAATCGAAATAAAATGACTGCTAAGTAATTCAAACATTTTACTGGCAAAAATTGCTTCTCAATTTGTTCACACCATTTCCTCACTTGCAAGTGGTTGGAAGCAAATCTGTTTGACCTTGGAAGCTTTGGGAAGCTTTGAAAACATTTGAGACTATTCCTGTCAATATAATGTGCAAAGATTTCTACGGATATTAATTTGCTGTTTTTCAAAGAGCTGCATGCACTCAGTGTGGCGAATGGGTTACCCTGCTGACAGTTACAAAAGTTTCAGTTCCAGTGAGTTTGAGACCCAAATATGCCGTGTGGAGAAGGTTTTGGTTTCATGTTGACAGTTTATGACAATATCAAACACATCGATAAGCACAGCCATCGACTTCATCTGTGAACCTTGTGCTGACGACTGAAATTGCTCTGGGACTGTTGCACTGAAGTATGTCAATATACTTATTAACTTATTAGCAGACTTTGCAGTTTCACTCATGGGAGTGTCCAAATCAACAGACTTGTTCAAAAATTAAAAAGGGATGACAGAGTGAAGGGAAATATTGCACATCTGCTCCCCCCCCCAAAAAAAAAAAAAACTTCACAGGAGAAGGTTTTGGTACAGTTATTGTAAGCATTTTCTGATACTAAAACACTAAGTCAATGATGCCGCAAATATTTAGCATTTGTTTCACCTCACCAACCTAGCAACATTTCCTCCAAATCTAGGTGAAAGTTGCAACATGTATCATACAAAGTAAACAAATACCAAAAAATATCCCTGTTCTGGCAGACCTAGGGATATATATTTTACATTCTCATATCTTGTGCACTGGAATTATAAATTGTGAATTTTCTTTTCTTTTTGAGGGTTCACAAAGGTTCAAGTTGTCTTGATTTTTAAAACTATCTAATTTTGTGTTCTTCGTAATACAAAAATATCTCTTTTCCATAGCAAATGTCGCTTAATACAGAACACAAAGTGCTATTCATAGGTGGTGAGATGAATGAGCAATTTGAAAAATGCATTACAATTTTGGGTAAAATGTTAATAGTACGATTATAATTGCAAAAAGCCCTGTCACTTTAAGTGTACACCTAAATCACTGGTAATTTTGCATACACTTGATCCAGTGAAAGACCTATATTGACTTACTGTGTAAATGTTTGCTGAAACAATGTTCACAAGGGTAGAGCTGTTTCTGCAATGACATGCTTATGGACAATGCAGCCCTGGTTATCATATACAAGGGCAGCACTCGCAGTTGCAGTTTGCTGAAATTTTCTGCAAATTAGACATGGCAATCTGACAATTATCATAAATTTGAAAAAACAGAAAGAAATTAACTTGTAAAAAAAACACAAAAAAAAACACAAATTCACCTCTTATACCAAGCTGTGATCAGAAGAGCAACAGTGCGAAGCCGAGATTTAACATTAACCAGTGAACTGCATATGACAGACATATCCCTCATGTCCTAACATCTTGCTGCCGTGTATGATGGCTATATTCATCTTGTATTATATGCAGAAAATTACGTCACATATCCCCTGGCCAATCAGCAATACATCCCTGCATGATTGTTCCCTGTGCACAGCGAATGTTCTAGCCCCATTATCTGTGTGCTAATACTGCAGGATGGATATATTTGTCATCACACTGGACATTGATCACATACGTAGAAGACAAAAGTGTTCATGAGCTGCCTGCAGGGATTGGAAGGAAAAAATGTGGGTGTTCATTCTTTCTGATTTTAAAAATGCAATGGCCCCCTCTATATCTATGAAGTAGGACTTCTTGAAATACGCACCTTTGAGGAGTTAACTACAATGTCAAGTCATATAGTGACTCAGAAAATTAGGCAGGAGAAGGGTTTATGCATGGGACTTGTGACTTAGAAAGATTCTTTGCACATGGGACAAAGAAACTGTCTTTTGCATCTATTAGTCACAAAAAGAAGAAAAAAGAAGGTGATGGTGCATTTATTGTGATAAATATTTTTCCAATGCTACGTTGAAATTTGGAAAAAAGACACTTCTGCAATAATCAATTAGGCAGTGGGATGAAAGTTACCATGGTTTAATTCCGCAGTTGACCGGTTAAAAGTGAAATTGATCTATTTTGGAAAAAGGGGAAAGCGACCTCCACCTCATTGGATCTGCTGTTGCTTCGGCCAAACTATTTAACTCTGAACATTAATAATTGACATGCAAATGCAACCAGATTTTAAGGTTAGTAAAGCAAAATTCAAAACTTGACACTATTACCTAGATACGTGACACTGTATTTGATTGTGATTTTGTGCACACTGTGACACTGGCTATTTTTCTTTTTCTAGTAACTGTACTGCCACTGCCATCAATGGAAAAAAAAATGAACCAACCTTGAAAAGCCTAGAAAATGTGTCTTGCTTCAGTCACAATGCACCAATAAATGGGTCTTGCTTTAGTCACGATGAGTCATTAATAATAAAATACGCCACTTCTACACGATCTGTCCTTCCATGTGTGACAAGCTATCTTAGCATGGTACGCAAAACATACACATGAAATCTGCTTTGGCACGGTTCACAGATAATAAGACCAAATAATCTGTTCCACTTGATACCGACTTTCAGTTGTCCTTACTGAACAAAGAAATAACTAGCGCAAGTTCCTTTCCTCTTGTAAATATCAGCAGGGCTGTTATTTCTGTACATTTTGCAATAATACCAATTTGATATAAAAGCATTATTTTCATGATTCCATGGATTGCAGAACGTGCATTTTTTTTTGCATTTTTTTTCTTTGTTGTAGATTACTCTTCAACATTGCCTTCTTTTGCCTGAATTGGGAGATGTCTGGAACCTTGAATGTTTATTTTGACCTTTCCAATGTCCAGAAAAAAACTTAAACCAGTCAACACCATGTTTGGTGCTGTGTCTGTGAAACCAAGACCAAAGGAAAGACTTAACTGGTGTCATTCTACACATCCTGTGACTGCCAAACAGCTGCAGGTATATTGAACAATTAGGATGAAGCTAGTTTCAAACTCAAATCTTAATCACAACAGTGAATGGTAACTAAAGATGGGCTTCAAGGGAGACTAAAACAGAATTGAAGGGGGTTTATGGAAGGTGGGGGTGGTGGGTTCATCGGCAGCCCCTTTAACTTAAGGAGCCTGAAAGACTTTTTCCATTAAAGCAAAGAACAATATAAACCATCTCTTCGAGTCATTTTTGTATCACTATGTACAACAGGAAAACGTTTAAGACTTAAGTTCTTTACTGTAGTCTCTTTTGATAACCTGGCAGAGAAGAAAAATATTGAAGGGAAATGTGTGAAATTTCACTGGATGAACTTCAAAGTCTTTACTGTCTGAAAAATACACCACTAGGTGAAAAAAAAAAACAAAAAAAAACAAACTGAACAACTACTTAACAACTACACCTTGCAAGATTTCTGCCCAGAAAAAGATTTATAAGCAAACAAATTAACAGTGAATTGGCCAAACAAAATCAGACAACGAGAATAAATAAATTAGTTTGTTAAGACCTATGGGCAAACATCATAGAAATAGGTAAAACAGAATGATGTCATTGAACAATAAGTGCAGTCCAAACTCTGTTTGGCAAAAGGCATTCTTATGAAAATGTGCAACACAAATCTAACAGGAATTTTAGGACAAAATGACTCACAAACAGCTGAATGTTGGAATGCAGTTTTCCCTGAACATTATCAGGTTATCTAAACAAATCAAACGGTTGCATTCACTTCTGATTTCCCCAAAGTGTAGTTAAATATTTCGAACAGACAAATTCTTGAGCCAAACATGCATCGTATGTGGCGAATGTTGAAGGAAGAGCTTATTTGCCATGCAGAGCAAGGATTATGTTCCGCTTCATTCGTCCCGTGTGCGAACGGTCGGCCTGACGTCATTCTTATCTATTTCTCTGGCAAATATAGAGTCACCTTGACGACAGAGGAGGTGATTCACCACCATGGGTTTCGTTTGATGCAACTTTCTAAATCTGTGCACTAAACCTGCCATGCACTCATCATGACCCTCAGCTACCAAAAAAAGATACAGGCTAAGGAACAGGGAGAGCAGGGAAGTGGTACACGGCTTTGTACGTTCTCTTGCTACATACCTTTCATTCCATATGGTCTGTGCACTCTTCTCTCTGTTAAGACAGACACCGTCATGTCCTTTCTAAACAGGACCCTTCGCTCGACGCCGTCACCGCCGACGTACCTCCCTTTGCCACCGGTGTTTGGCTTCAGTTGAAAACAGCTCAAAATGACAGGAAACCTACCAAAAGGGTTTGCAAAAGGCAGGCGAGGTTAGACAACAAACTAAGTACTATCGTCTAGATGTCCGACGGTTAGACTAGTTGAATCTTGCACAGTGAAGATGTGGCCTAGAGACAAAAACTAGAACCTAATATTAAAGAATGAATGAATAAACCTAATAACTAATAAATGAATGAATGAATAAATAAATGGATGAATCAATGACTGCATGGATGAACCATCTCTCACAGCATAGCAGCCAGCATCGATCGTAGGGGTGAGTGAACCTGTTGTGAAGATGGAGAATCATCATGTCACCTCATTATTTCCAAAGGATGCGGAATCAATGTTTGAATGTAAACTTTAAGGTTCAAAAGTTTTTCAAAGACTAAACTGTCGCACAAAAGACTTGAAACCACCAGCGTATTCAGCGCTTGAATCAGCTATTGTCCATGTCAAATGATAATAACAGTTGCAAACGTAGGTACCAAACAGTCACATGGAAATAAAAAATGGAAATAAAAAAAAAAGAAAAAAGAAGTTCACCTTCTCTCTAAGATTTCAGGATCTGTGATACGAGTGTTTGTCATGTGTGTGTGCACCCCACTCTGACCATCCCAAGTTGGACCCTGAAACAGAGCAAAAGAAAAAAAAAAAAGAGCACACGCTTTTAGTAACTCAATAGTCAAAAGAACAGTGACCAACAATCTTTGCTGTGGAAAGTTAAATATTAATCCTTTCGTTTTTACTACCGTGAGACACATCGCTTTCCTTCCCTCGAAAAGGCAGGAAGGAAACAGTTAAAAACTAAGGAAAAATGAAAAATCACTTAGTGGATAGTCTGCCATCCCAGTATAAACAAGATTGCATGTACTATCACTGTCAATCATACAGCATACAAAGTCCAGATTTGTCGAAGCAAAATATCAAAATAAAAATTTCCTTTGATATGCATACCTCTCCTTAAACATGTACAAATAAGGTACAAGGAAGAACCAGGACAGGTATTAAAGGAGTGCTACAGAGATAAGTCTGGGAGAGAGTTGGCCTTATATGTTTACTTGCACTGTACACAAAACAAGTATCTTTGTGGCCTTAGTAAAGGAGTCCATGAAAAAGAAACTCAGGAGAAGGTCACATGGTCAAGTAATCTGCATAATGACTTTTCTTGCCCGATGGACGATTAATTAATGTTATCTCATCTGAAAACATCCGTAACGAAATGGAAGGACTTTGGAAGAGTGAAAGAGTATGATGGTTTTTGTGGCATTTCCTACGAAAGTCTGTGGGTGCTTACCGCTCCGGCTCCTCCCGCAATGGTTTCATAATGAGCTCCATTTTGATCTCCGAAAGTGAAATTATTCATGCACCCCTGAGGGACAAAACACCAGGAAGCATTAATTCTAACATGAAAATAGTTTTCAGCAGCATTTGAGTGCAAAATGTGCAAGGAAAAGTAAGACTGATTCCATTGAGAACTCAGGACACAGGCTTGAAGGTTGGCACACTGTACATCATGTAAGTATTTTGATAATACACATTTTCTTTATACAATAACTTATGTTAAAGTATGCTGATAAAACTCAGGGGGGTTCATCACAAACACTGGCTGGACAACAAAGGCTACATGCAGACTGCTAGTTGGGTTAATAAGAAAAAAAAACAGGTAACTTCAACAGCAAAGCTTGCAACATTGATGACTTTCAATGACAAATTGAAACAAATCACTTTTGATATCATGTAATTCAAGTCTTCCTTTCTGCAATGTGTATATGAGGCTCAAAATTCCATGTTTTTGCATACTGTTAATAAGCATGAGTTCAAACCAAAACTTGAAAATTTGCGAACTTCGACAGATGATGCTATCACACGAGTTTCTTATTCCAACCAAGTTGTAACACACAGAAGGAGACATTTAGGGTATAATATAATTTTTTTGGGGGGCACATGGAATGAACCTGGTTGGAACAGCAACATACGGCAAAGAGAAACCCTTGAAAATATTGGTTGACATCACACAACGTTGAAAATGAAGAGAAGTGAACATGTCACAACACGTACTATAGTACTGTTTACGATGTGTACTGTACTGTTTACGATGTGTACAGTACTGTTTACGATGTGTACAGTACTGTTTACGATGTGTACAGTACTGTTTACGATGTGTCAATCCCTTGTGGCATGAAACAACAAAATGATGCAATGGTGCCTATCGCCGTGTTCCCATTTGAGTGAGCGCAGTGGATCAAGATCTACCGCGCTAGATCAAACTCTAATGGGAACGCGGATCAACAACGCTCACTCAAGATCAAGATCCACCGATTTTGATGCACCCATCGGGGTAGATCAGATCGACCGCGCTGGATCAAAGTTTGTAATGGGAACACATCGGTAGATCAAGTGACCATGGATCTCCGGTTTATTCCTTCCCGGCATGCATTTGCTTTCCGGTGGCAAACGCGGGTAATTAGTTCTAACTTAAGCCTCGCTGGGCACGTCGCTAGTAGGGCAAGTGTATACACCATAGTGCAGTAGTGTAGCGTACATGTACAGCGCACATTTTCTGCTTGTATTTCGCTACTGATTGACCGAGAAGGGGCTAAGTTACTGCAATTCTGATAATGGTACTAATTTAGAATCCGTATCAATCGGACAAGGTATCAGGTATAATTAAAAGAACTAGTGAGCACGTTCATATGGTACGGATTTTAAAGTTGCGCCCTGATAATTTATAAGAAATTTGGTCTGTTTGTTGACTTATTTACGGTATGTTGCTTTTTAAAACAATGTCTTCTTACATCTGCTCTGTTACCGATAAATTGAACCACTGATATAAAGTGCATATAAACTGCAGAATGAGAGTTTATTGCAACAAGTTGCAACATTCGTCAAGTGGTCAACTGCCTTCGATTAATAAACTCTTAACTGAGATAAAAGCACGGGCAAACTTGCCCAACCAGCAATGTTTACCTCCATATTAAAAAACAAACGACGTTATTGACATGTGTTAATACCTCACGCTCCTCGGTACGTCGTGGAAATGGGCCCAAAGTTAGTGCTAAGCTGCAAAATTATGATATGACCAATACTATGCTGCTGTTGTAGTGTGCATGCAGTTAGCAACACGCACACACGTACATTTTTGTGATACAGTGCTAGTGTGCGATATCCGACTTGTAAACGTTGGTGACCTTTTCGTGCTTACGCAATGTGTTCATATAACATGTTGATCTACCGCGATCACTCAAATGGGAACGCGGTTCTGGATCAAGTTATTCGACACCGCTCGAAGCAATAAAACCATGATCCACCGCGCTCACTCAAATGGGAACACGGCTATTGGGTGGTTTCCTACATAAATAACGGAGCTCCTCAATGGCAGTTAGGACCTATTCTTACTGGACATAACATTCTCAGGAGTCCATGTTCTAGGGTCACTACCCACCCTTTGAGAGAAAATTACCACCCCCCTAAAACAGTGTCCATCCCCTTAAATGGTTCCACCCCCCTACAAAAACTCCACTCGACCCAGAAAATTGACAGCAAGCTGCTGCCATTTGCAACAGATCACCAATTGTGTTCACATGGTACACCTTTGCATCCTTCAGTACCACCATTATCAACAATTTCTGGAGGTCAGCTTCATTATTACATGTTTGCTGAGGAGGGATGGACTTTAAAAAAAAAAAAAAAACATCCAATAACTTTCTTTGCAACTTGTACACCGACATAACTTCTGATCCATCCTGTCACATGCCAGATGAGTATAACTTCAGATACAAGCCACCTTGCCACATGACAATTTGCAAGGAGAGGCCTTTGAAAGCAACCATGGTTACACGTTCTTTGACGTCACTGTCAACCTATTCTCTTCGTTGAGAAATAACTAAACTGTCTATAGACTGGTGGTAAGTGTTAGTCCCATGTAAAATGTAAGTACCTGAGATGCGGCACAAATACCAAAAGCTTTCAGCACCACGTCGACGATCCTTTGGGAGGTGAGGACGTTGCCCCCGACGACGGCGGCAGTCTCAGACGGATCCAGAATGCTGTTCTTTGGGATTACCACTTTTACTGGAGTGAGGCATCCCTGAAAAAAAAAAATTCATAGACAGGCAAAGTGAAGGGACGCATATGAACTATGGAGTTTGCTACTTTAAAGCAAAGTACTGACTCCAGAGATGTGATATAAAAAGACTTTAAATGTAAATCACAAAAAGGGAAATATTAGTTGCTATTCCACACAGACAGCAAAAATGTTAAGCAAACAATGTCAATGCTTTTAATGGCTTTATTACTCTTTGAAATTAGTGTCACCTAAACAATATTGCTAGTTACTTTAGGTGAGAGGAAAACATACTTTTCACATTGACAAAAACACAACACATTTTCGTAAACTTGACACAAGCCAAGTGGGGATTCAAACTGATAGAAAATAAACAATATGTTCCATCTGCTTGGCCCAATGTCCCCTCTATCACCCTCCACCCTTCCCTGGCCCTTACCAAAACTCAGACAAATGTACATTCTAGTGAATGTATTTGTGGGCTTACCTGGTTGAGTGGCACATCATGTCCGATCATGCAGCGAAGGCAATAAATGATAGCAGAAAATGTGATGGCTCGTGGAGCATTGCAGTTTCCGTAGACTTCAGGACCGGTCCCTGTGAAGTCGAACACAGCAGTCCCCTACGGGTGGGAAAAGCACAAACAAAAATATCAGAGAGGTGTCAAAGAAGGGGGAGGGGGAAAAGGAGTCAATCATAGGAAGAATAGAGAAGAACAAGCTGTTGTAAAAACTTGTCAAACAAAAAAATAAATGTTATAGCTTGTGTTTTTGCTTCATGAACATTGCATTATAACATAACATCTTTCATTATAGCATGATATCAATAATTTTTCATTTTAATTGTTGTCGGCTACCGATGGAGCTGCAGATATCACTTTGGTATCCTGAATTTGTGCCATTAAATTTAAAAGGATCTGGGAAGTGGTGACAATACCACGCAGACTGTCATCTTGGAGTGGCTAACTGAATGTGAGTGACCCCCATTAAATAAGTAACCCTACCCAGGCAAGAAAAGTTAAAACTCTTAATGAACGGGTGTATCCTCAAAGCAATCAGTTACTCCAAGTCATTGTGCTATCAATACATCATTCAGGCTCGACAACACTCAGCCCAACATGCCTGGGCTATTCTGAATGAACTTCTAAACAATAAAAGGTGCTCTTCTTCTAAAAGTCCCAAACTTGTACACAACAATGACACTACTACTAATGACATTGACATTGCCTTCGATGACTATTTTTCCAACATTGGTAATTAACTCTGTGATGGTAATTTTTAAAACACTGTTCCAAATACATTTATGCAACTTAGCACAACAAATACTATGTTCCTTTCTCTAATCACCGAAGATGATATTTTCACAGAAATCAATTCTCTCAAAGCTGGGAAATTGCCCGACATTGATAGAATTTCTCCAAAGTTTGGAAATCCATCTCTCCTGTTATCATGCTTGTAGTGTGCTGCCTCTTTAATCTTGTGTTTACCACAGGTATCTATCCTGATGTTTTAAAGGGGTCAAAGTCATTCCTATCTTAAAGAAGGGGAATCCGCAAACCCCCTGAAATTACAATCCAATCAGCTTGCTCCCCTGCATGAACAAATTACTTGAAAGGTCTATTGAGAAGCATCTCAGGTCTTTTTTTAGATAACAACAATACCTTACATGACTTTCAGTTCGGTTTCAGAAAATACCACGACACCAGCCGTGCTCTTTTAGACACCCTTAATTGCATTCGTACTTACCTCGATAACGGTGAGAGTGCCGTGGGTCTTAATCTCGACCTCCCTTGATGAGTTACACTGTTGTCGCATTTGAAGTAAAGCCCTTGACACCATGTATAGTTATTTATATCATAGGAAACAACTCACGTATGTTAAAAGTATTTACTCTTCTTTTTCTTACGTAAATGTTGGCATCCCTCAGGGTTCTGTATTAGGACCTCTTCTTTTTCTGTTGTATGTAAATGATATGAACAATGTCTTGCCTAATGAGTCCCTCAGACCTTTTTTGCCGATGACACTAACGTTTTCGTTTGTCACACAAATTGCGCTAACCTTGTGAGTAAAGCTCATTCTGTTTTGGAAAACCTTAATGCCTGGTTTCTTGCAAACAAACTCACCTTTCATCTGGGGAAAATCAACTTTTCAATTTCCATGCTAAAGACCACATTTCCCATACTTGCCAAGACCACATTACTACCAATGACATTAGCATCTATCAGACCAACTGCGCCAAATATCTAGGTCTCTTGATTAACAATCAGTTATCCTTCAAATAGCATATTAATGATCTTTGTAACAACTTAATTAAATTTAAAGGTATCTTTTACTGTCTCAGGGCCTCAAACTGACACGATATAGCAATCCAGCTATACCATTCTTCAGTTCTCTCCAAGATATCGTATGGTGCAGAAATTAATGGTATGGCTAACCTACCATACTCAAGCCCCTCCAAATTCTTCAAAATGTGTCACACTCAAAAATAGACACCATCACACAAACACCTTACACAGAGATCTTGGTATCTCCAAAATCCGTGTTATTCATATGCTTAAAATGTGTTGCTTTATCTATAAATATGTCAACAATACCCTTCCTAATGCTTTTAGTAATATTGTCAACCCTAGCTCTCTACAGATGCTCGAACCATTACCAGGGGCGACACTCTTTTTCAATCAGTAGACACCATCCCAAACAAAGCAAATTACTCTTAAATAGCTACTGTTATAAAATTTGGAATCTTCTCTCAATAGACGTTAGAAACTGCAAAACCTACGCTACTTTCAAGGGTAAGGTAAAAGCTAACCTAACCATCCAATACACTGATTGATTTACTTCCTCATTTTTTCTTCTGTTCTCTTCTGTATTTGGTTTTGCTTTTTCCCCTGTATTCTTTTTTCAGGGGCACTATCTTTGTTTTTCTAGTGTCCTGTCCAACTTATATTTTTGTAACTTGATTGTGCAAACAAATCAACGAATGAATGACAGAATGAATGAATGAGAGTCTAAGGAGTGACTGCAGTGGTCAACAATTTTCAAAACTTTTTCCAAATCACTTTCATTTCTTTAAATCATTGTTCAACAAGCACACAGAGACTTTGAGGCAAATTTACAGAGAAAAATAACGGTGTAGTTATCGATGATTAGAGCAAGGATTAAGGAAAATTGGCATGAAAGGGAACCCCTGATGACAAAAAAATATGTAAAAACACACGAGCAAATATATCAAATAGAAAACAAAGCAAACCCCCTTAAAAGGATGAGTAGCTCGCAACACTCAGAGACAAATAGAGAACAATAATAATAATAAGTATGATTAAGAATACCTGCATTTCACCAGCTCCTTTTTGAATGATGTCAAAAAAATCAATGCAGTAACTTTAATCTTATTGACCTATCACATCACTGGTATCATTGTTTATACTGATTGCTATCATTAATAATTTGACACTTGACGCGATCACCAGCTTCGTGTAATCTCATTTACCAATTACTGTTACTACGAGACTGTAATAACTAGTATAACAGTAAAAAATAGTGACCGTAAAAGTAACGACCGTAATAACTAATAACTGTAATAACTAATAACCTGTCTCTTCAGTTCAACCTCTTGACACTCAATGCTGTTGGTGTCTTACTGAATAAACACTTACAATGCTTTCAATTTCATAACTCACTAACATCACTGCCACTTCTTACCTAATAAAATGCTTCCATTTTACACTATTGCAGCTATTGTTTACTTGTAATGTTGTCAGTTCATGTTGTTGGGAAGCTGTTCCTTACCTTGCATACCATTGTTCCTTCGTGCTATTGAAAGTTAATACCTTATATACTGTTGTCACTCAATGCTATTGACAATATTTACCTCAGTGAACTATTACCACTTAAAGCTATCGAATGTTATTTTGTACCTCATTAACATCAATGTCGATACTCAGTGCTATTGGTGTTCCATCGTCCATGTAATCAACAGAAGACAGTTTGGTGGACCCACTTCGTGTCAGGGTTTCTCGGCCTATCTCTCTCAGCATGTCTCTGACGGCGACCTCCGCGTTCTGCTGGATGTAGCCCATGTACGCTAACACCACTTCGAGGCTGTAGGCATTTATCAACTCTCCAATCAGATTAATACCCTGTAAGACAGTGTAGAGAATGGTTACTTTAATCCCCAAAGATTGAGGTTTTTATTAGCAAAACTTGCCTGATTTTGAGAGAACTTAAACTGCATGAAGGACTGCATAAACAAAGCAAATACCAAAATACATAATAAAGACTGCTCATCACGACATACGTAAGGACCGCAATCTTGTGTGAATGGCATGCAGTAAGGTATGTTCCCAGGCCTTGTGGGGTGCTATCACCCATGAAAACCACTCTGATTGAGCAAATTAGGATCGAGGAGAAGCAAAACAAGGAAAAAGGACACAGAGAACTAGGGACTGACTTCTACAATTTGACTTGGCTACAGTTTACATAAAAATCACATTTTACCTTTTGATTAGCTGCAACCTGGGCCCTTAGATCTGCCAGATTGTCGTGGAGGTTTCTCGTTCCACTGCAGCCCCGATACTGGCCAGGGGCTTTCAACGCTGCGCTTACATCTGAAGAACAACAGTCAAAACAAAACTGTATTATCTTATTTTCATGCTGAATCTCACACACTCATTTGCAGTTTCACTCGCAACTTGTTTCATGGGGTTTACCTAATTTGTGTGTACTTCAATCACCCATCCACCCATCTGCCCATCCACCCATCTGGCCATCCATCCATCCATTCATCCATCCATCCATCCATCCATCCATCCATCCATCCATCCATCCATCCATCCATCCATCCATCCATCCATCCTTTTTGTGGTTCAGAAATTTGTGTATCATTAGTGACTTGCGACAAACTCTGTCCTTACCTAAACCCTCCTTTGGGATCAAAAGGAAAAAACTATTCAATTTTTCAACACCCTTTAAATTTTGGAAAATTTGCTGCTCATTGGCAATGTTTCTCCTTTTTCATCAAGGTAAAATCAATCTGACAAAACACAAAATACTGAACACCACAAAGAGTGTCATGTAAAAGAGCAGTTTCTTTCCGATTTCTCAATATCAACAAAGAACATTTTCTGAGCAGAAATCTCACCCTCTTCTTGAAACTGGCCCTCCTTAACCAATTTGAAAGTCTTGAAGATGGCGCCTTCTTCATTCAGACTTTTTGAGTGAGGGGGCATTGACCCCGGCGTCTTACCCCCGATGTCAGCATGGTGACCTCGGCTGGCGACGTAGAAGACGGGTGATTTGGACTGTTCGTTGAATACCTGCTCGGATGAAAGTCGGAAGAACAAAGGCCATTGTATGTATATCTGGGATCTAAACGCCTCAACATCAAAACATCTTTGTGTTGTATCCATTTTAGTGCAACTGTTCTCAAAAAATCATCACATCAAAAAATTTGTCTTGTATAATTCATAAATTATACAAGATTTGAGACCTATCAGTCGGTCCAAAGAACCTTTGCATAAAAAATGTAACGTCCGGTGACACAAGATCATTATCATTTGTGGCCTCTCAGTGAAGAAGCAAAAAATTATGGCAGAACTTAAGGCAAGGTGTAAATTGGTAGGAACATTTGAAAAAGAAATATACAACAAAGAATATTAAGACCAGACACCCAAAAGAGTTGGTTGTTCCTACATAGTTAAAGCAGCATACATGAGTACGTGAATTCAAGGAAGGTTACATTAACTTTCTGTCTACACTTGTTCTAAAATGGCGAACTGAAACAGCAAAATAGAGGTGGGCAAGTTATCTTGGCAAGACTGTTGTCTAGCTTTGCAATCAGCAAAAGAAATATGTACGGACCGACATTCATCACGATTTAGGGAGGTACAGAGATGAAGCGACATCTGCTAACGATACTCACAGGTGTGATGACTGTAAGGTCTGGTAGATGGCTCCCTCCGGCAGATGGGTGATTTGTGAGGATCATGTCACCTTTCTTCAAATTATCCCCAAGGAATTTCATCTTAAAAGAAAACAAAAGAGATCCAATGGGCAAAATAATCAGCAGAGGACTCACAGGCCAATTTTCGCAGAGATGATCCTCGTGAGGTTGAGCTTCCGTCAGACGACTAATTCATGATCTTAATCTTGACATTTTTTTGCTTACTGACATGGAACTTTTGAGCTGATAGAGTCTACTCTATGAAAACATGAAATATGTTTATGTTTCTCTCTGTTGAGTTCTAAAATATTAATGATACAGACCCTCCAGAGTGTTACTGGAATGGAGTGAATACCAAGGGACAGGTGTCTACTTCAATGTGTGTCCTGCACATACAAAGACAGCATTCTCCACAGAGGGGTGTACACGATTGTGAAGTGATTTACTTGGAGGAGTTTCACGTGGATGATGCTCCCCTTCACCTCCAGAAAACCTGGTACTTGAGATAAAAAATGACGTAAAATGACACTTAGAGACGATTTCTGGCTCCATTTGAAATGATGGAAACCTTTTGTCAACTTTTTACCTAGGCTATCAGTTTTTGTGGGGGAGGCTACTTTAGGGGGGTTGTTGCTATTTCAGATATGTGGTAATTTGCATCGGTGGAGAACCACACCTGTAAAATCCCCATGGACAACACTGAAAGATATAACATCTGCAGAGATGCCAAATTTCAGATATAGTTTCCAGTATTATTCACATCAAAAAAAGAGTATTTTGGACAACAAAAGAGTATTCCTTCAAATGATTCATGTTAAAACATAAAAGGTTAGAAACACTCACAGCACAGCAGTTCAAAGTGATTACCAAGATTAGCAAACTAACGTAATGCTACTAGTTAGGATAGCCCTAATGATACTCAGTAGGACTAATGTTTGCAACAATAACAGCTTTGTCAACAACTATTAACGATGAAATACACTTTTTGGTTTATTCAAGCCCGTATGTTTGTTCCTAGGCTTGGGGGGCAGATATTGTCTTTTACAAAACAAACAACAAAGGCCGCCCTAATTAATGCAATAGGCAGTTCCATGTGCGGAGTATTTCACCGTGTCCACTCCGCATGAATAGCTGTTTCCACTGTACTATTGTACATATGCTATAACACTATTATGCAGCTGCGCCAGCACTAAAAATATGCCCACCTGTGTCTCCAGTGTATACAAATAACGAAACAAAGTGAAAATCAATATCGCTGCATCTAATAGGTCGTATTCTGTAGGTCACCAAAAACAGACAAATGAACACATTGGTTTACTGTGCACTTCAAAAAGCAGGTTGGGGTCATGATATTGAGACCTCTGCTGATAGCCTCACTGTCCAGTCGCACTTTCATTTACATTGTTATGTTAAGAGATCTGAGTTCCATATTTTTAGGTATTCAATTTCCGTATGTTAAACAGGTAATGTGTATTCCCGTATTTCAAACCAAAATCTGCAACATAATACCCGAAAACAGCTTTACTGGCATCTCTGCATCTAATAAGATACTACAGATTTTTTCAAATGGACAGAATCGTAGTTATAAATTTCACCTGATACTGGACGGTCTCTTGCATGGCACCAAGGTGGACGGGTATGTGAGGGGCATTGGCGACCAGGCCTCCATCAGAACCAAACATGGCACAGGAAAAGTCTAGTCGTTCCTGAAAGACGTGACAAACGCCAAAGAAAACATGCAGATTACACTTTAACAATGCCATCTACTCGTCACAAAAGGTCATGACAGGTTTTCGATCAAAATATTTCTACAAGCATAACGAATTTACAGATGTGTGAAAATGATGCACAAGACTTTTTGATTGGTTTCCATTGCATAATTTTGGCAGGAGTGGAAACTGGCAATGACGATCATAAATGCCATGACAATTACATTACAGATGAGCCACATATGAAGGAGAAGAGGGTAGCAGCACTATCGATGGGATGATACTATTCGAACGTATAGGCCGGCAACTAACCTCTGTTATTTCCCCAAATCTTAAACTAGTCTGAATTACAATTACTGATTGGCTAAAATCTTGTCAAAATTAAACATGCAAAATTGCGTCAATAGCTATGTTCTATCTACAGGAACACTGTTTCATCAGAAAAGAAATGCCATGCATCCGAAGAGCACTTTTGATATCCAGGGGCAAGAGATACTTGTGACAACATCCCACTACATTGCATACATCACAGAATGTAAATTTCATCTTGATATCATAAAATCACACCTTAGTACACCATTACACTTTTGCTCATGGCATTTATTGCATGATTCACCTCTCATGCTCTACCACATCCTCTGCCAGTTCATGCAAATAAGCTGAATTACAATGACTAAATCCAACAAAATCAGCAATGTGGGTGAAGCTGCCAGATAGGAAACGACAAGCATTCAACAGTCCTTCACGACAACCGGGTTTGAATGTTTCACTTTACCACTCAAGAAATTCAGCGACAACAAACAATGTCTCTGGTCTCCCTCTACTTCCATCGTACCTTTATGTTGGTAGAAATGGCGGTCCTCTGAAGTATCCTGCCCATCTGTTCTGCAGTGCTCATAAACCGGTGGGAAAATATAGACAACTGTATTGTGTCCAATTCTGTACCTATCTTCTTGAGTTCTCCAGTTCCAATCTATTAAATAATAGAAGTGATAATTTGGAAACAAAAGTAATTCTCTAAGACAAAGAAACTACACATACGGCCATCACAATTTCTACTTCTGTTAGTTTGATCCAGTTTAAATACTGAAAAAAAAATCACTAAATTGTTTCTTTGTTAACTTACCTTTAGATCTAGAACGTTTAATCCAATAATGTAATGCTAAGATAATCAGTTTATTGACTCAAACATTAACTGAATAAGTATCTGATCCATTGACCTGATTAATTTAAATCAATCTACTATTTGATTGACTCATATGGACTTATGTACTTTTGACCTAATGATGCAATGATCAGGTAATTAGTTTATTGACTCAAACATTAACTAAATGAGTATTTGATCCCTTGATCTGATTAATTTAAATCAATCTACTATGTGACTGACTCGCAGTAAGTTCTGGACTTTTGATCCAATGTTGTAATTAATAAATCTTTTCTGATTTCCTTTTATTTCTTCTACTTTTGTTTTGGAAATGACTCTACTAGTTAAGTCTCTTCAGGTTTGTTACAGCACTTCCTTTCTCTTTGTACTGTACAAACTTAAATCATGATACCATTAAAATACTAAGTTTCAATGCACCCATATCGAGGACCAGATAAACAAAAAGGAATGAAATACAGTTGAAGGTTGCCTCATGTTAACTAATTCAATATTTGATCCAGTGCTGATTATCTACTGTTCACTTGAATCACATGAATCTCTGTAAGATGGATTCTTTGATCTAAATTAATCACATAAATTCACACATTGTTGACCCAGCTTGAAACTTTTGATCCATTGATCAAGGGAACTGATAAACACAACGTTTCCCAGACTCATAGTGAAATCATTGTTTGATTCAGTTACCACTGACTGTGTACTTGACTTGCAGTAATCTTTGAAAGGATCTACTTCATTGGAAAAATGCAGAGTTTAGCCATTCACAGTAGCTGTGATAGTTTTGATCCAGTGTCTCAAGTGAGCTAGATCAATGCACTGTTTCTGTCATTCACAGTGAAATCTGCAATGTTTGATCCATTGATCAAGTACTATTTACTTGACTAACAGTAACTCTGACAGTTCGATTCTGTGATCTACAATCACCAGATAAACGTGGAGTCTGATAACGCACAGTAACTTTGAATAATTTGATCCACTGCTCCAAGAAGGCTGGAAAAATGCACTGTTTTACTAACTCAAGGTGAAATCTACAATGTTTGATCTTCTAAACATAAAGCATGTACTTGAATCTCTAATGTCTCTAAAACTTGAATTCTATGATCTGATTCATCAGATAGATTCACAGTTTGACCACTCACAGTAACTTTGTAAGTTTTAAAACATTGATCCAACTAAGCTGGAAAAGAACTTTGTGCTGACCCACGGTGAATCAACAATGTATGATCTATTGTTCATCTGCTATTTACTTGATTCACAGTAATCTCTGAAAGTTTGATCCTTTGATCTAACTCACCAGATAGATGCACAGTCTGTCAACTCACTGTTACTTTGAAAGTTTTGAACCATAGATCCAAGTAAGCTGAAAAAAAGGACTGTTCTACTGACTTGTGATGATAGCTACAATCTCTGATCCATTAATGCTGTTTATCACTTATAATCTACTGCTTTGTTGACTCACAGTAATTTTGACATCGCCTGATTCTGTGATTGTGGCTTCGCAATATGGCTCTACCAGAATGGTGCTGTTCTGATCAATGATGATAGCTGGTCCGGTCACTACATGTTCCGAATGCAAAACCTCCAGCATGTAAACGGACGTGTCACAATAGCCCTCTTCAAAGTAACATTTTATAACCTGTTCAAAGAAAAGGGGAGGGCCAATGCATGTAGAAAATGGAACTTTAATCAGTAAAACCATGACTTTGATGAAATATCCCTATACATATTCTGTAAACACACATTTATAGGTGTAATTTTTCATCAAAGTGGGTCAAAGTTTACATTATCTTCCAGTAAACAAATGGATGAAGTAGGCCTTAGAAACTATCTAGCACTGGCATATTAAAATTAGAGACAAGATTATTTTCTCCAACTGACCTAAGCTGCTGACAATGACCTTAAAAATGTGACCAGATTCATCCTTTGGAATTCTTACTGTGCAATTTGATAAAGATGGGCAATGAAATCCTAACATTTTGCCAAAGTATTTGCCTCGTTTGAATATAGAGCTGCAAACTTTTGTTAACTGGATGATTGAAAAGACTTATTAAAGGTTTAAGCGCCCATCACACTACAGTGATTTCCAATCAGATAACCGTCCGATTTCCTTAGTTTAATCAAAATCTTCTCCAACTCTAGTCGTATAGAACAAAAAGTTTGCCACTCCGTGTAAATACAACATTTGTATCACATGATTATGGAAAAGAAAAGTGTACTAATTACTTTGTGATGTCACATGGACAGATAGATTTATCGGACAACCCATAGTCCAATAAAAGCTGTCTGTCCATGTGACATCAGGAAATAATCAGGTTACAATTTCATTTACAAAGTCCTCTGATACAGATCATATATTAACACACGTATGCCAAATTTTTGGCTCCCTCCGCCCACAGATGGAGAAGATTTTTAAAAAAACTAAATAAAAAATTGGACAGTAATACAGTTTGAAATCGCTGTAGTGCCACCGACGCCTACACACTGGAATAATTCTTCAGAACAAACATTATCTAAATTTCTTAACTTGTACTTGACTGATTCTTTTGTGGATATACTTATAATGGAATAAATACACAGAAACTGGACTAAGAGAGATATTTTACACCCACTGATGGTTGACCTCATTTCATTGCCCTAAAGACGTTACCAGATAAACTGCTTACAATGACCTGTCACAGAAATGAAATCAACCAGATGTATTTAAATTCAGATAGGATGCTATCTCAATGAATACTAAAACAAAGCTCACAGCCTCCTTCTTTGCTGGCATCCCACTGGCAGCTTTCCGTTGGTCCGAATCTACCAAAGTCTTCCCCACTCCTCGCACCCTGATGTTGTCGATGATGATTGGTCTTCCCGGAATTGTGAATCCAAACTCTCGTTGGTATCTGAAAAGGGAAACCAAACAAAATATTCTCATCTTCAGAAAAGCAGATGAAACAGGAAGATGTGATAGGGTTTTGACATTGGCAAAATCTTAACATGATGGAGCCAGACAATAGGTATCAAATATTGTAAACAAAACAAACAAAACCTAACTAATATGTGAATGATGGCTACAGGTTTACAGCTGGGTAGTTTATTTCTTTGTTTTGTATTTAATTTCCATATTTAAAACAGTACATATCAACATAATACAAGAAACACCATCAAGAGAAGTAAAGAAAGAAACAAACAAAATGATCATGCAAGACAAGAAAAACAAAAGAAAAGGAAAAGGAGAGAAAAGTTAAGAATAACTGATATGAATCCCTCCCCTAGACATCCCATAATATCACAAAGCTAAATTTCAGAGCAACATATCTCCATCAATGTCATTCATATGAACGAAACAAGGTTTATACAGTACTAATGAAATCATAAGTTGTCTACAGTATACTGTTGTATTGTCAGGGGTTTGTTTGGGTTGTACGGTCTTAGTGGGACTGGCCCTGCGGAGGACGTCCTGGACATTGGCGATACGGGAAGTTCCCCCATAATGCAGCGAGAGAGAGAGAGTCATGGAGAATGGAAGAAAGTCCAAGGGAGATTTAAAAGATTTTTAACGATCAAAGTCTCATTTGTTAAATGTTGATTCGATTGTGACACAAACTGGGTGAAAATTAAAAAATGACAGTGATGACTGAGAAGTGATGAAACAGTCACAAAATGATGACAAAAAGAGAGAGGGATACAATTGGCCTACATTTTACAGAGAGACAGGTGTTGATAGTTCAACCACACAACTGCCAGTCTCCCGACCTCATGGTTGTCTACGCTTCTGAGGTTTGAGAGTCAATGAGGTTGGCGATGACATTGATCGATCAAAAGCATAAAGGTCTATAATGTAAATCATTGCCACCCATGATTAACCAATCCCATGATTGTTGCAAAATCTCTCAAAGTAACAGTGCTTGTACATCCCATTTCTGATATATTATATTGTCTACACAAACTGAATGAAGGGAATAAAGAAAAGGTTAATAAACTCAGGTAAACACTGGAAAGTGAGCTCTGTGTGAACTTTGAAGTACAGTAGTCTGCAACATTCACCATATACAACAATACCTATCTATGAATTCTAATTTAAGCTTTTCTTCAATGCATATTCATTACTTCCTCAGGTCAATATTAAGTTTGTTCCATATTTTTACACCAGAAACACTCACAGCATTCAAAGCTGTATAGACATATATTTGAAAAAAAAAATCAGTGTCACAAGCACCTTATTTGAATATTCTTTTTCTATTAACAGCCGTCCAATGTTAGTTGGTAATGTGCAATTTTATGTGTGACAAGACCATCTGAAATTCCACAATATCTTCCAGTTTTAAAATTTGCATGTCAATCAAACATCTGTTAGTGTGGTCATTGAACATAGCATTGCAGACCAATCTGATAGCCTTCTTTGGAAACAAAAACTGACTGAATATTGCTTTTACACTTATTTCCTCACACTTCTAAACAATAGTTGGTACAAGGGAAAACCAAAGAGTTAAACAGCATCTTCATTGATCTGGCAGCCAACAATTCTTTTAAATTATACATAACCCTGATACTTTAAGATACTTTTGAATTAACTTGTTTGATCTGCTCCTTTCAATTTAAATCTCAGTCAATACTCACCGCAAGAAATTTGGTAGCATATACCACCATCATTAATTTTAATAATAATATTGCTGTGATGCTTTTATTTGAAAACACCATAGAATTGGTCTTATCAATATTTAATGGTGATTGACTTACTATAAACCATACTCTTAACCCATTTAAGATCACACATGAAAGTAAATTAACTGTTGAATATAATTTCCAGAGCAGAGTATATTAATGTCAAAAACGATAAATTTAACCAAATCAGAGACTCTACAAATGTCACTGATCTATAAAATAGTTCAGGCCTTAGATAGATCATTGAGGTGCACATATATGATGCTTGGTAGACCTGTAGAGCACTCATTGATATGCACAAACCATTGTCTGTTGCAAAGAGTGCTAGTAATCCAGTCGTTCAACTATTCCTCTTCTAATATAAAATTCCAGGGCAGTGGTGAATTGACAAAAAATGTCACTGGCACACAGTGTAAACAAACAAGATGATCAATTTAAGTAGAATTGCTTCAATGAGGGGCTACATTTGAAGTTTTCCCTGGGCTTAAAGGAAAATATTATTTGTTTACACAAGGAAATCATACTCTAATGCTAAAAATAATGTACACAGTATGACAGATTTTAAAAATAAGTTTCTCATAGATAAAAATTCAGCTATTTTGTGTGCAAGAATTCGCTTGTTCCTGGTGTATACTGAAAAAAAAAAGACTTTTTAAAAATAGCTACGGAAAAAGTAAATCTTGAATGTTGATTCAGCTAGACAGAAGCTTTTGAGATTGTCATCCTGCAAAATGGCAGTAACAAATCTTTAACTCACCTCTCAATGAACGCAGTCTCAAAGTTACCATAGTAACTGCTTTCCTCTGTCCGCTTGTAGTCTGCCGCTGAACACATCAGGGCACAATCGGTTCTATCATACCTGAGGTGGAGATACGGTTGGGTTTCGATCTGACTTCTGAAGATGCAAAAACAAGAGACAGCAAATGAGAATGGTTGCTTCATTTACTCGAATCAAGACATGTAATCACCAAAGAAAGTTAATAAGTATGTACAACACCTACTCCGCAAAACCTTGTCTCTGCAGTTCCGCCACGCACTGCTTGGTCAGAGCACCTATCCTCTTGTCAACGTAGTCAAAAGAGTCCTTCTTGTACGCCATGGCACATGGCTCTTGCGCTTCGTGAACGACATCGGCCAATGCCATGCCAAAAGCAGACAGGATACCAGAGTACCTATGTGGCATGCAACATAAAATATCCAGGGATTGGTTGTAACTTCAAAACTTTGAAACGAATTACTGTATAAAGAAAAAAAAACATTTAAGGCAACATTTAACCGCTGGAATATACAAGTCATCTGACTAATGCCAATGGCAAGAATTACCTTTTCAAAGCAAGAATGAACTCCATGATTTCCATTAGTCAGTCATTTGAATTAGCAGACAGACACAGTTGCTATGGATTTGATTAATTCTGAAGGAAGTCAACTGAGATTGCTTCATGCCAGATACAGAGAAAGCATTTTATGGTTGGAATAATTCAAGCCTTCAAGGACAGTAATTTTATGATGATAAACAACCACACAAGTATGGAGGAAGCTAGTGGTTTACGTATTACAATGTCACATCCACGAAATATGAACTACTTTAGATAAAAAGTTTGGTTATCTTTTTTCTCACCAGGTCAGTTTAGATGGGAAAACCTTTTTATTCCTCTTGGATGGAAGACCTTCCTTACTGTACCCCATACGGGGATCAAACTCAGAACCTCCCAGTTGCTAACCTTCATTGCTTCAAATACCACCACCATTATTCACTCCAATTACAAAGTCTGCTGTCTCTTGTCACAATGATGGGGATTTCATTCCTAAAGTAAGTTTCAACTTCATCAATCTACCCAGTTGTTTGACAATAAGTGCCAGCTGACACAAATGGAGTATTGTATGCAGTATGATACCAACAGATAAGAAACACTTTCTGAACCCAAGAGATCACCTTGATTCCATCAATTCCCGAGTCATCAGATGATGCCAGCTGATTATTTAACGATCGTCAGACTCACTTGTGAATAAAGACCGTTGACATGCCCAGAGATCTTGCGATAGCACATGCATGCTGCCCTCCAGCTCCTCCAAAACAGGCCAGCACATGACGAGATGTGTCGTGACCTCTGGCCTGCAGTGATGAAACGAAAACTGACTTGGAAATCTATCAAACTTGAAACTAAAGTGGAACCGGAGGTGGAAAGTGAAAATGTTTTGTTTTATGCCCTCTGTGAAAATCCACCCCTGGCCAGCAGTAATACCATTAGTTAGTGCTGTCCTTTTCTAAGCCCTTTTAGAGAGTAAACATGCAAAAGAGCAAAAACATTTGAGTAACTAGTAGCAGCTCTTATAGCTTTCAAGACCAAAGATGCCAGAAATTGACATGATATGTTTTTATGTGGAAATGATCTTGGTGTTTATACCTGAGTCAGTGCCCTGATTGGTCGACACATCTTTTCGTTAGCGACCCGCACGAATCCCATTGCTACTTCCTCTTCGGATAAAGGTTCCTTCTTGGTTCCTTCTGGTTGGCTGGCATGAAAAGCATTTATCTGGAGTGAGAAAGGAAATTCAGAGAAAACTAAGATGAAGGTACCTAGGTGAAATTAACCAGAGACAGGGGGTAGCTTAAAGTGCTATCAACTGAAAGGGGTTTCAAATGTCTAATAATTAGATAAAGACTGTTTCAAATATTCATGTTGTGCACAGAGCAGTAGGGTGGTGGTGGGGAGAGATTTGTTTCAAAAGACATTTCAGTGTACCTGAGGAAAGAAGGCTCATTACACTTCGGTGATGAAATGTTATCAACTAAAACAATCCGCATCTCAGCAGTGTTCCATATGATGACCAGGATTCCAGCAAGTGGGCTCTTAAGTGGTGGCTGTATTTACTTTGTCAATGTTACCTGAACACCATCCTGGGGAGAGGTCTAATGAGAGGGTGAAATCCCTTTCCACTGTATTTTCTTCTTTTTTTTTGCAGATGGCCCAAGTATTGAATGGCGCAATCTTTTTTCCTGTTTTTTTTTAAGCTACATTTGTGTCAAGCATTGACCCTTACTTTGGCATTTGAAAATAAATTTTTTGGCAAGTTTGCATTTTGCAAAAGTGCAATTTTTTAAAAATATTGTGTATATTTTGATACTTTAGAAAGAATTCACAATTGAACTTGGCGGGGAGGGTGGGGGGTTTAAAAGAAGTTGACTACTTTGGAAACCTCAGTGAGTTTGATTCAAGTAACCTTATGCGATTCAAGAAAACATTATGCAACTTAGGACTTGATTTAGAAGCAAAACAGTTGAATTTTGCTGTCACTTCAAAAGTTTTAAACAGCAGACCTTTTTTTTTTTTAAATTTGTATACTTTTCATGATTTTGAAGGAAAACACATTAAGTCAAGGTTGGCGCAATGGGCCAAATAGTCTCTACTATGGGACCCTTCTGACTTGTAGTTGATGACTGTGAGCATCAGGAACAGAATAATATGGATAAAATCACCTGAGCAGTTAGTTCTTTAAAACCAGCTATAGAGGCCTCATGGTCCAGGGGCTGATCCTCTGAGGCACCAAAAATTTTAGGGAAGTAAGCAGGAAGCAACCTCTGGAGAACCAGGTTTGCATCGGTGACGCACAAGGGCCCACCTGATGAAGAAAAAAAAGACGCCTCTACCCTTTACAATGTGGATGTCCACAGAGTTGTCCTGTTCTATCATCATAAGGTGTAACTGATGCCATGTCAGAATATTCCAGACAGATCTAGTCAAGATTCAAGATTGGTGCATGCTTTTATGAACTGCTCAATGACATTCCTGAAAAACTATTCAAGTTGGCAAGTTGATGGTAAAATCTTCATACGTGAGATAAAAAAACGGTCAGAAACGAGCGGATTTCACCATTTTGCGAATTGGGAAAGACAATCAACAAGAAATGCTCTGCAATACCTTCTGCACGATTATATCGGCAAGCTGACTGATGGAAGACTCAATAGCTGGATCATGCTGAAAGTTTTAGTTCTTAGAAAGACAATGGATGAAAAGGAGGAAAAGATTAAAGGTCAAATGAGATAAAAGAGAATTGGCAAGTTGGGGGAAGGTGTTGGTTGGACAGAAGCATCATTACACTTGTTTGCAAATTGACAATGAGTTTCCAATTCCTGAGGGTTACATGTAATCCAACATTCACTGAAAAACTGTGTTCCAGAACATTCAAGTAACTGAACAAACATGACAGACAGACAGACTGATTGACTTACTGGCTGATGATAGTGGACCACAATAGCATTAACAGCATAAAAGGTTTGAGCTACTTTCTGAATAGAACAGAGACAACTAATCACTACTTTGACCTCACAATACCAACCTCAGCCCAAAAATAATATTTAAAATGAGGTATGATATCTGATAAAACCAGCTTCCGGCGAATCAACGGGAGTCACACTTTGCCACACAAGTGCCATCGAAACTTATTCTAAAATTGGGACGGACCATAACATAGTTCTAGAAGATACTATGTCTCATATTTGTTACACTTAAAGACATTTCATGGTTTCAGTCACTCAACATTCCTTTTCTTTTCATAGACAATTCCAAATAGCTTGTCCAACATAAAAAACATGACAATAATTGTGCAGCTGGAGCAATTTGTCACAATACTTTGCACAGCTCTAAGTCTTGCTACTACAAAGCTTTTGATCATGTCTACAAGAAATGGCTGACTTGTCCTCTAGCATCACATAGGGTGAGTAAATGCCAAATCTGTTATGCATCGCAAAAAACTGTGTTTGAACTGTACCAAAAGCATATTGCACACAATAGAATACTAAGTAAATCCTACTTTGTACTTTCCTGTGCTGTATTTTGGTGATGTTTTGCTTTGTCTGCAAGACACAAAAATAATAGACCAGCACCGCCAACCTTTCCTTAGGAATGCAAGCATAAACCAGCAAGTTGCAGGGCAGATAGCGATAATACAACACAAAAGAAGCTGACCTCCATGTTTAAATTACCATACCATCGTAAATGATGCAGGTATTTGTTCTACTCAGTGTACACTGTCTACCTCACTGTTTAAAGTATTTGATGTTGAATATTTCAACAAGAACTGACTGAGATTGAACATGGGTGGAGATGCAATCAAGTTAATACATATCATAACCATGTACATGATATTGACAATAAAAGATGAATGCTAACAGCTATTCAGAGATGTATTATGCAACACTTCCTGGGCCGGAGTCTGCGCTTGATGGTAAGTATGACACTCACAACTCAAGAAGTTCTACCCAGCACACTACACAGAAGCTAGAAACATCTGAAGTTTACCATCCAGGTTTGAAAAATTGCAGTTATGTTCCTCCGGTCAGTTTTCTCCTAAAATCTCTTTTCTTTCATTATTCTGTTTTTGTGCTTTTTATGAAAGGTTATCTCTATGATTGCCAAAGGCATACAATATAGTGGAAGACTGTGATCCCTTGCCACATTAGCAACAGCTAACTACAGATAAAGACTTAAAAGAGAAATACCATCTTTGTTCTACAGAAAAAAATCATACTTTTAAAAACATTATTTATAGACACAGGATGCTAAATTATTCAAAAGAAGGTAGGATCAAAGAATTCTTTCCAAGAAGTTTTTCACAAACAGATATCCATTTCCTTTGATTTCCTAATAGTTTGTTGGTTCAAACATGCGACCAGAATGCACACATGCATTGTGGTGTTAATGATTTCATTTATGAATCTGGTATATTTGCATGAGGCAAAGAATGTAAAATATGCTTGGCTTTTGAAATATTACATTAATCTATCATTAGACCGATTGAGTTGAGACAACAGCTACATACACAATGACGTCTGCAGACCTAAGATGGTAACTAGTAGGCATCATGATGTAACATGTACACCTGCACACAGTATTAAAGAAATGTCCAAGCTTCCTGTCGTGAGATTCCATGTGTACATGCTTCATTAAAATTGACCCTTGTTGTCCAAAGGTGACTAAATGGTCTCCTCACAAACAAAAAGGCTTTTGCACTCAATGTGGCACAACAATACACCTGCATAACAAATATGAGATCGGTGCAAGCTTCCCTTCTGGAGTTATATTGTGTTTACAAATTTTCACAATTTGACCCCTGCAGACCCAAAAGGACCTATGACCTCCACCAAAAACAAATAGGGGGTGTTCTACTGAATGTGGTGAAGCTACATACTAAATATGAGGTTTGTCCAAACTTCCCTTCTTGAGATATCACGTTTACAAGGTAGGTATCACAAACATACATAAATACACACACATACAAGCATACACATGCCCTCGTGATAACAATTGAAACCAAGGTTTTACCAATGGCTACCAAAGGCTTAAAGCTTTATCAAGTCTGTCATTAAACCTAAAGTGTACTATTTGATATACTGTGTAAATGAGCTTGACCTCCATGAAAAACAATAGCTGACATCAGCTTCCTTAAGTGAAGTAAGAACATAACACGTTTAAAATTCATCTAATGTTAAGTATGACAGACATTGTGTAAACAATGTATGATCTTTGTTAACCTCTGATCTCAGAGGAAATAAAATGAGGACTACCTACATACCAGCTTTTGACCTTTCTTGAGAAATAATTTTAAGTATGACTTTTCTAACCTTTCCTGTAACAGGTGGGACCCGGGTGGGCCCCGGCAGATTCCGGTCCGACATCAAAGAGACCGGATCTGAAAAACAGCCTGGATCCACCTCCTGCTGCTACTGTGTTGATATCCAACTATGGTAATAGAAATACAGAGAAAATTCACACTTTATATTAAATGATCTCTGCCTGTCTGCTTTACTTTGAAATTTTAGGAAATGTAAGTGCTGGACAAAAGATCTTACCTAGAAGTAAGAACATCAGTTTTATCGGAGTCTCTCATTTAAAAGCCTCTTGTACTAGCTAAAATGAGAGGCATGTCAACATGCAATAGCTTGGCCATCATTAACTGAAACATTGGCTTCTCCCATCAATCAAAAATCAATCAACTAATATCTAAATCATTCACAATAATGACAACACAGTAATATCTACTCAGAACATTGTAACACAATATTGCACAAACAATTAAATGCAACACACTGCAAAAGATTCCAGGCTGTCAACAAAAGAGCAGCAGCTTTCAATTTCATGACTTCCAACAACGAACTTTTTCAGAACAGTCAAGCCTTCATTACCTGCGGGGCCTGAATGGTGACCCCTGCGGTGGTAGTCTCAAACACATGTTCATATTCTCCTGCATAACGACTCACGTCCGTGGATGTACCTGCGGTGAAGAAAATGTAGTGAGCATAGATCCATTGAAAGTGCAATCTAAGTGAATAAATGAAAAAAAAAAAAAAAAAAGATGTCATATTTGGGTGATCAATTTGCTACCTCTGCAAAGAAAACGATGACTGACAAAAATTACTTTTTTAGCACTTTTAGCACGACTGGGATAAGTGAACACTTTCCAGAAGAAGACACCTACAGCACAGACAAATATTTCTGTTTATGCACACAGCTTTGTTCGAGATCTATCTCCATGACCTTGGGATATATTTCACTTTGAAGTGGATGCTTAAACATGGCGACTGCAGCTCGGGCAGCACTGCCGTGTGAGCATGGCTACTACATACCAAGTGACCACAGAATCATTTCCATGAGTTCATACCTCCCATGTCAAATCCAATCACAGGTAAGCTTGAGTATTTCTGGTATGTAGTTTGAGCATAACCTACGACACCACCAGCTGGCCCAGAGAGTATTGCGCGAGATCCATTAAACCTAGAACGAAACACAATTCCATCCAGCTGTGATAGATTTACACCGCAGATGGCATGAAATAGTCAAAAACAAGTTGCCATAGCAACTTATGAATGAAATGCATATAAATTTTGGGTCACAAACAATCACTCTCACCAATTTTGTATTTTCTCAGAGTTAACGAAATATCAAGGTAAAACCAAAACTGAACAGTTACAGTGAACCCAGATTGAAGCGAGCACAGGTAGTTCACCAAAAGGAGGATAGCTAATTGAGACAAACATTATAGGTAACTTTTTCCACTTCCTTTCTAAGAATTGGGTATAAGAATATCTGAGTCACAGATTTGGAGTAAAAAAAAGATCTACCAATGACAAACTTCTATCAGAGAGAGCATCAGTGGAGAGAGAAAAAAAAAAACCCGTCAACTTTTGAAATATTCCACGTTGATGTCCCATTGATAATATCCATGAATATGTCTTTTATGCCTCTTCCTAGTTGGAATAAGGAAAGCTGTTTTGTCAAAGGTCATCAATGTTGACCTAAGCTCTGCGGCTCAACACTGATGGGCTTCACCCAACAGCATTCCTTCTGCAAAGCTAGGAAGAGGCAAAAGATTATAATGTAAACTGTATTTCAAAAGGACCTATCCTCCTTTATGGCAAAAATTAGTGTTTGGGGATTGTGAATTTCTCTTCTGTAAAAAAACTTCACCTAACCATCCATTTGTTTCATTAAATACGATCTAAACATTTCCAAAATATCTTCCACAGAAGAAATTGTTTCACCTTTGAGGGGACTAAAAACCATCGCTGTGTTAGTCTTGAATGTCATCTCTAAAAAGGAAGAGGTATGCAGAAATGCTATAACTTTAAGGTTAGTCAATCATCGAGGGCGGAATGAAATCCAGTTCCTCAGCTATGTTAACTATGAAAGAATCACTTGCAAGTTATTAAACATTGAAAATACTTGCATAGCACTTTTCCTGCAAAGGCTTAAAACACTTTTCAAATAGAAGAAAAGAAAACAGATTAAAGAGGCCTAATCAGTATGTTTTTCAATGTGGATTTGAAGCAATTGACCGTCAGCAAATTACGGATCTCCAGTGGAGGTTATTTGACAGTTACAGGTAAAAAGAGTAAACCAAGTAAGCAATCCACAGAGTTGCAAATCTCATCCCTACCATTTTGCATACCCATTCTCCCAAAGAACGCTAAACTGTGTATTGCATCAGTGACTCAGATTGCTTGCTGTACATAGAAGTGCTGAATATTCAAGTAACGTAATGATGTATAGTAATTTAATACACTGCATAAGCGTCGAACGGCACAAATACATGCATAAGCATACACATGTGTCTAGATATCGAGTGTGCGTCAACAGTATTCCCAGAAAACAAGTGAGCATCAGAATATTCCTCATATTCACACACCCTGTCACTTTTATCCTTTGAGTGCCATGAAAAGCGTGTTATGCAGGGCTTGCAAAATGAAATTGCTACCAGACGTAAACATTCAGCCTAGAACTGGTTGTATAGGTTGAAATTCCATGTCACATTCATAGAAAGGCAAATGTGTAAAAGTTATGTTGACACCATGTTCTACCAACACCTAACACTGTATTATGCGTTACAGTAATCATGATCTTTGCCCTTGACCTGTGACGTCATCAGTCCGGGCGGGCGCTACATCTCCCAGGTAACCACCCATAAAGTTTGAAGTTCATCCAACTTACCATCAAGGAGGAGATCGTGAAACACATTTTCCGAGCATTTTTCAGTTTTGACCATTAACCATGAGACCTTTGACCTTGTGATGTCATCAATATTTAAAAACTTGTATCCTGTCTATATGTGGTAGTTTAACAACTTTTGGATATTCACACATAGAGAAAATGCTAAAAATTTGTTTTTGTTTTCATCACCTGTGAGCCTTGACCTTTGACTTATGATGTCATATCAATCTGGCGGACACTATACACTATGACATACCCAGGCACCTATCCACCTAACCAATTTTCTATTTGTGGTAGTTTTATCACTCTGCAATGTTCAAACATTGAGATAATGCTAAAAATATGTTTTTCATTTTCATGACATGTGACAGTTGACCTATGGTGCCATTGGTCCGGTGGACACTACATGACATATCCCGGCACCTACCCACCAAGTTTAAAAGTTTATCCAACTTACCGTCTAGGAGGAGATTGTAACAAACTTTATAAAACATTTTGACCTTTAATCACATGACCTTTGCTCTAGTGACGTCATCAATATTTTTTAAAAAAATTCTTGAATTGCCTTCTTTCCATGTATAGTAGTTTCTTAACTCTAGGATATTCAAACATTGAAATAATAATTTATTATTTTTTTTTCATACACTACACGTCATGCCTGGGCACCTATCCACCAAGTTTGAGGCTCATCTGACTTACCGTCTGGGAGGAGACTGTGACACAAGTTCGGTTGTACACACACACACATTTGGACCCCCTTTCTCACCCCCTTACCCCATTGGGTAATCCTGATCCATGTCATTTGTATACCATGATGGACCGCGACATAAGAGCTACTGGCCCACAAAGTTTTGGTTAAATACTACAAGGGGTGCAAGGTGTGCTACCATTCAAGGGTCATTTTTGGCGACTTTAACCACTCCAGTAAGTACAATATCTCCTCCCTGTATACCATGTATAGTGATGAGATAACAGACTGTAAAGACACATTTGGCATACATCAACTCCAGACTCCAGCTAGGCCTCATGGGAACTGAGAAAACTGTACTAACAGTACATATGGCCTACACACATAGAGATCTCATCTCTTCCCTTTTCTCTCACCTATCCATGGGAGTCAGCCCTCCGTCAGATTGCATAAAGAGCACTCTCTTGCCATTCAGGTTGTCATGGAAACCAGATGCAAAACTGTTCAGATAGGTCTTGATGCAAGGAGTCAAATAAGCATCGGCACAAGCTGGGTAAAGATGAAAGTCAATAGTGTAATGGGAGACAACTTCAGCAAACTGTGACTCTTTGTTTGGAACCTAGTAATCCTGCCTACCCCCTCTCCTCCTTCAAACAATCATTGGTACTTGACACACAAACATTGACAGGAAAGACACGAATTCAATGCAAACATTTGTCCCTCTTAAAAACCGTAACGTAACCAAAGTGTTTCACCTGCTTTCTGTTTGAGATTTATTTGACCCAATGACACACACATCCTGACTCAAAGCTGGTCAACAAATAAACATACCTCATTGATGCCACAAACTGATTCATGATAATTTCACACGGAATGTATCTTTCTCTCGAGAATTAAATAAAGACTTTCATCAATAAAGACAAAGGTTTCTGTCACCCACCACTGTCTCAAAGCTCTGCTTTGGATAAGCTTATACTGTAAATGGATATAAAAGGTACCTGGCAACTTAAGTGACAACTTTACAATATTCCATGTTGTGTAAATCATGTACCTGCAATACATGGTTTTGTGTCAATAGTGTACACAAAATCTTGAAGTCAGTTAAGCATGCGTACCATGAATCAATGCAAGTCTGTCAAGAAACTATTTTTCAAAACCCACTTAAAAGTACATATTTGCTCAACATCTGTCATGGAGCATATTGTTTGACTCTACGGCTGAAATCTGGTACAAGTGCACAGGGGCATGTTCTACACCGATGTGTTCACCACTACGGTAAACTGAAGTTAGAGGAGGGAAAAATGCCTGCCTTCAGTTGACAAACTAATGAAATGAACTACAAAACATGTTACACAATAATATCTCGCTAAAAAAAAAAAGAAGCAAACCAGAAAACCATGAGCATTATAATACAATGCACAAACATATACCTGTGAAGCCTCTAGGTACAATTTTGACCATTTTCATCACAGCACTCGAGAGGGACACGTGTTTGAAACCAAGCTCCCTTGCGATCTCTCCAACTCTCTCCTCGTGAGCAGAGTAACTAAGATGAAATCAAGAAGAGATGGAAGACAATAAAGACCATGAAAAAGAAAAAAATGTAAGTCTGCCAAAGAATGACTTGTAAGTTACGATATTAACTTTACCTCAGATGGCTGCCTTTTTCTCATTAGGGATGTACTGATAGTCCTTGGACCATTTGATAAGGAGCATGGGCAGGTGTGCAAGTGGCACATACCGTGTTACATTACATGACATAAAGTGCAATTGTAATATACAGACATGCAGACTGAGAACGCTGTATAAAAAGCAGTGGAGGGATGCACGAGACATACAGTCCGGTGGGACTATCCAGCCGGATAGTGATGTCAAATTCGGTCCTGTTTTATTCAGGGCTACAATGCCTACAAGTATCTGATTTGAGGATAAAAGTTGGGGGATTGATCCCATGACCTCATTATGACCCCTGGTTACCACTAATTAATAATTTCACATACTTTTTCCATAGTGTGTGTCAAAACCATTAACTTAACAGGATTACAGCTCGCAGCATACGGTCATTAACTTTGTGCAACATTGGGAAGGGGGAGGTGGTATCATCTCGACTTCAAAACGGAGACTGAAGAAGAAAATAAGGAGCGAAGTGTTCCAACAGTTTTGATTCAAGAATGCAGTCTTGAAAACAAAGTGAAGTAAAAAGAAACAGAATAAATACACACAATGTCAATCATTGGAAATTTGCAAATACGTAAAACAGAGCTGTCTCAAAGCTATGGCTCACAATTACACAAACAAATATCGCTTATGGCTTATCAGTTAATTCTGTACGTTTGTACCAGTAAAGCATTGCAATGTTTGCCACTGGTGTAGTACAATCATGTTATAGTTACGTTAGGCCCAAGATAAAAAATTGTCCCTGTGCACAAATTTTGGGTTTAACTATCGAAAAGTGTGATTTGTAATTTTTAACCAAAAATGTCTTGTCCTGACTGCAGAAATCATCTCTCCAAGTGTTCAGCAATATCTTAGCAAAAAAGTACTTATTGATAAGGTGATGACAAATGTAACATGGATGTGCAATGCTGCCAAGGGGCCTTTGGGTTCTGCTTGTAAAAAAAAAAAAAATGAAAAAAACTTAAAAAAACAAGAGCCCAGGGGCACTATGATTTCTTGTGTGAAGGTGCTTATAGCTATATACCCTACATCACATAAAGATGTCTGAAAATGCAATTTAGTGGTAAATAAAAAAAAAAGTCCTTAGTGCCAAGAAGGACATTTAGCATCCTATAGTAAGTTTGCTGATACCACTGAAGTTTGAGTTTTTTTTTTTTTTTTGCCAAAGATCAACAGATAGAAGAAGCCAACCAGGTAATTTAAACAGAGAAGTCAATGGGATTGTCTGCTGATTTGCATGAGTTACTCCATTTGTATTTACATACAGGAGAGTGGAGAACTTTTTAGTGTGTACTTTCTATGCATGAGCAATGATTCAACAATTTGCACAAAATTGCAGATGTACACACTTGCGGAAGTCTGTATTCAGCACAACTCCTGTGCTGCTGCGCTAACATGTGAAGTGTCATATGTAAAAATTCACATAACACACCCATTGACCCATCTAGTGGGGTCTGAAAAGTCATACTTGTGCACGTCTGTTAGAAGATTCACCTCTCATGAGCTTTCACTAAAGGTTAATAACCTCTTAATGAGCATCATGGGGGGGGGGATAATATAACTGCCATTTTGTTTTGTCTTAACAAGACCTACTATATCCACACATCACAAAAAAGTGATACAGGTCAAATGAGGTCAAGTGAGCTAAATGAGGTCATCATATGCACTGTACAAAAACAAACAAAATTTTCCATTATGCTATCCATTTAATAAATGTTTCCTTAAAGAAACATCACTTTCTGATGTTTTGACCCTTTCATATTTGATGAGACTAATGTTACAGTACACTAATACCAATTTTTTCCTATTAAATTGTGTAACAGTTTGAACAATGGGCACCAAGTTACAGTAACCCAAAGAAATTCATGTTTTTGCCTCTGGTGATCCCAATGTCCTTAGCCAAAAACGATAGGTTCTACCCAATGTCATACTCATACACACCAAGTTTGAGAAAATCAAACACTTGCTTATTGAGTTTCATCTTGCAACATACCTCACATTCCAATGTGTCACATACACACACATATGCACACACACACAGAGACATACATACACCAACCTAACTGCATAGTTTTATTTGTTACTACAAGGAACCAATATGGTCTACACACCCAAAATTTTGAGTTAAAACGAGGAACTAGTTTTTTGGCCATATTGCCAGTACTATATTCACATTGCAGCAAAACCTCACTTGCATGAATAGTGTACAATAAGAACATATTCATTATATATTAAAATTCAAAGAAGCATCTACATGCACAACTGAATTAACAACTACAGTTGTAACATATTGATGAAAATATCATACATTTATCAGTGAGAAATACACATCTGTAATACCTGCATATTTCACTGTACCTGCATAGCTACAGTAAAATGCACTCAGTTCTGGTGATAGCTAATGGGCAAACTATGCTGTACATGCTTCATATGAGTATACAGACAAGCTCTGAGATTTTCCCAAACCATGTCAGACAGTAACTCAGAAAAGACAAAGTTTAGAAATATAGGATACGGGACAAGTGCTAACTTCAGATCTGTCCACCTCAAAAATGGCAAGCCAATCACATTTCAAATCTGAGGATTTTAAAGAAAAGCATAAATACATTACTGTTCAAAAGTGTTTGCTACACTAGGAAGATTCTAGAATTTTTTCAGCATGCTAATGCACTTGAGACGTCATCTACAAAGCGGAATGTTTTGTTCAACAAATACAATCTGTTGCTGAATTAGTCACTTTCTGAAAACGATACATCTGCGATGAAATTGCAAATTAAGCCACCGATGGAAAGCACTGATCTTGGTCTAAATAATTTAACTTGCATTTCATCAAAGTTATTTCCATCATTATATCTGACATTTTGCGGTGAGATGATGAGACTCAAGGTGGAACCATGACAGACGGCAAGTCTGTACGTTTCCATGCGACCAGATGGTAGACATGTCAATAAAGGGCCCCTGAACCACACTTCGAAAAACTTCTCCACCTGTCCACAGACTTGCTATCACAAATTTTCTCAAACAAACATGCTCCCAAGGCACTATCGACCACAACTCCCTTACAAGCAGAATCGAGAACTACTAAGCTAACTGTGTCACTTCTGAGTCTATTACTTGAGATTGGATATGCACCATTGGTCAGCTTTCCCATTGCACTCAATGAAGATGTAAGAGGATGACTCGGCATAAATTAAGAATCAGAAATCAGCCTGCAGAATTCAACCTATCCGGTGGGTTCTAGACTCAGCCTCTTTCAATAACTGAATTTAGTGGCTCAAGTCGATACCAGTCTTGAATTTCACTAAGTGGAAATTATGAGGAGTTCTGGTCGGTAACCACCGTTCTGTGAGATTTTAGACAAAGTATTGTGATTTCTTTATTAAAGTTAGAAGGGTAATTACCTCACACCATTAACACAGGTTGGCCAGGGGGTGTATTAAATCAAGCATGAAGGCAACCGATAGGAGATGGACTGTACAGTTATTGGGATCAGTCGTCATCACAAAAACCTGCCAATACAGGCACAGGTCAAATTTTCCTCTAGGCCTCAGAAGGTGCACCATACATGGAAATAGGGATTTCGGGCACATGGAAATCAAAGTTACTCTAAATACTGTACCTAGGTACTGTAACTCTAGCATCTCCCTGCTCAAAACACTGGAGCAATACAACACAACAGTTATGAGAGCTAAACAACAAAAACAGCTATCAAGATGAATTGACAAAGACCATGTTTTATTAGTATGTCAAACAATCTTTGAACATACTGCCCAGCAAAGGAAGTCAGGTACTACAGTACATCCAAAGCAAAATTTCTGTAGATTTGCAATAGTTACAGTGCATAATGCCAAGTCATTCCTACTGAGCTAAAATCAATCATTTTTTTTTTTTTTGCAGCCATTTGGATAATACAAACAATGCAGCCTGATTGAAAGAGATTCAATGATATTTGATTTCCTGTAATGAAAGAGCTCAGTCTACTGGGTATGAATGTACCGGAATTCATGGTGCTTACAAACACTGGTGGTCATATTATCTTCTACACTGACTTCAAAGTCACTGAACCATCCACATACTGCATGCAATAGAGACTTGCATACTCTTTAAGAGTGGGACTCACAGTTTGACAGTCGAGTTCCATAGTTTCGGGTCATTGACTCAACTTGAAAATGCCAAATTTCCTGGTGAAATCATCACTTTGATGAAATTCCAGATGTTTCCAGATTTAGATAAAGGTTGATGTTTTCCATTGCTGGTCTATGTTATCATACAATTGCAGATGCATTGTTGTAAGAAAATGACAATTTAGCAGAAGTCTGTCTATGGCAGATGGCATGTATAAAGAAGCTGAAGGAAAAATCATGAGCAGAAGCTTTCTCAAACTCTCCAGGTTTGGAATGTGACTTTCAGGTTGTATGGCAAACACTTCAGTGTTTGCCATTATTGAGTGGGCAATCCTGGCAAATGTTACACATGATTTAGTTTTCACCTCTAACTACCGCAAAGGACCAATTTCCTAAAGGAAATTAATGAGTATCTTTTTTGAAAAAGAGGGCACCATTTGATGCATCCTTCAATAAGATATATGGCATTTTCAGTTCTTGTTAGTGAATTAACATTCAACAATTCCAAAATAATATTGAGTACAGATAACAGTCTCACATGAAACTAATTTCTCTTCTTGTGACGAAAGGAGAGAAGAAATGAAGTGTCATTTTGTTCTCCAAATTTTACGCTTCTTTCCTTATAGTACTTTTTACAAGATTAAAATATCCTAACCAATCTCATAGCAAAAACTTTCATGTTAGGGAAAGCATATATCAGGTAGGCGTGTAAGGTAGGCGTGACAAAAAAAAGTGTCTGTATTTCACTCACGTGTAGGAGTGCATCAACACCACAGCCAGGCTCTGAATGCCTGATTTGGCGACAGCTTCCAGATCTCTGCGCAACTTCTCTTCGTCCAGTGGCTCCCATATCTCCACCTGGTTGGTAGATAAGACACCTGACAATTCAATACTGATATACCAGAATAAGCACTAGGTCTACAATGTCGATGTGCATGGGGTTCAATGTTCCCAGGGTTTGATGTTCCCGAGGTTCAATGTTTCCATGTTTTGACGTTCCCTAAGGTTCGATGTTGTGGAGTTTCTATGTTCCAGACAAAACCCTTTGAGAATTGCTGTAAATTACAGTGACATTTCTGGGAACATCAAACCCTGGGAATAACAAACCTTGTACTCATCAGCAACCATTGAAGTAATACAAAAACGAGCATCATCAAATCCTGGGAACAACGAACCCAGGAAAAATTGCTAGACCCGGCATACAAGAGATTCCTTAAAAATGGTTCTTGTCTCCACTTTTTGACTTACTTCTTCCTTCAAGCAGCCACTCCCTAATTTGCTTTTTTTTTAACATTTATGGACTCATTTTTGCAATCACATCTTGTGCCTCTGTTTCTGACATCTGATTGGGTAGAAGCGACAGATATGAAAATGGACAGAAAGAAGAAACTACTATTCAGTGGCATGCACCAGGGTTGCATGGGTTGGGGGTGGAGAGTGTCCATTACCCCATACTGACATGGGAAAGTTTCTACAACACATCCAACTCCCCTGTGGGAGGGGGGAAGATATTCCAAATCAAAGGAAACTGAGATGGAAAAAGGTGCAATCTGTGACTAGTTTTCAGATTGTGTGCTTGTGTGAAATGGTATATGATATATTCCATATTGCAAAGTTTACATTTTGAAAACTAGATCATTCATCACAATTACACACATTCTCCTGATTGGCCATTTCTCATGACTAGGTATTGGGGTCTGCTGCCCCCCCCCCTCCTCCTTTATGCACACCACTGCATCTATCTACATCATCATTTACGCGACTGATTATGCGCAAGTCAGTGTCAACCTTAAAGTTATTTAATACTGAGCATACATGTGTGCCACAGTACAATGGTTTGCTTTGCTTGACATTCTGTCCACTATATTGCCACTGTTGTATAATGACATGGCATCCCTGCTTCAATGACACAAACTGTCCCAGACAAACTGCTTACACTTAAACATTTCAGATATCTGATGTCATTTAAACTAAAATAGTAACTGTCTTTCATTGTGTAATTCTGTCAAATATCCATAATCTGAGCAACTCTCTGATAAGTCCATGTTTAATAATTCAGAGCATAACTCACAATTTTCACTATTACTAGATTAGTCAATGCTATCTTCTCTTGGTAATCTGCAGCAGTATGCCACATCCAATGCTATTCCTTCACTACCTACAGTAAACTAAGGACATAAGTTCAAACTTTCTGACTTGGCCCTGCAGTCCAAAGGCAACTTTATTTTTTTTGGGGGGGGGATGCTCTAGAAGAGCAACTGGGACAACAGCTGTTGTCAGCTTTGACTTTGTCTGTTTCAGCCAATTTCAATCTAGTTTTTCTGCTCTTTCTCAAAATAATTGTGACAGTTATTCATCAACATAATTCAATCTGGAAGAATCATTAAGAATCTTTGATGGACAAAACAAATTGGAAGAGCAATGGTACTCTTTTATCAATGTCTCTCTAACGTTCAGGAGTGGCCAACGATCTGCCACCACCTGAATCACATTTCTGAAAGACGCCACTGACCTTTTCGCCGGTGGTGCCTACGACAGTTTCGAGATTTTGAGGTTTCTCAAGTTGACAAGCATCCTTCTGAAGAATTACTCTTTCTGACACTTCGATGACTCCATCGTACAGAACGTCGGGAGCACTGATCACCTGCAAAGACAAACTGATGTGTCAAACACTGAACGAGCAACTGTCATTTGGTGAGGATCAAAATACGACTACATCATTACATAGGAACTAATGGTAGATAGCACAGCTATTACCGCAACTCCCTCACAAGTGCATTCATTTAAAGTGCATTTTGTTGCATGATTTGCTTACTTAGTTTTAATTTGGCCTAATATCATGAAAAACAATGATGTGTACTACAGTGTGATACTTGCTTGTATGGTCAAAAAGACAAGTTCTGAATTTTGAGCACCCAAATTCAAGTGTCACATGACATTAGATTTTGCTGCCGTTTTGTTTCATGCTTGAGTTTGCTTGGGCTCAAGACTACAGTATAACTATTTCCTCCAGTCTTGTGTACATGCTTCCTGTGTAGGTCTTATCCGATCAATTTCACACATGCTCTCCAGCCAATCAGTTGTGGTCAAATTATTTACACTTTAGAGTGATGACAGAAAAGTACAGAAAACAGAGAAGTATCACATTAAACTGGCATCAGTTTAGGCAGAAACCCTAATTACAGAGTTGACCACATTACACACAAAGACCAACTAAAAAATGTCTGGGCGGTGAAACACAAAATTTGTCGTGAAAATGACAAAATGATTTTTGCAGATCGAGTTTCATTCAGGACAGTGGTACAGTACCATGCAAAATCAATGCTCCACAGTGGTGTACATTGCAGTATGCAAGTGCACCCTTCATACCCCATGGAGTCAAGATAAAACAAAGATGCATCATGCAGCATGCTGAACCTTCCTACAGTAAGCTCAGACTTCCCTGCAGTATGCACAACATGCGAGTAAGCTCCACCAATGCCTCCCCATGTGACCCTCATATATTCACCTTAATTCCGTGAAAGCACCAAAACAACAAGAGTACACAAAGGTGCCAAGGCTCGTACCTGAACTCCTGAAGGTAGAGTGCCCTTAACATTTGACAAATCATAGGAACCATTTACAGAATATCAATATATCAAATCAAACTTTGTACAAGAGGATGTGTAGAACTGGTCAATTTGCAGAATTCCACAAACTGGAGCATCAACTGGCAGAACTTCAAACTTGTGGTAATTTTGACTACCACATATAAACAATGCTTGAAATCATCAATTTTCAAGTTTTACATCCAATATATAGGGCGATTCCACATGTGGTCACAAATTATATTTTTCATACTGCACTTTGCCACTTTATGCATTTGATGGACGCAATTTTACTTTCTCAACTGTACCAGTGGCAGGAAATACCATACAAAGTGCAACATCAACCAGAAGCCATACACTGTATACTTTGACAGCTGGGTTGCTCACTGTATGGTTTACGGTAGCAGCACAAGGTGGTCCTGCCTGGGACTAGAATGTCACCTACGGCACATGGTAGTGTGCTGTAGGTGACATCTCAATCATTCTCAATCAGATTTTAACTTAGTTTCATCTAGCATAAGCAAACCTGCAAACCTGTAAAGCATTCCTTTTTTCTTTACCATCCGTCCAACCCTCGGATGGCCATGCATAAAAACGGGGCCGTGCAACCTTCGAATCTTGGGCTAAATGCAGCTCACAGATCTTCTGTGCAGTCTGCACAACGATTTTCAATTTAAAAAGATCAGTCCCATCGATAATACAAAAGGACAATATTCTTGCTTATTGAATATTCAAAATCAGGTGGTTTACGTTGGCTATCATTTGTTAAGGGTATCCAGTGAAGACACTAAGTGTCAGCAAAGGAATCTCCAGATGGGCAGTATGATCTCATTAGTAGCTCTTTACTTATTAGTTCACATTTAGAGAGGCACACTTGAAATATCTGTAACAAACATGGCTTTCCCATCATAAAAGAGGAAAGCGAAGGAAGAAATTCAGAAATTTCAAGACAAAAGGATCAGAAAAAAAACTTCTTCATCTAGATGGGCATGTTGGAGTAACATTTGGGAGGGTTTCTTGAAGGGGATGAAGGTAAGACGCCACCTCATACTTTCCTCTGAGGGTAGCTGCAACATAATTTGGCCCAGTGTCCAAAAGTTTGCACACCCCTGCAGCAACGAATGACGCCCACTGCAGATCCCTTGCCTTACCTGTAAGTCTGTCTCTGTGTGCATACACAAAGCTGGATGGTATGTTTCACTCATGCAGTGACATATACTGTACCTGTACTCAATTGAAGATGTATTCACCAGGAATGCAAAAATATTACTTTGATATCATACTGACTTATTCTAAAAGATAATGTACACTACAGGGATTTCCAAAGAAAGATATTAAAGAGCATATATGAAATAATTAACTTAAGTTGCATCAATGCAGCTGATCGATACACAAGTAAAACCCTATTGACACTACAGTATGGTTTTGTGAATACAGTATAGATCTGGAGCACGGTACATGCTACACTAACAGTACAACCATATCCATCTGCCATGGGCAGGTTTTGGAAGCTTAATGGGGAGTTAAAAATTACAAGGAAAACACAGTAAACTAACCAGGTCAAATATTTTTGGTCTGGCTTGATTACCAATATGCAGGAGGTCCTTGAAGCCTTTAGTGATGACTAAGGCCATCCTTTCTCCCTTACGTTCTAAGAGAGCATTGGTCGCCACTGTAGTACCCATCCTTATCCATTCAATGAGTGTGGTGTCCAGAGGCTTCTCTGGGGGCATTGCTTGTCCCGTTTCCTACAAAAATACAAGCATGAAAAAGAGTCTAGTTAGTAAACATATGTGTCTGTCTGTCTGCATGTGTGTTTGTCTATCTGTATGCTTGCTCATCTACATAGCTACAGTTTGGGAATCTTGAGAATCCATATTTTTAGTTCTCACTCATGCATGTACAAATTGTTTAAGCTGCCTCAGTGCATATCTATTGGTGTTGGACAGCTGCGCATGTGTAAATACAAGCATCTCAGGTATGACTTTGGTTTTGACAAGTTTATGTGAACATGTACTGCACTGTACAGCACCCTTCACAAGGGTGTTGGTGAAAAATGTTATATATGTGCCATATTGGCGCACCATGTGTGTTTCGGCGTTCCATAAAAAAGGCACGTGAATAAATCCTCTTCTCACTGTTGTCAAGTAAACCAGATGTCCGAGTAATCTTTCATTCGTTCCATGCCTCCTAATATGTTACACTGGCGACGAAGATCGCGAAAAACCCACTGGGAAGAGCAAGTTACGCCATCTGCAGGTCTCCAGTTATATTTCGTTGGTAAAATCTGGAGGATGCCAACGCTGGAGCGAGATTAATTCGTTGGCTGCGGTAAGACGCGAGTGTGCTGTATACTGTAAGCTGTAGTGCTGTTGAGCTGATTATAAAGTCAACGTAGATGCAGTGTAGACTCAGTCCACAGGATTGTACATAGTAGTTAGTGCTGCCAGTGCAACTGCAAGTAACGTAGGCTACTGTACTGTTCGTGAATACTAACCAGGTTGTACGCTTGACAATGGCTAGCAATAAGGGATTTATTGGAGGCGTGGGTCGGTTCGACCATGCTATCGAGACCTTTACGTCATACACTGAAAGGCTAGAGATGTTTTGTGTAGCAAATAACATTGTTGAGAAGATGGGGGATACCCTAGAAATAATTGCAGAGCGTAAAGCCATACAAGAAAAGAAAAAAGCCATCTTTTTTAGTGAAGTTGGACCTGAGGTCTACTCAGTATTGAGTAACCTTGTAGCTCCGGATAAACCGAAGGACAAAAGTATCACTGAAATTTTTACCTCATTGAAGCGGTATTATGAGCCAGTTCCACTTCAAATCTCAGAGAGTTTTCACTTCAGAAAGAGGGATCAGAAATCGGGTGAGTCCGTCAGTGACTACATGCTTGCCCTGAAGAAACTTTCCATCCACTGTAATTTTGGCAATTACCTGAATCGAGCTTTGAGGGACCGGTTGGTATGTGGTCTTAGAGACGAGAAGATTCAAAATAAGCTTTTAAACACGGACAACCTTACCTTTGATGATGTGTGTCGCACAGCAACGGCAATGGAGATGGCGTCCAGGCAAGCTCAAGAAATGCGTCCAGGTTTAGGTCATCCTAGCTCAGGGTCAGTCAATCAAGTACGCAAAGGTGTCGCTCCAGTGAGTAGCAAGAATTTCAAGAAGCCTGCTATATCGTGCTATCGCTGTGGGAAAAATCATTTGGCTCGAGACTGCCCGCATAAGGAAGTCATCTGTCACAAGTGTCAGAAAAAGGGACATTTTGCCAAATATTGTAAAACAAAAAAGGATTCAGTGAAGCCACAGGGTGTGGTAAAGTCTGTTGAAGAAAGTAATCAAGTAGATGATAACAGTCTTGGTGTGTATAGTGTAATGTCCATAAACAGCCTTAGTTCATCTAAAGGTTATTTTGAAACAGTATCTCTTAATGGAACACAGTGTAGAATGCAAATTGACACGGCAGCAGACTATACTATTATGTGTAAGTTTATGTATGACAGGGAGTATAGCCATATACCACTTAAACAGTCAAATATTAAGTTGTGCACATATACTGGGAATTTAATCACTGTTTGTGGAGAAATTCAGTGTGCAGTGGAGCACTCAGGTCAAAGGTTGACCTTGCCGCTTGTTGTAGTTGACCATGAGGAAAAACCAGCCTTGTTGGGAAGAAATTGGTTGGAAAAACTGAAACTTAATTGGAACAAAATATTTAGTGTCACTAGTGTTAGTAAGACACACGTGTCAGGTACAAGTGGGTCCAGTGCAAAAGATAGATTGGATCTATTACTGCACAAACATAGTAACCTCTTCCAAGATAGTTATGATGGATTGAAGGGCTATGAGGCACACATTAGAATGAAACCTGATGCTACACCTGTATGTCATAAACCACGTAGGGTACCGTACGTACTCAGAGAGCCGGTAGAAACAGAATTGCAGAAACTAGAAGCAAATGGTGTAATTGTTAAAGTAGATAGGTCCAGATGGGCAAGTCCTATTGTAGTTGTTCGTAACACAGATAAGTCTGTGAGAATATGTGGTGACTATAAGGTTAGTATTAACCCATTTGTTGAGGATGAGCAAGTCACATTACCAACCACACAAGATTTGTATGTTCAATTGTCAGGGTCAAAAGTGTTTTCAAAGCTTGATTTGTCGCATGCATACGCTCAATTAAAAGTTGATAAGGAAAGTAAAGAGTTTCTTACTATTAATACTCATAAAGGTCTGTACTCTTACTTAAAGCTGCCCTATGGTGTCAAGTCAGCACCAAAAATGTTCCAAATGAAAATGGATCAAATTCTGCAAGGGATCCCAAAATGTGTGTGTAAACAGGATGACATCCTGATTGGTGGCAAAACAGAAAAAGAAAATCTTGACATTGTGGAAATGATCCTAGAGAGATTAAGTGAGTACAATGTTCATTTGAAACTTTCAAAATGCAAGTTCCTTCAGTCAAATACAGTGTATTTGGGTTTTAAGTATACTGGTGATGGTTTGAGACTGGTGGAAGACTCTGTTGAAGATATTAAGAATGCTGCACATCCAACGAATGTCTCACAACTTAGATCATGGTTAGGCATGGTTCAGTATTATCACCAATTTTTGCCTGACTTGGCAACGGTTCTTAGTCCTATGCATCATCTTCTAAAGAAAGGTGTTGAGTGGAAGTGGACAAGTGATTGTCAAGCAGCATTTGACACATGTAAGCAGAGTCTAAAAAGTGAAAAACTCCTGGTACACTATGACCCAAAACAAAAATTGAAGTTGGCCTGTGATGCATCTTCATATGGCCTTGGTGCTGTACTATCTCATGAGTTCGAAAACGGTGATGAGAAACCAATTTGTTATGCGTCCAGAACCATGAGTTCGAGTGAGAAAAACTATTCCCAGATAGAAAGGGAAGCACTATCACTTATTTTTGGAGTTAAGAAATTCCACGATTTTTTGTATGGCAGAAAGTTCACACTTGTAACAGATCACAAGCCACTATTAGCTATTCTTGGACCTAAGTCAGGGGTTCCTACGATTGCCGCAGCTAGAATGCAGAGATGGGCACTAGTGTTATCTGCCTATGATTATGATATTGAATATAGGGACTCTGCATCCCATGCAAACTGTGATGCATTGTCCAGACTCCCAAACAAAGAGTCTAGTCAGGTAGGAATGGAAGGTAGCATATTTGCCGTTATGTCATAGATGATAGTTTTCCAATAGTTGCAGAAGATTCGGCCAAAGCCACTAGAGTAGATCCAGTGTTAAGTAAAGTGCATCAAATGGTTTTAAATGGTTGGCCACAGCAAAGTGACCAACTGTCAGAGGCATTTAAACCTTACATTCAAAGAAAAGATGAACTTTCTTGTGAACAAGGTTGTGTATTGTGGGGTACAAGAGTTGTGGTTCCAAAGTGATTTCATGAGCAAATTCTTGATGAGCTGCATTGGGAGCACCCAGGTATTTGTAGTATGTAGGCTATTGCACGCAGCTTCGTGTGGTGGCCTAAATTAGATGCTGATATAGAGAAAAGGGTTAAGGAGTGTTCAGTGTGTCAGAAGGTTAGAGCAACTCCAACCAAATTACCCCTTCATCCATGGGTCTGGCTGGCCGTCCTTTTCAAAGAGTTCATGTTGACTTTTGCAAAGACAAGAAACAGTATTTTCTCATTTTAATAGACTCTCATTCTAAGTGGGTGAAAGTAAATAAGCCAATGGTTAAAACTACTGTAGATCGTACCATTGAAGAATTGAGACTTATATTTGCCAACCATGGCTTGCCAGAACAACTCGTAAGTGACAATGGACCTCAGTTTACTGCCTATGAGTTCCAAATGTTCTTAAAAAGGAATGGTATCAAACAGGTTCTTGTAGCACCCTACCATCCAGCCTCTAATGGGGCTGCGGAGAGAGCTGTTCGTTTGTTTAAGGATCCTTTCACCAAACAGGTTATTGAAGGTCACAAAGGGTGATCGCTTAAGCATAGACTTGCAGATTTCTTGTTGCACTATTGAAGTACACCACAAAGTACTACTGGAGTTAGTCCAGCAGACTCTTTAATGAAAAGACAGCTACGAACTAGATTGCATTTGTTGAGACCAAATCTGTCAAAGAGAGTTGAAACCAAACAAGAAAGTCAGAAGCTACATTTTGATAGAAATCGTAAACCTGAACGAGAGTTTGAAGTTGGAGACATTGTCAGGGTTCTGAATACCAGAGCTCACTCTAAGCTAGACAAATGGTTACTGGGGGCAGTAATTGAAGTTAAGGGACCCAGGAACTATTTGGTAAAAGCTGGTTCAGGTAGCAGATTAGTTCATGCAGATCATTTAGTCCGGGTGTCCGAACAGGAGAGGGAACATGGTGGTTCAGGAGAGGCATTTGCTCTACCAGCAAGCTACTCAGAAAAGGAGAGGGAGCTACAAGTTACTAACCCACCTTCCCAGGGCCCTCTTTCCACTCCTGCTCCTCATCTTTCCACTCCCACTCCTCAAGCGAGGGAGGCTTCCACACCTCCATCTGTATCTTCTAGGGACCAAGGCGAACAGACTTCTGAAAGTGGTCTAAGGAGGTCAAACAGGGTAAGGAAACCTGTACAGAAATTAAACTTGTGAACAGCAGGAAAACTTACCATTATGTTTATTTGGCCTTACACTACTCAGGCAATCTCAGCATTGTATTTCTGATGTTAAAGACAATTCTTTTGTTTAAGGGAAGGCAGTGCTATATATTTGCCATATTGGCGCACCATGTGTGTTTCGGCGTTCCATAAAAAAGGCACGTGCATAAATCCTCTTCTCACTGTTGTCAAGTAAACCAGACGTCCGAGTAATCTTTCACTCTTTCCATGCCTCCTAATATGTTACAAAAAACACCAGTGACAGGTATACAGTAGTTACACTCAGTGCTACAGGGCGTGGACACATCCCTGGTATCATGAATTCATTCCATGCAACTACTGTACTACATGTTTCTCCTTTCTACTATACTGTAATAAGTGCCAGATTTATTATCCTCAAATATTAAATTGATCTAATCCAGTACTTCCCTAAAGGCCAATTCTAGTTGTGATCCTGCAGTGACATACATGTTTAAGTGAAAGGAGGTTTTTCTTTTGGCATATAGATGCACATTTGTGAGAAAAAAGTGAGTGTGTTCCTCAGGACGGTTGGAAAATTTTGCTGCATCAGACTGAAACCTTCTGCTTAGAAGTGTACATGGTGAAGGCATGCCTTTAACCATGGACAGGTATACAGTTTTCCCAATTACTTGAGGATACTAAAATTAAGGTTACCTGACCTCCTCCAGTTGATCAGCCCTGTAAACATACACCTTTAACCATCGGAACTTTTAAACTTTTCCACAGTCGCTTGATTCTAATGTACCGTTCTATCAGTTGCTGCCAATGATCAATTCCCAACGTACCATCAGAAATGCCAGTTCAGTAATTGTTCAGTAATGCCTCCATGATCTCAGCACACAGCTCTTCCCAGACCGCGTAAGTTGCAAGTTACATGTACACATGTAATAATATTGTGACTGTTCATGTTATGAACATTAACAAACCAACAAAGCTGTTTATAATTGTATGCACGCCAACTTGTGTAATTTTCTCTCCTGTCGCAGTGTGGTATACACCGTAACACCAAGTTTATTGACGTAAATTTCGACTCTTTCCAATACGGCTAGCATGGTACTTGGTAGAACTTGAGTATTGCTAGCGGCTGCAAATACCTCTAAACGCTGTCAAACTTCACAGTGAGAAAACTCATAAGAAGTCAAGCCATGGAGCTATCTGTAATAGCTTCATCACCAAGGAACTGGCGGACGAAGCTAAACCTACCTCTTCTAATATCCTTCGGATCCCTTCTCGTGGTGCATCGGGATAGTTTGCAGGGTCCTCTGAAAGTAATTTCATTACCCTAGTCCTCCCACCTGGACAACGAGCATATACATCGGTAAAAGTGCCACCTCTGTCAATAGCAAACTGGAAACCGTCCATTTTGTCACCTGAGAAAGTTCAGTTCAAGGTGTGATTTGACTTAGTAATTTTTGCCCGATGTGTAGGACGTATACAAACTTGTAGCTATATATTGCGCAAGAGACATGATAAACATTTCACCTAACGTGTTGACATGACCTGATAGAAAAAAAAAAACGTGGATCGTGGCTACGGTAGCTCACAGACGACTAGAGAAGTAAAAGAAATTTAAATCACATTACCTCTCAAAATTTTAAGGTAAAATTCAAAGTCCAAATTTCGAGACGCTAAGTCAAAATTTTGATATATCATGTGACAATTTTGGGATATATTAATCAAAATTTTGAGACAATTACTCTTAGTTTTGAGATAATGCAAAACTAAACTAAAACCTGTGGTAATTTCTTTTAGTTATCGGCGTTTATCAGCCGTCGTAGTTTGTCTTGTTTGTTGGCGCCGTGCAAAAACATACAGCACAGTCACAGTTGGATATTTCTGTGAGTTTTAACTATCTTTGACCACTAATCGAAAAATGTTTACACTGTTTTTCAGGATAACCCTCCAAAGTTATGCTTGAACAGATAGATCATGACATCATTGACGGATTTAGGCCTTGCTGAGGGGTCAAACTGGTGGTGCAGTGATACGGGAACTCCAAGGGAAGGGTTTCCATAATTTAAGCCTCAGATACGATTTGGTGCAACATATGGGTGTTCAATAATTGAGAACATTTTCTTACAGAATTCTCGTAGGTCTACTGGTACTTGGGGGTCATCTTTTTGTGGGGGGGGGGGGGGGTGGGGCTATGATCCCCATTGCCCTCCCTCCTCGATCTGCCAGTGCTGTACATGTAACTAGAAATTCGACAGAAGGAATTGGTGAATGGTGCCGGCAAGATTTGCGGTAGCTTGCATATCAAAATGGTGAAACAGGTGTAGCTGAAAGGGTACAATAAGACGAACCCTAACGCACGTTTGTCCTCAATTTGCATTCGTCACAAAAAAAAAAAAAAAAAATGGAAAATGTTTTGAAGTTGTGCATATTAGTTATATCCAAAGCTCGCAGTCGCCAACCCCCTGCCCTATGTTGCTGATTAGTCTGTATCTAAGGCTAAGGTTATAGTTTTGTAAAAAAAAAAGAAAGCAGTGGGCTTGAGACTCCCTGTTTCCCCGAATGCAAACAGACTTGAGCAAAGCATTGAGATGGGGGATGTAATAACTCCATAAAAGTCATACGCTCTCTATACAGACTTGCGTGGCCTACGGTATATCGAGGAAAAAGTGATAAAAATACTTCTTAGATTGCAGGAAATGACACTTCTCAGTCTCTCTGGCCTTCTTGTTGATTTCTTAGAACATAAGTAAGCAACGTATACGACTTTTACAGGGCATCTTATGGGGCTTTTGTCCTCCTATGCCGTCAAACTTGCTAGGTTAAATTTACACTCCCAATAAGAAAATGTTTATTGCTGTATTTTTCTTATTTCAGGTTACAAAAACTGGAGAGAGGAAATGTGTAAGTGTACCCTGCTCTCAAAAAAGTGGAGAAGACATGTGCCTCCCCCCCTAAATCGACGCCCATGTAAACTCCCCCATATGGCCAGAAACGTCACTTCCTGGGTGTACTTAGCTGCATGTACCGGGACTCTCATTATGCAATTTCTCGGTCATTGAGGCAACATCAATCCATGAAAAAAATTATAATAACTGTTATTGTTTTTATCCAGAATATTTATCAGGTGGTCTGAAGGCCCCTTTTGGGCTCACCGCCCGGACAATCTAGGCGGAGCACCACCATCATACTCAAAATGTGATTGAAGCCATCCATGTCCACATGCTCCCCCTTGGCGCCACTGTAGCTGAACAATCTTGCAGGAATCTGGAACATTTTTTTTTTCACAACGATTACTTGACACATTTGGACTGTAACTTTTAATTGACCCACCAATGACTTGTACATAGGCCTACCACAGTGAAGACCAAAGTAGGCCTTAGTTCAATCAACGTTTGGATATTACCCCTTCATTTTGTTTCTTTTTTTTTTGAGATCGTGACCTCTGTTAACCTGAAGTGACCTTTGATCCATAACATATGAAAATGAACGCTCTCAGCGTAAAGTTCCAGCAATAGACGTCAAGACACTTTTCGTCCTTTTTAACTAACTGCGAGTGACCCCAAATGAACTTTCACTTCCGTGAGAAACAATAACGATGGCATATATACTCATAAAGGAAAACATGTATCTGTAGTTATAAGTTCCAGTAAGGTTTCCTTCTTGAGATTCCGTGTTTTACAAGGTTTTCAAACCTTCAACCGTTTTCTGACATTAATGACCTTTGACTTCCTTTTACTTCAACCTCTGGTTATGTCAATTGATGAAAAGATATGATGTACTCCGAATGGATGTCCAAAGGTTCATATGGCTAAGTTTGAAGTGAATTCCAGCAAGCTTCCTTCCTCGAAACAGCATGTTTACAAGTTCTTAAACTATGACCTCCAGTATGACCTGAAACTGTGACCTTTGACCTCCAAAGAACCAACATAGATTGTCTACTCATAGCTACCAATGCTTTCATTGGGAAGTTCCAGCAATATTCACTTCTTAAGATGTCTTCTTCAAAATCATTTTAGGTCTTAACCTATGGTGACCTGAACGGCTTTTTAATCTTTCTTTACGAAATCACAATGGCCAACACACCATTTAAAGTTCAAACAACTTTTCCTTCTTGACATTCCGTGTTTGGAACCCAAGGTATCACACAAACACAAGCCATTACCTTCGCAAAGATTCCTTCTGAAAGGAATCGAAAATAGCTCTCCATAGCTATTCCAGCCAACACACCGGATTTGGTCCCAGCTGGATATTTTCTTCGGTTTAGTAGGGCTGAAAGGGAGTTGGGATACGGTTGGACTAGGCGTTTGGGTCAAGGTGAGCCCCAGTTGGGCTGACATGATTTCAATTACATTACATTCCAATTTCATGAACGACGGATTCTGTTTTGAAAATAATCAATGTTTTTATTGTTTCAAGTTTCAAGTTTATTTTCCACTCTCCTTGACATGTGAATAAAAGCAAATATAATTATTGATACAAAATTCAATTAAAATTTTTAGCACTTTAACACGCTATTTGAGAGTGGAAGGACCAGAAGCAGTAAAGTGAATACTTTTGGACTCTAACCCTTCGAAAAAAGAAAAGGAATGCAACACCAATTGAGATGAGAAAAAGGAAAATAAGAAAAGTAGGAAAAATGCAAAACATTCATTATAATATCATAGATTAAAATAAAATCACAACAAGAAACTAGTGATATCTGACATGTCAAGCAGGCTTTGTTTGAATTTTCTTTTGAATACGTATAGCGAAAAAAGTTGCTTTATTTCGTGATGCAGTGAATTCCAGAGCTGGACACAAGTGTTTCGAATTCGATTTTGGTTGTGCTCAGTTCTAGAATAAGAGTGAACTTACGATTGCCTGTTGCGTGTATTGAATGAATAAAAATGATTGAAAACATCAGGAAATGCATAACGATATAACCTGTACATTAAATTAAATGCACTGAATTCTGCGCATTAAAACACTGAAATAAATAAACTAGTTTCAGAGAGGAGTGATGGATAATTTCCTCTTCTGTGCCCAATCTGGTCTTCGTTGGCCCAATATTACTCTTCTGGGCCCTAATTGGCCCAAACTGGGATGGAAATTGTTCCAAAGAAATACCGAGAGAAATCCCGTGTGTTAGCTTTCCTTGCATGTTGCAGGTCTTAATTCTTTTGTAAGTCTGGAAGTTAAAGGCACAGGGCATGTCCCCACCGCACATCATCTGTATAATATAAAATATCAATTTATAATAGAAGGTAATCCAATCAGATCATGCATGAGCCCATGAAAAGCCAGGTGACATTTACAGAACAAACACATCTGACCCCAGTTCTTAGCCAAAGAGTAGAGGAGTGACAGATTAAAGTGGACTACACTGGGGTTAACCAATGCTGACCCAAACGTAACCCCAGATTTACCCCTGAACTGGCCGAAGGAGCATTGGTGTATGAATATTTATTACATGAGTCTTATATCATTTGCATAAATGAGGCTAAACATAGTAAATACATAAATACACTTAAACGATTTGGGGTTTAAATCGTGGAGTAAATACACACTTGACAGGCTTTGGGTAGAAGTCGTTGTTGTTGCTTTCTTTTGGTAAACAAGTGAAATGGTTGCCCTCAAACTGAAATATTGCAATATTTTTTTATATACAAGATTGATCATCTAGCACAATCATTAATATAATAATAATAATATTGGCAACTTATAAAGCGCAATCTGCCGAGGCCTCAAAGCGCTGTACAATAAAAAGTAAAAACAGTTTATGTAGAACCAATACAAAATCAAAACACATTAAAAGTGAAATCTATAAAAACAATAGAACTAAGAGCATAAATAACGAAAAAAGGTAAAAGAATATGTAAATTGTAGGTAAACCCTCAAAATGGAAACGTAAGAAGAAAACGCAGAATAAGAATGAACATTAAAAGATTAAGGAGATTAAAAAGGGCAAAATCCAAAGTAAATTCAATAAACAAGTCAAATCGGAGTAAGAATGAAAAAATGGAAAACTATCAGGAACTAGAAAATAAAACAATCAAAAAATTAAAAAAATGAGTTCTCACTGTACAACAATTGAGAAGAATGCGACTTAAGTCTAGATTTAAAACTTTCAAGTAAAGGAGCAAGGCGTATTTTGGCGGGAAGTTTGTTCCATAATTTAGCAGAGGCAAAAGCAAAGGATCTATTTCCGTAAAATTTAGTATAACAATTAACTACGGTTAGATAACCATCAGATGAGGACCTTAATGTACGTGAAGGCTGGTACACAAGTAAAGGATCTGATATGAAAATAGGTGCCATTCTGTTTAATTCCTTGTAGGTAATCATTAAAATTTTGTAATTTACCCTTTGTTTTACTGGGCGCCAATGGAGACGTTCGAGGATAGGTGTAATATGTTCATGCGGTGGAACGCAAAGGACTATTCTAGCAGCAATGTTTTGAACCCGTTGAAGTTTTACCAATTCACGTTGGGGTAAACCAAATAAAACAGAAATGCAAGAATCTAATTTGGAAGTCACAAAGGCATGCACAAGCTTTTCAGTAGACTTTTGATTCAGATAAGGGCGTATCTTGCCGTTTTTTGTAAACTAAGCAAAGTACTCTTGCATACATTGTTTACGTGAATTGACATGTTGAGAGAAGAATCCATGGTAACACCAAGGTTTCTTGCTTGTGACGAAGGTTCAATTATGGTGTTACCAAATCTGTGACAAGGAGACCATTCAGTTTTGATGAATTTTGACTTGAAATACAAGAGCTCAGTCTTTTTATCATTTAATACCAGCCCGTTATTTTTGCATCATGAGCGGATGTCATCAATACAAGCTTCAATTTTCTGTATTGCTTTTAGACGGTCTTTAGGATTAAAAGTGCAGTACACTTGGGTATCATCAACTAAACCACACAGTTTAAACCATGGGATGATATTATGTCTTGCAAAGGGGCACTAAACAAAGTAGAATATAATCGACCAGCTACTGAGCCCTGTGGCACACCGCAGATTAAACTAACGGGATCGGACATAACGTTTCCTATGGCAACAGATTGTGAACGGCCATTCAGGTAACGCGTAATCCATTGTAATGCCTTTCCCGTTATACCATATCTATTGAACAGCCGATTTAATAGCTGGTCATGATCGATAGTATCAAATACAGCACTGAAATCTAAGAGCACCAACAAAACTTCTTTTCGTTTATCCAGAGGAGATAAAACATCATTCTGCACCTTCAACAATGCAGTTTCCACACTATGGAAGCTTCTATAGGCAGATTGCATTCGAGAATAAAGATTACATCGTCTTCTAGTGGTTCAAAAGTACATACATTAGACCACCGTGTTCGCAGTAATTTTTTGAATCACTTTGGATTTGGGAAGGGAATCCGGTTGCCTAGCGACTGATCCAAGATGTAGTTCGAAATGGTGTCAGTATCAACCGGGCCCAATATTCCCTACTCACCCCAAAACGTTGCCCAATCCCAACGCAACATTCTGAGGATTATGGAGAATTCCATACAATAGAAATCCCAACTGGACCATATTATGTGAGGCCAAGAACAGTCCCATGAAATTTTGCTACCAGCCACATCTGGCCCGGTTACCTGGTCAAATCAGTAATCTGGCAGTGGGGGTACCAGGATTTCAGACTTTTTTTGTGGGGGGGGGGGAGGGCAAAAAAAAACTGTAGGGGGATTTCACATGCATCGCGAAATTGAGTTTTTAGCAAGAGCTTTGGCAAACGGAGTCCAGGGATCTAAGTGGTAGGGTCAAAGAGCAAAGTCCAGGTGTGGGTCCAGGGGGCAAAGCCCTGGAGGCTCTGAGGTTTTAGCATATCTCTGAGTGAACAATTAAATCCCAAGATAGTTATATTTTTGTCCTAAGTACATAATTTAAACGCATAGATTTCAAACGATTTAATCAATTTTGGCTCTTTCTCTAAGTTGACAAGATTAAGACTTAGGATACCTCATGAGTTCCAGCGGCAAAGTCCCAATTGGACTGCGGGGGGGGGGGGGTCCCTGAAGCCCTAAGTTTTAGCATATCTCTGGGAAAAATTAAATTTTAGAATAGTTATACTTTTAATTCGAAGTACACAGTTTGACTATTCCTCTAAGCTGACATAAAATTTAAGAACCCCATGGGGAGGGAGAGGCGGTCAGGGGGAAACTTCTAGAAGCTCCGAAGTTTTAGCATATCTCTTTGCGAGTCTCTTTGACTTACTAGAACAGAAACATAAATGCAAAATAACGAATATAAACAGGAAATAGACATATACATGTATGTATTTGTCAGGTCACTTCAACTGGGTGTTTGAGTGTGTGTGTGTGTGTGTGGGGGGGGGAGGGGGTGACAGCTGGGCGAAAGACACAGGTGTGTCCGAAATATATACTTTTTCTGTAAACATATTTGTGCTTCTAATATTGTCATGTTTGTGATGTTTTCTACTGCAGAGTCCTGGACTCTGATTGTGGTTCATTTGTTCAACCAGGTCACGCAAAAACCTAATATTTCTCCGATAAATTTACCTGGAATAATACATGTCTGCGTATCTCCAATAATATCATTAAGGAGAACTTTTAAACGGTTTGCCAAAGCCTTTGCACTCATCTCATAGTTTGTGTTTAATATAGAAATAGGCCGATAATTACTTAAAGAACATCGGTCCTTGTCCGGCTTACAAATGAGGGTGATAATATTCCCCTACTTTGTTCATTAGATAACGGGTGAAAAACCATTATCCTATAAACCTATTAAAACCATAGTTAAGTGAATGTATAACCAAGGGTTTTTAATACCAATACTAGGCCAAAAATGTTTATAAAAGTCAGTGGAAAACCCATCGGAACCCGGCGACTTTCCGTTTTGCATGGACACCAGTGCATTATCACACTCTTGAATAGAAAGTGCAGTACACCCTCGCACCAGGGTACTGCCATTGGACAAAAGACAGCTCCCTGCTCACACGAAGTGGAATCGTCATGTCCATCATATACAGAAATAAGATCATTGAAAATGTAGGAGGAATCAGAGAGAGTTCGAAGACTAAAAAAACTATGAAATTGACCGATTTCATCTAAAATCTCGGGATTTTAGTAACTACATTCTTATCCTCAATAAAATGATATTTTTTTTTTCTGGTTTTGCCACTATTTTTGTTGAACGTGTCAAAATAAAAAATGCATGTGTATAAAACAGAAAAAATTATAGCGAACATTCCGAGAAAGGTATATTTCCTAATTTGTATATTTCACAGGGGGTGTTATGATATTAGTCATTTCGATGAATTCACTGCATGAACCGCAGTGTTTGCGTCTCCTTTAACTTACATGAAAAAAACAAAACAAAAAAAAAACAGAAAACATACCACCCGAGTATCACAGTGGATGGTAGGAGAACTAACATGAAAATGTTGGAGTAAGTGTGCCAAGAGGTTTTCATAAGATTTGGTACTAAGCAACTATCAATTGCAAGACTGAACTTAAATATCGTATGAGGTACAATGGCTGTGCATCATTCATTTGTATTTCTTTCATTCTAGATTCAGCTCTGAGTCATTCCTAAGACTGACATGAAAGGAAACTTGAAGGATCGTAATCGCAAAAGTCGCAGTCACATCATGTTGCCGATGAACCCGTCATGTGCTTAAGTAAAAGTACTGTTCATATACAGTTTTCAGTGTCGTTAACAACGTTCCGTTAGAATTTACTTATGAAATCTCACATGAAATTAAGTTATTTTCTTGTTCGCCACTGTATGCTGGCATTGTACATCTAAATTGTAGAAAGGTAATTTGCGTACAGGTAATTTAATGGTGAAGTTCCACTGACCCATGGTTACAGTTTTTTTAAATTGTCTGTACATCGCTAAAAAAGGGCATTTTTCGTATATCTGAAAAAATGCAATTAACTAAAAAACAAAACAAAAAAAAAAACCCAAATCAGGGAGCAAACTAAATGTCCAAGTCAAGAAACCTTTTGATACATTGCCAATATTTATGAAAAACGTTTGACAACCAGCGTACCAATTCTGAAGTTCAAACGCCTTACATCTCTTGAGATATGGTGTCTTCAAGGTTTTCAAACATAAAAAATAACATAACTCATCGAATCCATCAAGAGCTGCCAATATAAACAGCTTTAACTTCCAGCAACATCCAGATTATGAGATATCTATCTTTAGTAGGTTTTCAAACTTCCACCTCTGGTGACCTCAAATGACCATTGACCTCCATGACAAACAACAAGGATCATCCACTCACAATATATAACCTATGGGCCGAGTCTGACTTTCCAGCAACTTTCCCTTCAGAAGATGTTAAAATGATCCTTTTTTAAAATTATAACCTCATGTGACCTTGACACTCCCCAAAACATGACTGAGATCATCTACTCATTAAGAGCTATCAATGTTTACAGTTTGAAGAACAAGCAATATTCAGTTGCTGAGGTATCTTCCTTAATAGGTTCTCAAACTTTAACCTCAGGTGACCTTTTAGCTACGTAAAACTTAACAGGGCTCATATATTCACAATGGACAGCATTCACATCCAGTTTGATTTCCAGAAACTTCCCCTTATTGAAATACCATGTTTACAATGTTTCACTTGTTTGCAGATCAAAATGCTTTGCTTACTCCCATTTTACTTCAGGTAGTCCCACTAGCCAACACTGGAAAGTGTTGGTGAACACTACTATGTCAGAGTGATGGTACCCTATATGCATGGATGGTGCCATAAAATTGATACATTTTCTAATTTGGTGCATCGACCCAAGGGGAAACACTGGATACAGATGACATTAATTTCTAAAAGGTTGGAACTGTAAGAGGTGGGGGGAGGGGTAGTGATGTCTTATCCAACACCATGCTGATAGTATTTCAAATGTAATCTTGCTACAGGTTACAAACCTTTTCAATTTCAAATCAGATGACGACACTGAGAAGCTGAGAATAAAAGCTCATTTCAATGACATTTATTCATTTCTAGACAATTTTATTGACACTTTTCTCTTCACTGTACATTATGCAACAATTGACATCTTCTTAAAAAAATGACTGCTTATGTCAGCGTTCATTTATCCTCTAATTGGATAAATGCATGAATAACTACAACAAAAACCAAAAGGACCACGACGAATGGTAAGAACAGAACAAAACGTACACTGCTTGGACTAACAGTGCGTGAAAGGGTGGGGGGGGGGGGCTAGTGGAGAAAGTAAAAGCACATTTCTAACACTGCTGAGCTCAAAGATACACTTCTGCAAATAAAAAAAAAAAAAAATCTAGGTGCATCGATCTCAGAGGTATGTTGCTGATGGAGATTCAGACAGACAACACAAACTCCCTTGTATTGCAGAGAAGAAAAAAAAAAGACAACAAGCTCTATCCCTTAACGCAACCACTGCGTCTGATCATTTTGCACCCATGCTGACATTACACGTAAGAGCGATTGAAAAGAACTAGGCTAGCATTCGGCGCCTATTGTCACTCATCATTAGCTTTGAAATATGTCAAGCAGATAATAAACTAGGACTCTGTCATGTTTTATTTGTTGTTGTTTTGGCAAGGTGCGGTGAGCATTACTCTTTCTCAATCCACTCCCACATACCTACCTCCTCTCTCTCTGCCTCCTCCAGAACATGCCATCTGACTGGAGACAGAGTGCTTAAACATCCAAGATAGAGGGGATGTCTTGACACAGTAAATTTTTGCTACTCTGCTGAGGAGTTTTGCAGGCAAACTCTCAAAAAGCTGATTTTCTACCACACCCAGTACATCCGTCTCCTGATGTTCATCAAAATCAAGACGAAACAGTTGTATGTTATGCATTGATTTGTTAATGTTTCTCAGTCCTGAACCATTCAAGGCAATGTGAAGCCTAACCTTTGGTGAAAGGAGATGGAAAAATTCCAGAGAAACTGAGGAAGTGCACCTGGGACAGGCAGTGAGATTAGGTGATTCTGTAACTGATATACTGAAAACTTCCAGGAAAGAAATGCAGCAATGTAACATTACAGTAGCTAGGGTACTGTATTGTTTCCAGATGCTTCTTTGATGTTCCTGAAAGCTTTAACTTAATTAGAATTTTCGAACATTGGACATACACAAGTCTGTGGGGATTGCTCTTGATTTCTCTCAACTGTGACCTGTTATATTTGGTGTTGTGTCATTGAATGGGTGGCTTCCCACAAGATCATCAAACAAGATATTCTATCACCAGTAACTGCCCTCATCGGTTTAGAGACTGTTTTATTGCCAGTGACAGTTTTACAACAACTTCTGCCTTGCAATATTTTTTAATAGCGTTGTGGTAGTCCTGCCCTGATGGCCTAACTACAGTGTTTCTGCACAGTGCCAGTTCAAAGGCCCAGTCCAGAGCTGTCAACAGTTACCGGCTGAACGGGCACCACCTTGTAGTTTACGAAGTCCTAACTGTTCAGCATTAGTTGAGTGAATGCCATAATAGCCTAATCAAGAGACAGTTTGTATGTTGTAATCTGAATCTGTCTGAGCCTGAAGTCTGAATGAGAAATTAAAGACCTAACTGAAACTTCAAGCAACATTCTTGTTCCATCTAACATCTGCTTCATTACACATTTATTTGCATCCTTTTTCCTCGCCATTTCCGTGACACAGTGCACGTGGGTATCAGACTACAGAAAAACATGGCTGTCTCTTTAAAGACCTGCATTATTTCTTACATTCATATATATGTTACAGCTTGAAGGCCATGGTCTTCAAAATAACCTGGGCATCAACTGTTAGCCGACATTGCCTTTTCCATGCTTTAACACCTGTTGATACATACACCTTATGAACGCACTACACTTGAAGTTTGCACAACAGTTGATGTTAGTCACAGCTTAGTTTGGACCATCCAGAGGAATCCATGGAGTGAAAAGGTAACGTCAAAGGCAACATAACAGAACTTGATAACAGAGGCATCACCAGGCATTTTCATCCCTCTCAGCACATGCAAGTTAGCAGCGAGTCATGATAACTTGAGCAGTAGAGTGAAACCATTAAAGTTTCACATTCCTTGACCATTTTTGAACAACAAGAATGCAAGAGTGAAGCACGAAATGGCAACGATGTGTCAAAGTGGAACCCTTTTGGGCATCGTTTGGAAATCAATGTCATTAAACATGTACAGTCAAGAGAGTGGACAAAAGTTGAAATAGAAGGTGAAAACATTGACTTATGTAGTAAGAAATAAAAATGTCTTAGGATGAATATGCATGAGGCCATGATAACAGGATGATGAAGGTGATACATCAGTAGAATAATAAAATCTATGCAGTATGGATGCAGTGCACAGAAAATAGCATTGGAAGACTACACCTGGTCTGGCCTCAACGCTAATATACAAAGTGGTGCTACATGCAGCAAACATTCCAGCCAACACTCACATTATAGCATACATGTCTATCCCTTCTTGAGAGGTACCTGTCCTAACCATTATGGTATATCTGACTATCACGTCATGTTCTACCATGTAGAAAAGGTCTTCTCGAGACATGATTTTAGCACATGACGGAAATTCTGTGAGGACTAGGTGAGCATTCAGTCGATTCCTATAAACCAACTTTTGCTCTGTTAACATGGCACTCTTTCATTGCCAGCCTCTGTAATAGAGCACATATTCATCCTTTTTGGATGATAATTGACAAAACTGACATCGTCAGCACATTTTGGAAAGCACCATCCAGACAAATGGCCATGTTTTTTAATAGCATCAACTTCCAATTTTTCCACTGAAACATTGAGTCCAGTTCTGCAAGATCAATTTCTGATGATTTGAACTCTGGTACATTCAAAGTGAGCAGTCTGTCTCCATCTCTCTCTCTCTTTCTACACCTAGAGAGCTCTCACCGAGAGTTGCCGATCTCCTACGATGACATCGTGCTATACAAGGTGCAACTCCACGATTTACAAGGACCTCATTCCAGCTTTCTCTGGGCCCTTCACGATTTGGGCAGCAGGTCGAAGTCCCTGTCAATTTCCACCATGGGCACATGACGGGAGATGTTTGGTGGTTTCTTGCTGTCCCACATTTTGGTTTCTTGCAGCTTGAGCTCCCACTCCAGCTTCTGAACTGCGTACAAGGACATGGCCTCGTGCTGGTGGCGCTTCAGCAGGTCCTCCTGTGGTAGATGGGTACACAGTCAATGACAGTTAATGCTCAGTGTTTGCAGCAGGCTCGCAACTTGGGACTCAGGTACTTAAAATGCAAGTTTGGTGAGGCTATGAATATTTTGTTAAGTCATGATAGCACTTAACAACAAAGCATTTGACAATGACACTTAGAGTCACAACCAACAAAGGAGTAACAATGCATGGATAACATTTGCTAATTTCACTGACAATTGGACACATTGTATGCTCTTTGATATGTTGAATGGTAAAGTTCTATTCAGTGCTACAATGACCTTGCCTCTTGACCTCGAATGACAAGTAAAACTTCATCCTTGCAAGATCTTTACAACTTGCAGTAATGTACATTGATGTATCATGTTAGGATAGCTTGGGATCAAGACTTATACTAACTTGTCAAAAAATACAAACTTCTCAACATAGCATTCCAGACATACAGTAGCTCCAACAAAGACACGATTTTTGTGAAAACACCAAGCTATTCCAATATGGTAATGTTCTACATTACCTATATCTCTCATGTTGCTTCTCAAGCACCATATTTTCTAGAGAGTAAGGGTACATTGTCCGACTAACCTTTATTTTCTCGTATTTTTCATCAACATCGTGAAGCCAAGAATGAAAGTGTCTGCCGTTGAACCTCTGTCTGCTGTTTCCTTTGCTTTCTTCTTGAGACTGAAGGCAAACAAAGAATGAAATGTCCTTCAGGTCACTGTGCACAGTATATGACGAAATACTAACCCAGATGTTCACCAATAAGGGACCTGACGCGGACACAACCGGGATAATGTACAACGTACCCCTTGATGGGACTTTGAAAACGTGACTATGCTGACAAATTCAAATATTTTGCGTGTAATTCTGCTTCAGATACAACTAAGCCACAACTCTTGATGAATGCGAACTTGTCTCGAGATAAATCTTTGCAATGCAGGCTGAGTAAGTTACACATCTGTGACAAGAAAGTGGTTGGCTGCACTCTAATCTATCTGATGTTTGAAAGAAATGTGTTTTGTGACAGACGTTTGTGAAACGCATCATGCAGCACTGATGAAACCGGAGAAGCCTATGATGAAAACACATGGGCTTTCAAACTTTATGTCAGTGGTTCTTTACCAGCAATTACCCCCTGGGGGTAATTTTTGTATCTCATGGGGGAGGGATAATTATTGATAGCCGAATTGGTCCAGTTATCTTTTTTTGAATTATTGTGGTTCTAAAGATCTGACACTGTACTGATTCACTGTACCACAGTACGTTAACAGCGCAAGATCCTTCTCAGAGTACTCACATATTTGTAAAAATCAATGGCGAAAGTACCACAAGGGCTATACTGAGGTCGACACTTGAACTGTTTTGATATATTTCAAGATGGAAGGGGATACCTATGATGGCTGATTGAAAAGTCGGGAATGGGATAAAAGGATTAACAAACATGGCTTCCAAGAGGCATGTGAAGTTGTTTCCTGAAATACACTAAATTTTCCCAAACCTGTCAAGTTTCCTTCACGTTCTAATGGCAAATGGTCAGACTAAGAGCATCCCCATGTGTCACACACAAATGAACATCAATGACTGAGTAATTTACGATCCAATTTGGTTTTTGGACAAACCATGACCAGACGCTTTTCACATTAATACCAATTCACAAGCACACAATCAGAACAAGTCAGAGTCAGAAATTCAAAAATTTGGACGATTTCCATCGTTTATTGGATGTGAAACTTGACTAATTATGCTAATTATATGCATTGTCATGTGAATGTGTCCTGCAAAATCCTAACAAGTGCATCGATTTCAACTCAATGAGTCCCTTTAAGCCATCTCCACGACCTACCAATGGATCGGGCATGTTGTAGACCTCCATGTCGTTGAGCACCATGCAAGCACTGAATGGAATGTTTTGATTGGCCATGGCTCTAGCTCCTCTCCCGTAAACCCTTAAAACCTCCTGTTCTGCTGCCAACATCAGCTTTTCCTGTGGACGAAGGAAAGTTGGAACAGATGAAGGACTTTTTGTTTTCCTTCTTCCGACGCATTGATCAGACTTGAAGGGTTTACCAGCATTTATTTTCACTTCATGTTCCTTACATTTTGTAATCAATTAATGATGATACTACACGTTGAGTTGAATGCTATTTTTGACAGTTACTGTCAACAAACTTTCCAGAATTCTGGAAACTGGGACAAGAATAGAAAGTGATCTCAAGGGAGATGTTGTGATTATGCAAATATGATTACAAGAAAGCTTTTTATTATCTGGACAAATTTTGTTTGAAGTGGTTACTTTTCCCAAGAAATTGAATATGTGTCACCAACCACCAGGCTTCTTGGCCATGCCCATTGGAGACAGCTGGCTGTGGCTGGCACTGGCTGCCTGGCATGAAGGGTACATGTCCAGACTACGGGCAGGCAAAAAACTCAATCAAGATTCAATGGGAAAAATTTTGTAAAGTTCATGGTATTATTACAAATATAACTCTAAAATAGGAAAGAAAAATCAACCATTTGCCATCTCAGCATTTTCTATCTGAAAAATTCAAGTTCCAAATGGTGGGAGGGAGGAAAGCCCATCTCCGTAGACCCCCTCGTCCAGGGTGGCATTCACGCTATGCTGATGATGAGCTAAGCGCCAGTGCTAAGAATCCTCTGGCCGAACACCACCGACTGATAATTGATGCACCCTGCCGTTTCTGTGGACCTCTAAAGGGGAAAGATGCGAAAAATGAAATAAACTTCAGTGAGATACGAAATCCGCTATAAAAGTAAAGTTTCAGTTCCTTACTCTCTCAATCTGATGTCTCAGCCTCAGTGAATGCCTCTTGTTCTCTTGAGCATCAAAATTCTCTTTCAGGACTGGATTCATATCCTCGGGTGGTGTCATCTGGAACGTTAAGAAAAGGACAGATCAGCAACAAACTGGTGAGAATTTCTTGAAGTAATGACAAAGAAATGCATGAAGAATACTCTTTCCTTTTCTGATGGAACTGAGGTGAAAAGTTTCAGAAAAGGAAAGTCATTGAAACTTTTGATAATTTTTTTTAATACATTGTTGACATATTATTGTCCAGTTAAAACCTTGAAGCCAAACTGATCTTGAAATTTAAGACGATACTACATCGGATTTACGTATTAATTCAGGTAAGATAATGTAAAGCCAGTAATGTACATCTCTCACAGGATGTACTGTACAACTGATACTTGCAAGCTGTGAATACAACAGTCTGGGAAGGATCCTGATTAAGGTTGACTGCTAAGCACCATACTTATCAACTATACCATTGAACTTTTATCAAAGGGAAAAGCAATTCACTCTGTCCATGACCAATTAATGTGTATTTGTGATTTTGTGCAGAGCTTTGACATATTACCACAATTATTTTTTTTTTTTCAGTCACTTCAAGAAATTATTTAGGGATAGGCATAAGCACAATTTTATCAAATTTTACAAGGGCAACATAAAACCCAGAAATGAAAAATTTGCATTCAAGTCTACTTTCACTGATGCTGACAAAATCAAGCACTCCTTTTATACCAGTCTTCAATAAAGAACTGGAATGTGTCCCATACAGCACATATAACACAGCTGATCGTAACAACTATGCAAGGAACTTGTACCCAACTTGATGGAATAATATAGTATAACTTACAATGCAAAAATGACGATAAGAAACTAATGACAATAAGAAAGCAATCTCTCTGTTACTACACATTATAAGCAGTGAAAGACTTGTCTCCATGGTAACAACTTTGTCCACATTTCTAATGACAAATTAGCTGCTAATCACTTAACTTTTGCATTTTTTTTTCAACAAAGGAAGAAGTGCTGCCAATTTGTCAAAAGGAGACATGATTCTAGTAGGACAATATATCTTTCAAACTGTTGAAAACGAAGAGCAGAGAAGGCAGAGACTCTGTTTGCCTTCAATCCCACGACCACTTTTATGTCAGTATCTTGTAATCAAGTGTAACTGGTATTTATCTGCTTCGTTGAACAATAATTTACCATTTGCAGCAAATTCTGAAGCTTTTCAGTGAGATTTAAATACAGCAGCAGTAAAGTCTGACATAGCAAATGTTCAAACTGATTGATAATTTTATCACCTTACCTTCGGCACTGCGAGGTTTATCTTGGACTGAGGGTCCCGGTGCAGCAGGTAAGTCTTTCTGTGCATCAGGTACTCCTCAAACCTGTTTGGCATGTTGGGGACAACTGGGAGGAGGTTCGCCCTTTGTCTCTTCCTCATCTCCCTGCGGATGCTCAGGAACTGCTCCATGGAGTTGGCCTGCTCGTGAAGCGGCACCTGGGGAGGTGGCGCTGGCACCTGCAGCTCCTCCTGCTGCTGCTGACGGTGTTTGGCTATTTTCCTCTTCCGGGGGTGGGAGTCCATTACCTGGTCTTGCGGTTGGTTTGAGGAGTTGGCAGAGGCAGCAGCCTCCAGCTGGTTCCTCCTGCTACGGGTCATGGGCTGGGATACATTGCTCTCTTTCTCTTTTTCCTTCTCCTCCGTGTTGTGCAAGGAGATGTTCTGGAGGTTAGAGTTGGACCTTAGCGTTCGAGTCACCTTTGGAGGCTTTCCCTCTACTGTTGTACTCTCGCTCTTGACGACTTCACTGGGTTTCTCCGTCTTCTCCATCGGCAACTTTTCTTTGACTTCTTTAGTCTCCACCGTTTCAGCAACCACTTGGTCAGAGGATGTGACAGTTGGGCTACCTCTAGATGAGCCGCTAGTTCCATCTGAGACTCCCTCAAACTGCTTTGGTGGCAATCCTGTGGTTCCTGGTGGAACTATGTCTGTCTCGGTGGAATCTGGTTCTGGAACCACTTTTCCAACGATGCCTTTTTCCTCATTCGATGATGTGATTTGAGCAGGTAAGCTTGTCCTCAACAGCAACTTCTTAATCTCCCCTGAAGAGGACTGTTTCTGTTGCACGATGTAATACTCCCTCGCTAAGGGGTCCTTCCCATCATTCTCTTCAGGTTTCTTGGAGGGCGTAGGAATCTCTCTCTGCAACTCCACTACCGGTGGTGGTGCAGGAGGGACTTGAGGAGTCACCTCCATTGGCACCTCTGCAGGTTCCTCCTTTGGTGCATGAGGATGGGAGTGACTGTGTTTGTGTTTCTTGTGGGATTTTTGCGATCGATCTCTGTGTTTCTTAGTCTTTTCTTTGACCTGTGGTTGCTTCTCCAGCAGCTGAGTGGCATCTCCCTCTGTCTCTGTGCCCACAGCGGCTGCTGCCACTGCTGTTCCCGTGTCAGGTGGAGGCTGCAGTATCCTCCACTCTCTGATGGAATCCGAATCGGATGAACTACCTTGCTCTTGTGTAGAGACAACTTGCAGCCTGATCTGGCTTGATGGAGATTGTCTCTTCTTGTCATCAGGCTGGGCGACGGTCTCACAGATGGGCGGTCTCTTGGTTGGACCTCCTGATAATACCATGGTGGGCTCCACCGTCGTGGTGGGTATCACCAAGGACGTTTCTGCTACTGGGCTATTCCTCTTTGGCGTGTCCGCTTTCTTCTCAGATGGCTCACAGACGAGGTCGCTATCCTGGCTCAATCTCATGATAGTCAATTTGAGGTTTGATTCCTGAGAATTGTCCTCGCTTTCTGGTAAAACCTCCTTCCCAGCCACCTTTGGGATGGCATAAGTGACATACTGTCCATCCAGAGTTGATGTACCATCCTTTGGTGGTTCCTGAATTTTCTCTTCTGCTTTGTTCACCCCTACCTCTTTCACATCCGTCCTATCCTCCGAGACAGTTTCTTTTGTATTTGTCATTCCCTTCTGCCTTGTATCCACTTCCGCTGGCTTAACATCCTCAACAATGAAGAGAGGCTGCTCTTCTCGATCCTCCTTCACAACCAATGAATCCTCTGGAACTGGAGGTGGTGGGCCAACCGCACCACCTGCAATTTTGGCCTGCAGACTTGTAGAGGGTGTCTCCTGGGTGCTCACTTTGTTGGAGGTCTCTCCTTCATCATCCAGGGCTTTGGTCATGATAGGATTCAGCTGAGGGTCCAGGAGGTCGCTGTCTGACGTAGACGAAGATGAGAATGACACAGGTGTCGACTGTTCCCTTGCTTTGGGGAAGGTCCGTGTGATTTCCATATACGAGCCCTTTCCGGTCTTGTCCGGGGATGACCAATGAAGGGTTATCTTTTGCTCATTACTGTTGTCTTGGGTGAACTCGTACGGATCTGCAAGACGCAAGACACGGAAGACAAGACCTAAAATCACAGTGACATGACAGGCGACACTTCCAAGTAAAGCACAACCCTTGGGTGACTAAAGGTCAAACAAGTTTTATGATCAGATGAAAGGATGGTTTAAATTTCCAGACATTTTCATATCCCTACACTTCTATTCCAGGCACCAGGCACCACCCTCTCTATTTACATTTACAACAATCCTCAATAAATAATGCTCCTGGTCTGCTCTACTACCACCACTTATCTCAGATTGATGTGATTGACATCAAATTGTGCTTCAACTACAGCAAAGCAAAAAAAAATTGCATAAGTGAGGATTAGAAGCTGAAATCATTCATCAAAATATTCCAAATTACAAACAATGAAATTTGCTTTTCAATTAATTGTTTTCGTGGGTTTCTGTCGCATTCATTTTCTGATGAACATCTCGATGTTTTGGAAAGAAGTTTGAAAATATGTCAAAAACAAGACAGAATGTGACCTTCAAAGGCATCGTAATTTGAAGAAATGTCTCCCAAACATTTCATGTCATCATTATGGTGTTGCTACGGTGTGGTTCCCATTTCTACTCACAAATCATCAATGTCATATTCAACCAAGTTTGGTGCTACCTCCGATCAAAGGATCAAGTTTGCGCAATTTCTTATGTATCTTGTCAAATCTACAAAGCAGTGTGCAAATTTTTTATTTTGAAGGGGTTACATTCTCCTAATTAACGTGAAGTGTCCATGGAGCTCACTGTTTGTTACACCCAGTTTTGGCGACAGACATCCTTGACGTTTTAATCATACACTGTCAGTAGCTCATCTTGCAATGAGTAAACTTTAATACAATGATCCAAACTCTGAAAAACTGCATACCACCCTCTTCCTTTCTCCACCTACCCTTCCGTCTCTCCTATTTCTTCCCATGAGAAAGGAAAAATATTGGACACTTGTAATGATAGCCATTAGTGCTGATGGTTGCAATCCATTACTCCTCTGAGATTGCTACTTACACCTTAGGAAGTCTGACTAATCACATCTAAACCTGTGTTGTGCCTGAAAGGAATATTCCACTGACAAGTGAAGGGGTTCTTCAATGAGAGAATAATTTTTTCACTTCGGACATTTCGAACCCTGTGCAAATCTTTTGTTCCTCACTCTAAAATATTGCTGTCGGAAGAAAGTCTCTTCTGGTCAAGAAAGATTTTCCCGTTGCCTCAGGGTTACAAAAATGCCATGTAATAGCGGCAAATTATTGCAGGAAGTTTTCTGTTGTTTGAAATTGAAGTGCATATCTAATCTTAAAATTTGACACCAGTGAAGATCTGGTGGTGTATTGTAGATTTAGCTTACTATATAGTGGAATTAACGTTACATCCCTTCAACTGTCAAAGTAAAAGTTTCTTTAATACACTCAAGATTAAATGAAAAAAAAAAATCCATGAAATCCAAATGGAAAATGGTATTGAGATGTGGTTTTCGCCAATAAAGAGAGGAGAACATTGTAAACTTTTACGTAATATCGATTTTCTTCAAAGGTCAATCCTGTTAACTTAAGTGTGGAACACATTGCCAGTGCACAAACCTGCTTTTTTGTTTCTGTACTTTTTTGAAGACAATCACGACGTCGCATATGTAATGAATTAATCATAGGAACAATCAAAAGAGCTATGCAAGCAATTGCACCCACAAAAACTAGTGACTCTCGGTGCTCATGGCTGTTGACCATGCTATGGCAGCCAAACTGATCTCAGCAATATACTCCCTTCTGCAGACATGTGTCTTACAATGATCTCTGCAGTCAACCCTTTATGTATGCACCCAGCAGCTGTGTGGTAAATAATGCATTTGTCAGTGCCCTACTGTAAGCATTGACTGATGTGTATTCCTTCCAAAGGCTGTAGGTTAATTACAAGTGAATTACCACTTATGATTTCAACAAACTGTTAAAACGAAACAACACAACTCTAATATGGAAATTTCTCTGGAATAGCACTGAACCATTTTTTGTCACCCATAAGGTGCATACAGGCTGACATTATCACTGACAAGTTCCACATTAATTGCTTTCACACATTTGAGCTGAAAGTTTGGGCAGGAGGTAGGAATGGTGATTCCTGGGAAGAAGGCAAAGAGTGGAATCATGAAACTTTAGATGGTTTCAGATTGGATCTCCCATCTTCATTCAATTTTTTGTTCCTCCCTTTATTTCTTTCTCCTCTGAGGCAAGGAGGAAGAAGATCAGATTAAGGCAAACAACAAACCAGGAAAAGAAATGAAAAGTCTGCAAACTCTTCCAAAAGGCAAAGTTGCCAGTGATGCATGGCAGTCATCATGGGTGGTCAGAATCTATTGTAAAATATGTGAATCTCTGCATTGTTATTGACTGATTTGTTCATTTATTTATTCATTCATTCATTTAATGAATCTAAGAATGTAAATTCATTTGAGGATTTTGAGGCTTTTCCAAGCTAATTAAAACATACTTGTCTGGTTCTGAGTATTTCGCTAAATATGGGTGTGTCTCTTAGATGATGCAGGTGAATGCGAGTGATACTGAAAATCAGACGCATAATGTTTAGCCGTATTCCTCTTTTGCTCATTTGCATCAATCAGTGGTAGCGGTTTATTGCCAGCATCATTAGGTTGATGCTGATCCACAGGTCATCCTTGGCAATTAAGTTGCTTTGAATGTCAGAACGTTTTGTACTCCACTGTCAGTATCTAGTTAGGCATGAAAGATTTGTTCCAAACAATCCCTTTTGTTTGCATGGTCATTGGTATGAAGGAGGTTGCCTAGATATACAACAAAGGAATTCAGAGCCCTTTAGTTCAATAATCCCTAATTAAAGAAATTAGTTTTCACTCTAAGGGCAATCTAATTGGATTTGTATAAATTAAAGTTTTGCGATGGATCTCCAGCTAATAACACCTCCCTGGTGTCATAGACATTTATTAAAAAAAAAAACCTCATTCATCGCTACCTAAACTACCCATTTACTGAAAGCTACTTCTGCAGATGTAAAGCAAGTGCAATATTTTTTATAATACAACTGCATGACTGAAGGAACATTAGATTATTAGTATTTCTATGCAGTGTCAGAAATGATAATATTAGTGCTTTCTTTGAGCAAATATGTGAATGTTTGTTGAGGGTGTTTCACTTTGTTGTGAGAGCAGCTACATCGATGGACACTTTTCAGCTTTTGTTTTCCCAAGGTTGTGATCTGTTAATCTGTGGACAAAATTAAGAGTTACTTGAAAACGGTCACTCCACATTCTGAGGATTTATAGCAAATTTTTGACAGTGATGAGTCAAATACGAATACATTGAAATCGAGTTGCTTTAGTAAGCCAGACTCATTTGTAAAGATGATAAAATAAATGTATCAATCTGTGTGTATGTTAATCTAATGTATGTGAATCTAATGATGAGGATATCAGTGGTTTCTGCCTCTCCACTAAATTAAGTTCAATTTATAGTACCGTGGGAGCAGTTATTGGTCCTTCACACTTTTCACAGGAACCTTCTCCCATAACACAATTTGGTGGAGGACATCATCCCCACACAACTCAGGGGGCAGGATTGGAAAATTCCTCCAGACAAGTCCGACCTAACTTCGTAAAACCAACCTTGCTGGTTCCCAAATTGACCATGAAGAACATAAATAGAGACTTCTGTTCCATTCTAAATGTCAGGTTAAAAACTCTTTGGCAGTCTCAGATGAGTGACATATGTTTGAAAAATGCATCAGTTTTCTCAGGAGTAAAAGGGAGAAGCAGCCAGTACCTTCAGAGGATGGAGTGGATGTCGTCTCTTTGATAGCCTCCGTGGCTGCCTCTGTCTCTGTTTCTGGTTCCTTCTTTTTCTCCTCCGTGGTCGGACGTTCATCTAGGTCCACACTATGCGGCAATGGTGCTGCTCCCTTCAATGGCTCTGTTTTCGATGCTTCGCCGACAGGCTTGATGACGACCCCTAACATCAGACCACGTATTTCACTGCTGCTGGCTAAGTCTAGCGGTGTCTTCCCATTCTTGTTAAAGATCCTAGGGTTGGCGCCATGTTTTAGGAGAATCTGAACTACCTGTGTATAGAGAAATAGTTTGCAGACAAATACATGAAAAAGAAAGAGATACATTTGACTATTTGAGAAAATGTGCCCAAAATGTGTATTAATGAGAGGAGCAATAGTATTGACCCACAGAAACATGTTCAATATTGTGCAGTATTTTCATAACATCAAACTTTTAAAGCCTGCCTGTCTCCATAACCGATGCTGTTACTCGCACTTGGGTATGTAATTATACAAGAAAGTAATGTCCATACAACAAGTGGTGTTGCATTATTTGAAACAAAGTACACAATGAGTACGCACACTGTATCACCACCGAAGTGTCACAGAGCTAATGTTTCAGAGAACATAATTTCAAAAGAACGGATGCGTTCTGCCCTCGGAGTTCATCTAAAAATCCAGAGACATGACAACCTCCACTTGGCAGGTAACCCGACTCTGGGCTCATAAAATTCACTTGAGCGGTTCCATCACTCAAGATGAATCAAATCAAAGGCATTTTTGTGACTTTTTAATACTCCCTCAATTTTTTTCCTCACTGGAACTGGTTGCCAAAGAGACCAAGGACAATGATATGCAGTTACTGTACAGTGTTCTTCGTGGGGGAAGGGAGAGTGGGCCAAAGTGATTATGCGTGTAGGCGAAAAGTAAAAACGTTAAAATTGTCCAATAAAATGTACAAAAGTTGCACAAAATTAGGACAATTGAAAAAATAACTAAGTTTCAGGTGACAAATTCTGACGTGTGATTTCATATTTTTTTCAACGAAAAAAACAAAAAGTGTCAAATACTGTACGATGATGAAGTGGTCAACAGTGTTTATGCAACTTGTCCCTGCACTTCTTTGAACAAGCCAATGGGAAATACACTAGTAATGAATATTCACTTGGTCAAAGCAGATGGCCACTGGCACCATAATGAGGTGATAAGTCTGCAGTTTATTCCATTCACTACATGCCACAGAGCTACCAATCGAGGAGCATTTTAGATACACCAGTGACACCTCTACTGATGCACACCTCTACTGTTGCATATTCATTGACGTAGGCACTTATCCGAAATGTGAATTTTCAGATATGATTCCTGTTTTTTTTTTTACTGTTTTTACACTGTTTTCATTCAGTTTCATTTTCAAAGTGACTACAATTGTTTCCCTTCACTGAATGATGCATTTCATCCATTGGGTATACATTTAAAAATAAAGGGTAAGTTAAGGTCATACATAATCTTATCCTTTTGGCTTTTCAATACATCCACAATCAAATAAGGTGACAGTCCCCAGGTAATATGGTGACCCCGCAAAAAAAGCTAATGCCCCACTACAAAAGCTCCACTCAACAGGTAAAAGTTGACAATAGGCCTCTGCTTTTTCAAGCGGAGCAAGAAAATGTATCAAAATGGCAACCTTTTACACTATTTAGTGTCCCAATTATCACACAAATTCTGAAGGTCAGGGAAGCACTCCCAGGTAATAAGTTTCTCTGTCGCATACTCTTCACGTGTGGTGTCCCCTCTGAAAATCTGGGGGTTAAACACCCAGTTGCGAACATCCGAGTTAGATCTTGAGCTTTTCTTGGCCTAAGTACCAAAAGATTAACTGTTCAGGAGAACTGTTAGATCACTTTGAGTCTAACCCCAGAGAACCTTCCTTTTCTGCTCTTTTTTGCATTGTCCTATGGCACAACAATATGGGTGAGTAATCCACATCACTTCCGGCATGGCCACCGCCTCCCATCCCTTCTCTTGGAAATCTGTGCTGAACACTAACACTGATGGCCATTGCTATCATCTGGTAGGAAACATGATTTTTCAGGCCACTGCTGTCCACAAACACACACACAATGATTATAGATATTGCAGCCTGCTGATCTTGATAAGATACCCAAGTACCGATGATGAACTGTACTGTCAGCAAACACTACAAATATGCCTGACTTTTGTAACGTTTTTTCTAGCGAGAACATGACTCGACTCTGGTTTTCATTGTTGATCTCAAATGTGAATGTATGATCATCTACAGGGATAAACGAACAGCATCTTCACAAATGTAACCCCCAAAATGACTATTATCTTGGCCCTAGTTGAAACCGCTTAAAGGAACTCAAGAGGCAACAAAGATCGAAATCTGATCATATCGTTGACGCTTTTCATTCTGTACTGGTGAAGACTACATGTCGTTTTGGGGTTATGGATTTTGACACAAATTTCACTTTCACAGCATTGCGTTGTATTATGGGAAAATCTGTGATGTCATATTGGCCATGCTAAATTGAACAATCTTGATTGTCTGAAAAGGAACATCATGACACTCTTCAAGTTGTTACCTTCATTTTTACAACATTTTTAAGGTCAATCTATATATAAACCCAATCTATTTATTCAACATTCTTAGGTTTCAAGGCTAAATAAGGCACTTCAACTTCAAAGAACAACAAAGACCTTTGCAGCCAACATTTTGTAACTTTGAAGAGGCTGGAAATCTTTCTTGACCAGAACAGTCATTGGAGGTTGAAGTGCAAGCAGATCAGTTGTCACTGAAGAATACCTTTTAAGACCGAGGGATAGATCTTGTCAAAGACACGCAACCTGTGAAAAATTCCAAGGTTCCAATTACGATTCCTTTGCGACTGTTTCGCATGAAAACACTTCAAGGGATATTACTTGCTAATGTGTTGAAGTACTGAATAAATTTTTTTTTCACAAACTGGAACATTTTCAGTGGAATTAAGGTAGCAGTTAGTGTCCCTGTAGTCCCTTTTCTCAATTTCAAACTGTATGTTTACATTTAATGGCAGCCTGCATGGCATTTAACTCTTATTTTAAAGGGCTCACTGTAAAGGACCTACTTGAACAGCTTGCTTTTCATCACCGGTGAACTGTTTCACTTTATGATTTTCTGTACCTTGCGTTGTCGCATACCTTCAGAGTATTTACAAAGGCAGTAGCAGAGGTCATCAGCAAACAAGGTATCCCTCGGATAAAACACTTTCTTACCAGAATAACAAGACTGCTTTGGCACGCATTTCATGACTTTGCTGTATGTATCATGTATTTTAAAATTTCTAAGGGCATTATTATAACTAGACTTACGTGGATCATATATGTTTTTTTTTTTATTAATTTTGAAATTATATGACTTTTCATGACTTTTAGTGTGGAGACTTAGCTTGGTGGTTAGAGTGGCCATCTTGCAATCTTTGGGTCCCCGGATCAAACCCCTGCGGAACCACTTGGAAAATTTCTGGGGATTCAAATTTGGCTTGTTCTGTAAAGCTGTTTATGGCGGCACTGAGGGAGTTATTTGGGTTCCTGTTGTTCGATTTAGGTCTTGTACACGTCAGGTTGCTTGGTATAGCTGATGGGCTGATGAACTGGGCAGGTTCTTCACCGATCCCAGCCTTTGGGAAAGTGGCTTAAGACTGGAGGACGCACTCTCGTCCATCGGATAAGGACATTAAATGTTCCAGTAACTTGAATAGTTGGTCCACTGCCACATCTATTCTTTTTGCAATGCTGAAAAACCCTTGACATGAAAATCATTCACATGAAGTCTTTTGCCAGCAAGAAAACATGAATTTCGTAGATAAATCTCAATTGAGAGGCGGGTCAATGACTTACAAGAAATTTTTAAGGATTTGTTGTCATTTACCCTCCACAAAACATTAAAAGACAGATTAAGAGAGAAGATAAATGGGCCACTAAACACGGCATTGCTCATTTTAAATTCTATGTTTCGAGTCAGGTCAGGAAATCGGAATTGGACACTTGATATGGTACTGTTTGCTCTAACTAGATATATCTGGCCAATTCCTGTCACAAAATTCAAACAATTTTTCAAAATGTTAGGTACAAAGGACCTGTGCTACCCATGACCCCATAACAAAGCATCTGTGAACGTCTCCCTGCAAAATGTGCAGGTCACGAAACGTTTGCATCCATGCACAGCTGAATGACGACACCTTTATCTCTCTGTGGTCGTAAAGTCTGTGTGACAAACTCATAGTTTGCTATATCAGCAGCCAAGGTCAAAGCAATACTGACATTTATTTTGAAGGATCTAGGCAATCTAGAGGAAGACTATTCATGCCACTTCTGGTGTAGCCTTTCTTCGAATTACGGAATCCTGTAAAGACTGCAAGCGGCAGACCCTGCAGTCGATACGTGGGCAACGACCACAACCAGTCGACGAGAGACGTAACTGTAAATTCAAACTTGCCAAAAATCGGAAAAAGAAAAAAAAAAAAAAAATTGTGCTGCTTTCCTTGATAAGAAAATAGACTTGTTTTGGACTGAAATTTCCACCAGTGAATCAGATTGCCATGGCTGACTTGGGATTGACTGATTGGTATGCAAAGTTGCTCTCATAAGTACCAGTAATGTTGTAACCAAATATTGTACAGTACATATATATTCTCTCTAATGTGAATTTATTTTACCACAATATTTGGCAATGAATAAATTATTCAACAGAGTACTGTATAACTTATAGTTGCTCAAACTCACAATACTAAGTTCTTTCATCTTGCAAAGAAGGAAGATCTAGGCTTCTGTTCTAGGCTTCTATTAAAAAAATCAAAATTATTAGGATGGCTCCTATCTAGGCTCACTGATCAAGCACAGGCCCATATTATGCATGAGGTGGTTAAGGTGGTTGCGACAAACCCCCCCCCCCCCACACCCTGTCCCTGCAAGATCTGAAGTTCTGTTTCAGAGAGTTCTTTAGTAGTATACAGTACGATGAGACGTTATGTCCCACATGAATTCCAAAAGCCCTTGCAAAAATTTCTGGCAAAGTTCTGATATTTTCATTTGCATATAACCATAAGTAACAGGCTGTGTCATACTGAGCTAGGCACTTGCAAAACAAAAACAGGGAAATAGTGGGAGGGATCAAGCATTTGGACACCCTAGATAACTTGCACATTCAGCATTTGATGTATGTGTGTTTGGTACTTGCCAGTCAAATGGGTAAAATATTCCACTTGTGGCTAAATCGACCCCTCCCTCACCCAGTGAAAGGTATATACAATACAGGCCTGACGCAAGTTCATGACATATTTGAATATTCATAAAGATGTTATAAAACAAAGATGTTACATCTCCACAGGGATGATACCTCTAGAAACATGCAAACCATGAGTTAAGCCTTCATTGCCTTCGCAGATGCTCATGTCAGACAAGAAAATCATGGCTTTAATAATCTGAAGATTTTAAGTAAATAAGGATCAAACTGTCAATCATATTAACTTTGCTGTCTGATGTAGGACGGTAAGAATCAGGCATTAGCAGATCAGCTGAGTCTGAGACCTAAGGAAACCTTTCGCAACCCATTTGAGGTCGGGTATTAACTCCAGGCTAATGTTACATTTTAGACGGCCTTGTAGATTAACGCTCCGTCGGTCCCAACATCCTGCTGTCTGAGGTAAGGTTACAAAAGCCTTTTCTCCTAGATGGTAAATATATCAAGCTGTCAGAATCCCTGTCAGTTTCTATGTATGCTTGAGAATATCATCCGCAAACTCTGAAAGAAACCGGCGCACCAGTGAAGTCCTCCATCGATGTACAGTGTGGGCTTTATGGATGAACTTACATTTGATTTCACATGCACCTTCAATGCATACAGAAGAACGACCAGCACTTTTCAAATGGACGTACAAAAGTAAAGAAACCTTGGAATTAGAATTGTGACGGATGGTCGTTGAGTCTATTGGACAAATGTCCGCACGCTCTGGTGAGCACGACTGCATTTTGCTTATTGCCTAACTTTTAAATGACCGACTGTTAGGAAATGTACACTTTTATGAGCAGATATGTGAAAGTCATCTCCATCTGCTTGTCCGACTAAACTGAAAAAAGTAACTGTTGGGAACACAAGTCAGGGGAATGGGATGGTGGGGGGGTACTTAATGGACAAATGGACACGTTTATCCTGAGAGAGCCAAATGATCTATTTAGAGACACCTCAACATGTGCCTCCAAACCGCAAAACCTGCCTCTTGGCTGCCACCCTTACCCCACAGTACTAAAAATCGATAAGGAAATGATTACACTGACTAACAGGACCGAGTGGTAGTGTGCATCTTGCGACCAAATTTGAAACATCATCATTTTAAATAATAACCCAAATAGCCCAAAAATTCAGGCCTTTTTTATTTTTTTTTTAAATGTCTCCAACTTTCTTTGCTAACACCATCTTTATCCAAAGTGATTCCTCCTGTTGCTTAAGTACTACATAGACTACCACCATTTCTTTTGACGTTTCCCATGGTAAGTTACATCTCAGTTTCACCTCAATACATTGCTTCAAACTTATTAATTTCCTTTTCAAAGAATCCAGTCACATTGAGACTGTCGGTCTACTGTTACACCTATTTAAAGACGATAAATCTAACTGCTGAGTGAGATATCATGCAATGAACATTGTTCAGTTCATTATTTTTTTTTTCTTTTTTTTTTTCAAAGAATAAAGTCACTTTGAGATTGTCAGTGTACAGCTAATGTCAGTGTACAGCTAAAATCACCATTTGAATGAACTTCATTGTAACCAAGAGTGAATGACATACAAAGAGAAATGCAAGTAAGTAATCATGAACAAGACATTTTCAAGCAGTGACATTTTCTTTTTTAGTAGATTGACATTAACTATGGTCCCATGAGGCACTGATGGCTGATCGAACTATTTTCACATCCATTCTAGACCTATAAGATGAACGCAATGTTCAAACAAATGCCTGTACCCTTCCTACCTGGCAGATAGATGCATTTTGCAATAACACTGCATTATTCATTAATTCTCATTAACTTTCAAACATCAGTGAGGAAATAATTGATTTTGCAATCAGATCAACTGCGACATAAATTCGACCATATGCATCAGTGGATTTGGGGGGGGGGGGGGGGGAGAGGCATTCTTGGGACACTTAAAACCTCAGAAGGCCACCGTGACCCTGCTGGGGTCATCTGGAGCAGCCACCATCGAGTTTGATGGTCTGATTCAGAGAGGAATACCTAGAGGACAGTCACGAGACTCTCACCTCTCTGTGTCCATTCACTGCTGCGTCGTGGAGAGGTGTGTAGTCATCGCTGCCGAGGGCATTCACGAAGGCACCGGCGGTCAGCAGGAGGTCGGTCAATTCCGCGTGGCCATGGTTGCAGGCCTCGTGTAAAGCTGTCCAACCTGCAAAAATTGAACGGTAGAAAACGTTGAATGCTGTCACAATGTTCATATGGCATTTACCTTTGTCCCATCTCCTTGCTTAAAGACAAAAACTCATCACCCCAGACAGTTTCAATTCTCCCAACCACCTACCTCTAGTCCCTCGTAAATTCCTCCACATGTGTAATCAAAACAATGGATCCCTCTGTATGCTGTGTAATACGAGCTGCTCTGCATCTTTCGAATTTGCTGTCAATCTAAGAGTACTGTAACTTAGAACCAGTTGAGAATTTTGCTTTCCGGGAGATAAAAATATAGCTAAGGGTGATGCAATACAGCCTTTCAGCCCAGAGAGAACAGCGCAAATTAGCTCACCCATGTGCTGCTTCCACCTCAGCATGAATGATTGCACAAGGAATCGACTCATTGTAAATGGGATTCACTACCTTACTTAACAATGCAGACAGTAATTTCTTGATGGATAAATTGATTCACAAAAGCCAATCTATATTCATGACCAGAAGGACAACTCACCATACTTTCCATACAATTTAGTGTAAAAATTTTTTCATGGCACTTCTCGGGTTTCTTGGTTGGTTTGCAACAAAATCAACGGAAGCCCTACTGATGTAGGTATACATACAATATTCCATTTGTGTAGCAATTTGATCATTTTGAATACCAAAATGAGATGGAATACCATACATTATTCCCTGGTAGATGCCATGGTTCGGACTTCGACGTATTACATTCTTTAGTGTTCTCCTTGTATACACATATCAGATCCTCTGACAACCTGAGATGTCTTTGGTGTCTGACATTGTTCGTCAAAGGCAAATCAATTTAAGAAAGTTTCAAAGTTCAACCCAAACTCTCACTGTTTGGGTTTATCGTGTTTACAAGGCCTTTCGGTGTCTGCAGCTGTTAACCCACAGCTGTTAATGTAAATGAATTTGCATGATCTGTGATAAAGATAGTTTATCGACTGATCTGTGGGCAATGTTTGAGCTTCTAAAATATTATTCCCTCTCTGGGTTTGCAACTGTACAGAACCTGAACGTAGGGGAATTCCGTTGGCTTTGAATAAAATGACCGCTGATTGCCATGAAGAACATTGATATGATACACTCACCCAACGTAATTAACAGAACTTTGATAACCACTGTGGAAGGTGAACCAACATGTTGCTTCTAATATCATCACCACAAACATACATAGACTCTGACCTTCCACTAACCATGACACAACAACATCCATGACCTACCTGTACTTCAAAGGAATTCTGCAAAATTGAAAGTCACCTCTTATCACAAATGTTTCCTTTGACGATGTTTTTAGAATTCGGGGCTAGAACAGACCTTCGATGAAAGCAATAAGTGATAGCCACTCAGATATGGTGACCTACTGAATATCAAGTTTGAACTTTATAACAGCAATCAACTTCTGGTATGCATGATATCTGTAACTCTGACCTTTGACATTTAGGCAAGTTTAAAAGATTATCTCTACTCTGCAGATATATCTGTCACACAACTCTTCAAAACCTACTTTCGACCGGTCCACTTTCACTTCTTACATTGCGCTCAAATTAAAGAAGTTTCACAAGGTTATTGAGGGCCATTTTAACCATATTCTGTTTTGTTTTCAGACCTTTTCTCTTTCAAAAATAATCCCCTTGCTTACCCCCCTCTCACAACAGACACTAATTAACACCTTAAATCCTTCGAGATTGTCAGAAAAACTGTTTCGCAACATGTAACTAGGAGATATAATCTTCACATGAATCATTCGATTATATACAACTGATAGTCATCCGCGTGTACAGAATCAAGGCAGTGGAACACTTTGACACGATCAAAACAACAAAAGATCTCAAAGGAACGGCCACGGAGAGCATCCATCATCGGCTTAATGGGAATGGCCACAGGAAATGGTCCGTGACATAAAGTATGTCAAATGTACAAGGTTTTCTTTTTTTTTTTTTTGTTGACTTATACATTTTTTGAAGAAAAAAAGATCTCTTAAGTCGGGGTACCTTCAAGTATTAAGGCAGATACTCTGGTGACGTTGGCAATCAAAGCAAACATCACATAAGTTTTGCATGGTTCCTTCTCAGATATGGTAACAAATTAAAAAGGCCTTGATGACAAAGTGTGCTTTTATTACCTTCACTTTGACATACCCTGCCAACTTACATAGTAACATAGAGTGGGTGAGAGCACTCTCCTGTAATAATCATGGCAGACATTTTTGATGCATGAAAGAAAATGCTGGTGCTCAAACAAAACCTTGGTCTACTGGCAAAGATTTGGAAAAATCTCCACAAGTCCGAACATACCTTATATTCAAGACTTTGGTAAGTCTGAATACACCTGTCCAAGACAAACTTGAAAATATCTTTTCTCAAAACATGCCGAGTAAGCCTTCCAAATTTCGACTGAAGTGGAGTGAAAGACTGACCTACATTTAAGGATCATGGGAGTCCAACAGATTTGGTACACAAAAAGAAAACAAAATGATTACAACTTTACAGTCCTACTGTAGACACATGCAGTGACAGATTTCAAGTGACAGAGTACACTGACATATATACTGTATGTGTGGGGATTAAATCAAAAAGTGAGGATACAGTGGATGAAAGTGATACAGTGCATGAACTTTTGAGCGGTGGGTTCACAATAGCAATGTGACACCTGCTGGAGACTTAAAGCAAGCCATCAATGATCTTCCCTTGAAAAGAAAATTTATCGATTTGATCTCCCAAATGGCACACTGAGTATCTTTGCCTCCAGAAGAGATAAAGAATCATATTCCATAAAAAAAAATATCTCTATCAAAACCTATAAAAAGTTTCAAAACTTGCTGAAAGCCTTCTGCTCTTTGTAGACTCTGAGAGCAATGAAAGCTATGAGGAATGACTACCATCATCATCATCATCATCACCATTACCATCATCATATACAGTACATCAAATTGGCGGCGGTGGCAAATCCCATAACAACGACCGCGATAAAGAGAAAAGATTGCACATAAAGGCCTCACAAACAGAGAAGTCACTTTTCAAGGTAGTGTGATAGCCCATCCAGAAAAGAGAGCTGGTTTTATTCAGACTTTGTAGAGTGAAACCTTGAATGAAAATACATTGGAAGTTTGTTCATATCTGTTACCGTTTTTGAGATATGACTTTTCAAAGCTTTTCATGAGAATGAAAGCAAATAGTGTTGCACGGTGCTAGGACTGTTTTTTGGATCTATATCCATATTGACTCATACTTACTTTGATTACTGGGTGTCACATTGGTAAGTGATATCAATGTATATTTAAAGAAGAAAATATCTACTGCCAAAACAAAACCCTCTGGGCTTATAACAGTCTCAACTGTCCTTGAAATAAAGGTTAAATAAACGAGGTATAATACAAAACATATAGAGGAGTCCATCTCTTGGTGTCACAAATTTGCATACTCATCCACTGTCAATTCACAATGCAAGTGAGACAGGAATTTGCCCGAGAATTGCAATTATTTGATGGATTTTGATGGAAATTGCAGCTATTTTCAGCAATTTCAATAATTAATACATCCAATGTTATATTCATGTCATACCGCCTTTACGGGACGTACTGTAAACCTCACACTAGCAAAGTGGAGGGAGAACAGAAAGTAGGGAGCACAATCCAGGAAGTGTGAAGTTGTAATGAAGGTAAAGAAGATGGAGTAAAGACCAGTCAGAGGGGGGGATGTGATGTCAAGATGGATATTGTAAAAGAGAGACCACTGAAATAAAGGATAAAAAGCAAACCAACACCATAGCCCAAGCTCACTTGCCAATCAAGGTAAGGGAGGGGTAACAGGAGCCGTTACCCCACCCAAAGGTGGGCCAAGTTGTTTTCATTAAGGAAAAAATGGCAGTAAGGAGTGTTTTACAGTTGAATAAATGCTAAAGACTCTAAATTTAGCAAGATAGCAGACAAGGCGTAATTAGAGTCTGTACTTAGAGTCAATACTACTGCATGTTCCAGGCTAAAAGGTTGAAAGGTTTATTGCAGTTTGATTCTTTTTACTTGATCTGCCAGCGCTCACGGTTTATTTCTGGTTTAATGCTGTGAATGTGGATGAAATTAAAATTCAGTCAGAAATCCCTACTGCTTTGAAAATCCAAACAACTCTAAATTGCAGCCTCCCCCTCTTCCATCCATCTGTGAGCACATGCAGTTATCTTTATCAATTAGGAAGTAACTTGGTAGTGCTCCTTATTGTTTCATCTCTTTTCCCATTTATCTCTGAGAGATGAACTACAGAGGGGTCCTATGTTCACACTTACCGGCGTAGTCTTGCGCATTCACATCGGCACCTTGGCTGATTAAACTCTCAGCTACTTGGATGTCACCCTTGATTGCAGCCAAATGCAAAGATGTCTCTCCTCTGTTGTTCTGGTTGTTTACTTTGCTCTTGCTGCTGGTCAATTTGGTTGCAGGAGTCTCCTTAGCTGGACCTTAAGTAAGCAAAACCAAACAATACAAAACAAAACTAGAAAATTAATGCCCAGATATTAAAAACACCCACAGCTGTCAGAAGGTGCAAAATGTGTAGGGGAAAGAATGTTGAAATCAAATAATGGTAAAAAGGAATGTTATCTAAGTTGGAAGTATTGGAGACAAACAGTATGGTCACCACACTGAATTTCTGGAGGGTCAGAACATTTTATCAAACAATTTACAGCAGGTTAAAAAAAAACTGGACAAACACTTCTAGCTTGAAATATGCCGATGCATGCACAGCTGGTTCCATAGGATAAGTTGCTACAAACACCATTCATGTAATCTGTGGTGGTTTGTGTGACACTACTTTACATGCGATACTGTGCTCTGAGATAATGGTAGAGGTGTGGACATATTATTAGTTAGTTGCCAGTTCTGTAATTACAACTGAACAGCATAAAATACCAAGCAAAATTAGGGTGCTTGGTATCAACTTGAGTACCTTGCTGCCAGGTGAAGCATTACCTCTGGTGACATTTAAGCTTGTTCATTTTAGTCGCTAGGTCAAACCAGGGTTAATTTAACATCTCTCTTGAAACAAACCAGGCAAGACACTAACTAGTGGGGACATCTGGATATGTCCAGATATCCTTTCTCACTCCTCATCACAGTCTGTTTCATCAGTAGATATGTATGAGTATTAAACTACAATGGCACTCGTTTTTCACAATCACATCGTGAGCTGGGTGAAGTTTAAAGACTCTTGTAGGTTTCAGTATGCAATTACAATAAAACAATGCCTCAGTAAGGCTCCTGGTAAATGCCCGATCAACCCCGGGGTGAAGCACCGTGTTTCCTTTCAACACTAGTGTATGCCACTTTTGAATGTCTTTCAATTGAACGCAACATGATTTAACATCAATAACGTACATGGCAGCATATACTGCCGCCATTATGACCATCCCTACTGACGGCATGTAACCTCCCAGCTTATATTATCACTGTTTCACACTTAAAGGTAGAAGAGGGAAAAAGTTTGCCAATATCTTACTTAACAGATATGCACAGACAAATATCTGAATTTCAAACACTCCACCAAATAAGTATGTATTAAGAGGCTGTCATGAAACTGCATACAAACTTTGCTTGGTGGAATCTGCATATCAGCAAGCAATAGGTGATAAATATTTTTCCTTTTTGTTTTTGTCCCCCAAAAAGGCATGACTTTACAACCAGCATTCCATTCTGGTATGAGAAGTTTGTTTCAAGCCATCTGTTTTATCAGAGAAATGCCATTAGTGGCAGTATCTTCCTGGAGTTTTATTTAAAATGGATACTGTGCCAAGCGTACTACAGTACAGCAGTACATAAGGTGCAGGTGTTAAAACACCAACGGCCCAAGGACTTGAACATTAGCTCAGATTGTGAGGCAACATTCCAAAGAAGGTGTTAAAGCAAATCTCTCCGAGTAATAACATATTAATTGATTGATTGATTGATTCCACCAAATCCTCATGTTTTGTCTTGCAACGTTTCACATTCCTGTCTCGCGAAACGTACGTCGCACACCATGCAATGGATTGGTTGAGTGATTTAGTCATTTATCCCATCATTCACAATTACCGAAAGGTCGGTGTGTTCAACATGTATTAACACATACATGTGCATAGGTATCATACACACTGTATGCTCTGCTACGGTACCCTCTGTTGCACTTACAATCAACTTCTGTGTGATAGAAGGCTAGATCCTGTATCAGTCTTTGGTAGCAGCTTCTATTGCAAAGCCAAATTGGCTTTTACGAGATTTGCAGGCCTATGAGTTCATCCCATAAAATGCTGCAAAAGCCTGAGATTAAATGGCAAGCGTGGATTCTGAAGATCGCATGATAAAGAAAACGAAACAGAAAAAAGCAAAGCACAAAAAGAAAAAGTAAAATAAAGTTATTCTCTCTTTCCTCTCCATTTCATGTCGTACGGCACGTATCTGCCGGGAAATCATTTCATGAGGCAGGTACAAATTTTTCTTGAGAGAAATTATCCGATTTCAAGATGATTTATGGGCTTGGCTCTCTCCCACCGCGGCTGCCTGTGTCGTGAAATGGATTACGGGATAAACATGGCGATACCTCCTGGATGATGCCAGTCTTGACTGAGAGACGTTAGGACATTCAAAGGGAATCGTAGAGAGAACACTGACTTAATGAGGCAAACTCACAGGTTTCTCAACAGCTTATGCCAAAAATATGGTATCACTTTTAAAACAACCATCGACCCTTTTTAACCTGGTCAACAGTGGACCTCCCAGTTCTCAGAATGTGTGTCTCCATGGAATGTACTTGACACTTACTGAGAACAGGAAAACTGAAAATAAAATAAGAAAGGTTTAAAATGTCACTGACTTTAGAAGAAAAAAAAAAAAGCACCAATGGTGCAAAAGCTCACACAATCATCCAAGCGTCTGTAGGGTTATGTGAAATCCAAGAACACCCAAAATCCCTGAAAACCATGAAGTACCACTGACAGAGTATCCTTATGTCAAACCATCAACATGGGTACAAGAGAATCTGTAGCAGGAGAAGCTTTTTGTGGAATTTCATAAAATGAGCCAAACGGCCCAAATGGGACCTTACATCCAAAATTCCTGAACACCCTGAGGGCATCACTTTTGGAGTATCATTATGACAAACCATCAATCAACATTGTACTGCACAAAAGAATCTGTAAGAGCATTTAGCAGAATTTCATAAAAATGGCCAAAGGGACCACATGGGACCTTGGACCCAACATTCCTGAACACCTTGAAGGCACCACTAATCAAGTATCATTATGACAAACCATTGCCACTGTACAAAAAAATCTGTAGGAGGGAAAGCATTTTGCAGAATTTCACAAAATAGGCCAAAGGGCCCACATGGGACCTTGGACCCAAACTTCCTAGCCACCCCACATGGTTCACTACCCAAGGAACATTGCGTTTAAGTTTCATACAAATCCATGAAATCATTCAGGAGAAGAAGCACTCTGCAGAATTTCATAAAATGGGTCAAAGGGTCCACATACAGTATGACCTGGGACCCAAATTTCTGGACACCCTGAAGGCAACACTAACAAAGTATCATTATGACGAGCCATCTACATTGTGCAACAGGGTCCGTAGCAAAAATCGTTAAATTAATTCACAGACTTTTCACAGACTTTTCAAAGACTCTTTGGTAAAATTCCATGACCAAGAAAAGATGCGCGTTTTTTGGGACTGAGTAGTTGATGAGAAAATTTTGCATTCTTAACTAGCACTTTACACAGGAAACGGTAAGAATGGACAATTTCAAAGACTTTTCAAAGACTGCTCAGTTTACAGATGAAATTCACAGACTATTCACAGACTTTCAAAGACCTCAAAAAATTCACAGACTTTCACAGACTTTTCCAGATACTACGGACCCTGTGCAGGTGAATCTGTAGGAGAAGCATTTTGCAGGACTTCATAAAATGGACCAAAGGGCCCACATGGGACCTTGGACCCCAAATTTCTGAACACCCTGAAGGCAACACTAATGGAGTATCATTATGATGAGCCATCTACATTGTGCAAGAGAATCTGTAGAAGGAGAAGCATTCTGCAGAATTTCATAAAATGGGCCAAAGGGCCCACATGGGACCTTAGACCCAAAATTCTTGAATGCCCTGACAGCACCACTAATGGAGTATCACTATGACAAAACATCACCATTGTAAAAGGGAATCTGTAGGAGAAGAAGCATTTTGTAGAATTTCATAAAATGGACCAAAGGGGCCACATGGGACCTTGGGCCTGAAGCTTCTGAAGACCCTAAATGGCCCACCACCCGAGGAACATTGTGTGTACATTTCAAACACATCCGTGAAAGTATGTAGGAGAAGCATTTTGAACAATTGTGGACAGATAGATAGAAGGATAGAGTGACACCGTGTGATCGCATAAGCTCACACCAGCATGCTGGTATGAGCTAAAAGTTGAGAACCATTACAACAGCTACATTTCACTAAAATTTCAAAAGTTCCATAATTTGGTGAAATCCGATCATTCTTTGTTCTAGGAATGTAATCAAGACATTAAGAAACTGTCATGAATATATCTGTCATGAATGTATGCAACAAACTTTTTGTAATGGCCTAAAACTAACACATCAAAATTCCATGAACACATCAGTAATAGCTCAATAGAGATGGAAACATATTCAACTTAGTGTATAGGATGTTTAAAATACTGCTGCATGGAAAATGAATTCAGGACGTTGCAATATTTCTCAATGTTTGCACAACCATTTGCTGCCATAAATTCCTAGTTGAGGTGAAATGAATTGAGACCTGCTACTCTGCAAGCTTTGGTACTGACGACTGAATCTAATATTCCCTGAAAAAGTTTTAGATTCGATGACGTGTAACCCACTGTCAAGATGGATTGGGTGGAAATTTTACATCCTGGACTAAAATGACTTTTTACGTCTGCTAGGTGGAAGAAAGTAAAAAGAATTAGGCTTCACCCCTGACAGAGCTGATGCATATCTGAAAAATTCATAAAACAGTTGCTTCTTTCTCATGATTTGAATTCACAAGAGTTTATCTTCGGCACAGTAATGCTTCCGCGACTTGCACGAGATTCAGGAAAAGGCAATACCTTCAGCAGATGGTTGTAATGTGGTTTATTATACAACTGCATTACTATATGGGGTGGGGGAGAATCTAGGAACTAAAGTGTAGTTCTCCTGAGCAGAGATTTAAGAACAATTTAGCAGATACCTCTTCAGCAATTCATTCAAACAGGAACATAAGCCTATTCTATATGAAAGAATTTTTAATTGTACATCATCCCTCTTTTTGTAGCAAGGTGGGTAGACACTTTACGTAAGACATTTGAGTGCAGGCTACTCAGCATTTCCCTTCTGGAATTGGGCTACTCACTTCACTTTGAGGTTGTCACACATGATGCATCTCCCTGGCTCATCGTATCTCTTCAAACTAAACTTGGGAGGTCAATGTCTTATGCTAATTCAAGTTTTGAAGACACTTCCACATTGTTTCTAGGTCAGTAAGCAAATACTTGTTTCATAGCTACCATTAAGGGCCCAGTAGTGTACAGAGTAATAGTCTAAGTCTGCTTTCTCTGTAACAAGGACTGAACTGTCAAATATCAGGAAGGTTTGGGGTTTGGATGTTTACTAGGAAGAGGAGTATTAGAAAAAAATGATCTATGTTTATACCTAATATACTGTATCTTTAAACTTTGACTGCTAACCACAGAACAAAGGACTTTGGTATTGTAAGCAACAAATCAAGAATAAAATTATGCAATTTGGTGAGATGAAACAGGAAACAACTAGATGGGATTAAAAGTTATTTCGTTTTCAACGAGACATAATGTTTACATACAAAATTACAATTATTTTAAAAGCTGAAAGATGAGAGGGTCAAATATAGGGAGGTAAACAGATCAAAGTTATTTAGGATAGGTGAGGGTAGAAATATCAACACAGTCAATCCCCCACTTAAGTGATAGTCAGGAATTATTCATGTAGCTAGTGTGTGGTTGACCACTACAATATGTCACCTACGTGAATTTCACACAGCTGGTGGTGGACTGCATACTTACAGGTGCTATCAAAAACATTTCCATGTTAAGCAAGCCACATCCATTGAAAGCAAAGGAAAATATTATATAAATTGATTTAAAACAAAAGACAAATCATGCAAAATATTCATTTTGCGAAACATTTTTCCTATTTCTGTCACTTGGCAGGTATCCACATCTCTTCCTTATCAAAAAAAGTCCGAATCTTCTTCTTGGAAAATGTTTGCAGTGCAGTGCAAAGTATACGTTAGTGAAAAAATGAAAGAAAAAAAAAGTAAAAAACAAAAGCCTCTGGTGAACTGAACTCTGACAACATGTACACCAAATGTATTGGTTACATAAAATACTACTTGCTATAAAAGCTGGCATACTTCACGTACTACTTCACGTAGGCCAACCTCAAACTGAATCGAACAGACAACCGCCAAAGTACTGGTCGTATTCAAAAGAGACTATTCAGTCTATTCATTTTCTCTTCAAGGAGTCCATTGACTTGAGTTAGGAGGTAGACATGTACACGAGGTACAGTACAGAACCTTTCGAAGCAGGTTAGGGACACGACGTTTGCACACTAATTTCAAGCTGGAATATGAGTTGTACTGGTGATCACCTGGTCATTACCTTTGTTCTTCGTGTTTCATGGAGGAGGAAGTAGAGGAAAAGACCAGAGGAAAGTAGAGGAAAAGACCAGAGGAAAGTAGAGGAAAAGACCAGAGGAAAGTAGAGGAAAAGACCAGAGGAAAGCAGAGGAAAAGACCAGAGGAAAGCAGAGGAAAAGACCAGAGGAAAGCAGAGGAAAAGACCAGAGGAAAGCAGAGGAAAAGACCAGAGGAAAGCAGAGGAAAAGACCAGAGGAAAGCAGAGGAAAAGACCAGAGGAAAGCAGAGGAAAAGACCAGAGGAAAGCAGAGGAAAAGACCAGAGGAAAGCAGAGGAAAAGACCAGAGGAAAGCAGAGGAAAAGACCAGAGGAAAGCAGAGGAAAAGACCAGAGGAAAGCAGAGGAAAAGACCAGAGGAAAGCAGAGGAAAAGACCAGAGGAAAGCAGAGGAAAAGACCAGAGGAAAGCAGAGGAAAAGACCAGAGGAAAGCAGAGGAAAAGACCAGAGGAAAGTAGAGGAAAAGACCAGAGGAAAGTAGAGGAAAAGACCAGAGGAAAGTAGAGGAAAAGACCAGAGGAAAGCAGAGGAAAAGACCAGAGGAAAGTAGAGGAAAAGACCAGAGGAAAGTAGAGGAAAAGACCAGAGGAAAGTAGAGGAAAAGACCAGAGGAAAGTAGAGGAAAAGACCAGAGGAAAGTAGAGGAAAAGACCAGAGGAAAGTAGAGGAAAAGACCAGAGGAAAGTAGAGGAAAAGACCAGAGGAAAGTAGAGGAAAAGACCTGTCGCAAAACCTGGAAAATATCGCACTCATCTTCCTGATATTTGAATATGAAGATTGTCTCGGCATTTTTGTTAGCCCTATGGGTTCAAAATTCAGATTCTCAGAGAAAGCATAGCAGTTAATCACTTTTACTTGAAATCAAACAGGACCAACTGGGAATGGGCATGACTATTCATCTGAGACAAAATCGCTAGGGCTTTATGTTCTTTTGTAGTGGTTATGACATTTTCCATGGAATTTGACTTTCACTGACAAACTTTCAACTCATATTCCAGCTTTAAACCTACGATGTCTTTTCTTTGATAGCATTTGTCACCAGCAGGACATGGGTGCATCCTTCTCGGGAAGGAGGAGGGGAGGCTGAAGTGGCACCCATCATCTCTTAAAGAATATGATAGCTAAAAGTGTGGGAAGACTATCTATTGCAGAGTGCCACAATTGGTTGGCATCGATCGAACCAGAATATTTTTGGATACAAATACCCTGAGATTGCTGAAAAACTGCTTTTCCAGGGTCTGCAACCACCATTTAATTCTTTCATTCCCACCATGCCACTACTGTTTGTCACCACTGTTTATGGGTACTGAGTATTTCTGAGACGGTAGACAAGGATAAATATCAATCAACTGTTTTTTCCGGATTCACTGTTGTCTGCGTGCCATGCCAAACCACAACAAACTGCTGTACAATGGACATTTTGTACCATGTAAAAAATTTCTTGATCCATTGTTCAAAAGTTTATTTAGTACTTACACTTTCCCCTTTCAAAAATTAAATGTTTAGGTGGAGCACCAGCATTTTTTTTATAAGTAGAACAAAAACTTTTCTGCAAACCACCATCTGTCTGAGGGAGTTCAATGCTTGCGACTTAAAGCTGGAATATGAGTTGTACTGAAAATCGCATGGTCATCTACCTTTGTTCTTCGTCAGTGTTTCAGGGAGGAGAAAGTAGGGGAAGAGATCACTTGTCACAGAATCTAAAAGAGAACTACCCACTCATCTTCCAGATGTTTGAATATGAAAATTGTCTCGAAATTTTTGTTGGCCCTACAAAATCCAAACTCTCCAAGAAAGCATAAAGGTCAACTGTCAACAACACTTGCTCTTTTCAGATATTCATCAGCTTAGTCCTACTGAACGAAATCATTTACAAAACTGTACCAAAAAAATGAAATTTACATTCTGACATCTATCCTGCTCCCCTCCCTCCCCACAGAGGATGCTCCGCATATCGCAAATTGATTCTGACTATTGAAAGTAAAGCTTTCGAACTATTTTATCAGAAGTTTCACTCTTTTCTCCCGTGCCTCTTCTCCTTGACACAAGGACGAAAGCAATTCAGTGGCATATATTACACTTGCTGCCAATTTTTAGAAACTGAAGTGAAACACATGTCACGTTTCATGAGTCACTATATTTTGCCTCCTTTTGTTTTTCTTGTATTGAGTACAATAGTTGGCTCTTGTCTAAAGGGGACGCTTTTACCCTACCTGTACAAATTTCAAATGGGTATGAAAGCATTAATGTTAGAGCACGGAAGAATCCTGCTGTGAAAGGTTTACAGAAAATCCATTCCATGTTTTACATATCAATGTGCAATAGTGCACCATGCCAGTGGCATCACGATGGCTGGTAACAAAAACTTTCTCATGTGGCTTTAAAGGTGATAAATGTCTCCAGAATTGCCAATATTGTCAAAGTGATATGCGCAAATGTTATACTGATTTCCTGTAGAACGTCAATGCATTTCGCACTTATTATTTCTTGAGATTATGAGATTTAAAAGAAAAATACGAGCCAACTTTGGATTATTCTATGATAATCTGCTGCATTGGGCCTCCATCATATTACAGAAAAGACGGCATTATCCACCAGCGATGGTTTTAACCGAGCTCAAGCATGCATACAGTATGTACACAAAATAGCCTTAATCATTGTTTAACCATTCAGCCTCACCGATAAACATCAGAAACAGCTTCATCTCCTCAAATACTATGCATGAGATACCAGAAAATGCATCATTCGAATTTTGAGAGTTTGGGTGAACAAATTATCCTCGAGTGACATGTACTGTAACCTAATTTCTATTTGTGAGAAACTTACTTTTTGAAAAGAAGGCTACTGTCCAGCCTCAATTTGACAAGACTCCATCATTCTGTGTCCAATAAATTTGGTTTCAAAAATATATTTCCTTTTCTGCAAAATAAATATTAGTCACTCCTTATGTACAGTACCAATTATCCTGCACACTGCCTCCTAAGTGGGTTGATCATTTGACATATGAAAAAGAGCTTAAAAAAATCCTCAACAGAATTACCACTTCCATGAAGTGTGCTAGCATCACTGTTGAGTCGACAGGACAGAACTTGAGAAATTTCTGTTGAGCGAGAAGGAATGTGTGTTTACTTGCATTCCTGTGCATTCCATGAGTCAAAAGCATCCCAACATGTACCTCTCCATTAGATCAAATGCACAATACTGTCAGTGGCGACTAACAGTACAAAACAAATGCCAAAAAGATGGGGACACTTCTCAATGAAGCAAAGACAAAATGAGCCTGCTTTCAGGAATACTGTAACTTTCCCTTGCAGCCATCTGTCCCAGTGACGCCTTATCCTCCTGAACACGTATAAAGTACTACATACAATCCTGATCAATGAAGCAGCAATATCTCTTCATTCTTTAACTCACACACACACACACACACACACACACACACATAAATAGGAGTCAGACCCAAAGCTTCACCTAGTTACGATTGTGGAGGGAGGGTGAAATCGAACCGTGATGTGTTTCGCTGAGCCTGCCGAAAGTAGAACATCTCGGGAAATAGCCTCGTCCAGCAGAAAAAAAATCTGAGCAACTGCAGGCATCATCAGATTCAAGAAATTTACACTTTCGCTGAAGATATGTCATGCCAAAGAGATCGCAAAATATGGCAAGATAACGAGAAGACGGCCTTGATGTCCTTATGGAGTTTCATTCCTCTACTGTTGGCATTACACTGGCTATATTCACATAGAATTTAGTCATATTTTGTAGGAAAAACTATCCATTCTTTAAAAACAGGAGGAACAAATAACAAAGAAAAAAAAAAGAGGTGAAAGTTTTCCTACGACACTGCAGGAACTGTGACATTTACAAACAGTTTTAGCACAAACGGCAACTGTGATAAATATCATAAAGCGGGCATAACTTGCAGATTACAGTCAGACAGATCCACGAGTGATTCAAAAGATCAACTGAGGTTTTTAAATGTGAGCAAGGAAAAAGAAAAAGACTGACAACATCTCATCTAGGTGACAGAACAGACAGTTCTGAGCCTTCCTAAAAACACAATCTAAATTCAATTGATTTAAAAAAAAAATATTTACAAGACAATATTGGTGTCATCAATAGTCTGCGTGGCGTTCTTTGCACCGTCTCACCATACCCTTTCTCCGTTATTATCCATTATTCCCCGACTGGATGCTGCTTCAGTTGTACAAATATCAACTGGGGGAAAATCACCTTATCAACAGAAAACATCAAGTATTACCTGAAGTTTGCCTAAAAGCTATACAGCAAGGGTGGACAAGCTACTTTACAATCATGATGTTTGGGTGAGGGGCTCCCAACTTTCAGATGTGGAGGACATATCTTAAATCCCTTGCTGCATCAATTGGTCTACTTTTCCTCATTCTTTGGGGATTTCCCGAGATTTTTCATCCTCCATTTGAAGTAGTTTATCAAGCACTTGTACGTTTTCCCATCAAGCGACATTTGCAAACTACAGTGTTAATACAAGACACGTGCTTCGAGGTGGAATAATTGTTTTTGTCAGGAACATGTACATGCTGACATTTGACGTTAGCAAAACAGTTAACAAAACATCTGCCAAGAATGCATCTCTGAAGGATATGGTACAGTCTTTTTGAAGTCATCATCACCTTCAGTCGCATCGTTATTATCTTCATCACTGTCATCACCAACATCATCAGAGTAACATCATCATCATCATGACAACAACATCATCATCACAATAGCATTCACTCGAAGAAGGAAAACTTAATAAATCAGGGTGGTGGCAAAGAGGTGGTTGAAAACACATCAAGAACACAAGCAAACACTTCACCAGACATCAACCAAGATTAAATTATATCTTTGATCTGTTTCAGGGATGACATCGTGTGGAGTGTGGCTTCAGTTTCATCTCTGTGATCAAACTTATTCAAGATGTCTGCTACAAGTTGCCATACATGTACTCTGAATGGAAGAAGCCCGTACACACACACACACATCACTTGCCGTCGGCTTTCCCAGGACGGTCGATGGCTGCTTGCGCCTTGATACAGCGGTCTGTTAATCCTGCTTTAATGTCGCTGATCTACGATCTCTGAACGCCAAACATTGGCAATGCAATCAAAGGGGCAAACTTAGTGACTAAAACATGCTGGTATCTAGCCATGTACAGTATGAAATTAAAGGGGCTGGTACATAGACAGTTTACACACAGTATGAAAAAAACAAAAACACTATTGCCAAGAAGAGAAACTCTTCATCACCACAGCTTTGGCTGATGCCATGATGTCTCCCCAAAACTTACAGAACCTGTGTTTGGCATTTTATACCATGAGATGCTCTCATCTAAAAAATGAGCCTTGCGCCCATTAATTACTGCATTTAACTGCCATTTGACGAGTCCCTGTATTTCCTCAGATTGCCAGAAAATGTTGGACTTTTCATTTGCAACATCTGTGCTAAAAATGCAATTGTTTATCGTATTGCATCCTTACCTTCCTTCCATGGTGTCATCAATTTATCACGAGAGTGTCATATATCTAAGAATTAAATTCGTACCCATTTTGTAAATGTATTCTTTGTCTTGAACAAGTGTTACTTTTCATCACTTTCTTTTCAGTGACCCGTCTCATGTCACGCTTCATTGTGTCATTTTTAAAATGTTTATGGACAGGCCTTACTAATACTGCCTTAAAGGTACAGTCATGTGTACACATATGGTGATGCACATGGTTAAGAGAATTCAGTTAGGGAGAATGCTCCAAGAATTTGCAATACAGCAGGAGTTTGCCATTTTTCGAGATTGATTGTTTTTCCCTCCTATATTCCATTTAAATCTTGATCTATTTTACAGCAGCTAACAGTTAGCAACTCTGACACAATTATGATTTTCCTTCAAATACAAGACCAGGAACTGCTGAGCAAGCAACACCACCTAAATGGGTGACACAAAAGTTGGGGAATGACCCATGTTCAAATGTTGTTCTGATAGCAACTTGGATATGACTGCAAAAATGAACATCGTACAGTTTCATTAGAACAGCGAACTTGCTGCAAGTCTCTGCCTGCAAAAGCCATCGCGCACAAGACAAACACTAATACTGCTGTACGATATAAAAGAGACCCGCTAAGAAAGACAACGAGGAAAAGTAAGGGGGAGGGGAGGACATATGTGAGAGATAAAACAAAGACATGCGCTGCTCATGAAGTACTGTTGACCTGGGATTGCAACATTTGCCCACCCTTAACCTGTGTCTTGAATAATGAACAACCCAAAGTATTGGCATGACATTCTGAAATGTCAGCTTTCCACATTACATATACACAAAGTTAAATGTTAAATGTGAATCCTGAGAGTTACGATCAAGTTTAGTGTTTACATCGATTCCTACAACTCTGAAACGGATAAGTTGTTCTCATACCCCCCCCCCGGGTACCCAGGTACCCAACCAAAATGGCAGATTTATTGCTACCATTGTTATTTCCACAGTACCGTACATCACACGAGGAATCTTACTAGTGCACTATACACTGTTCAAATTAACAATTTAGGGGGCCCCAGCAAACATGTTTCGTAGTTTTTCCTGACACTGGCCCATCTAACTCTAAACAAAAGGGTTGTCATTCTCTGTAGCACCTGATAAACTGAGCATTAATTGGTTACTTCAAGGATTACAAATCCTGCAGTATAGTGAATCCATAGACCCATGTAAGTGTGCCAGTTGTTCAGTATGAGTGTATACTGTATTGCCACATGCATCTGTGCATCTCAGCAGTGTCAACTTAGTCATCACTAGACAGAGCTACTGTAGCTTTTGAACTTCTTTTCTGCAGGCCACTACACAGTAATACTATACTACTATAAGTGAGTAGACTAAAGTGGTGGCACCATTTGTTGTTATTCATTCAGTGACAAAATGCTTCATGGGAAAAATCACACAACATATTATGCACAGATTGGATACTAACAGTAAATCTCTGAAATGGTGGTTACAAATGGCTTAGCTGCATTAGAATACCACATTAAGACTGACGACAGTGAGCAACCCATCCTCGCACAAGATACAGTAGATGAGTAATTGCAGATAAAGGACTGCAAAGCATTTGTGTTTTGTGACATTCTGGCCGAGAAACTTTGATGTTGATTTTTTGCAGACAACTTTAGATTTCAGTGAGATTAACTAGGACTTCCAAGTTCCAAAGCGTTCTCGCAATCACCGCTGAGTGCTCCCTTCTATCGACTATCAACACCAGTGCAGTTCACCATGGCACTATTTAAAGGGAAATAGGGCCTTTGTTTGACAGAAAACAACAACAGATTTAAAACCAGTGCTTGTAAAGGTAGAATGACAGATTATCCAAAATACAGAAGGACTGTAGCCTTCTTTTTAAGAAATAAGTTTCACATAGATAGAAATTCAGTTATTTGTTGCTCAACAATAATTTGTTCACCCAAACTTTTCAAAATTCAAATGATGCATCTTCCGTTACTCACCACATGCATAATGTTTTGAGAAGATGAAGGTCTTGCAGGTGTTCATTAGTGTGACTGAATGGTTTAATAATGATTCAAGCTATTTCCTTCGTATGCCATGTTGATATTTTCTAAATGCCCTATTTCCCTTTAAGAACAGTACAGTGCAGTATTTCACAGGATGAGTAGAAGATAGTACCAAACCTGCCCTCTCTTAAGCAATATACAGCACCAGTAGTTCTGATTCAAGGCTCATCATGGAAGTGACAATGAGGAATCAAAATTGGATCCCTTTTGCCAACATCAAAGTCGAGTAGAGTATTTATTAGCCTGCATGCACATGCATCACTTCTTTGTAATTAATTCATAAATGCAGGAGTCGGCAAGTTTCGCATTTTATGGGCTTCGTTGATCGTGCGGCCGAGCTTCAGAGTGCAGATAGAAAATTTTAATTTGAAGTTAATGAACATTTATGTGGAGCATTGGGAAAAGCATGGGATTACAAAACACAGGTCTGCTACTGTGAAGGCTGAATTCTATCAACAGCAACCAGAAGAATTATGTAAATTACTTAAATTTATTACACAGAGGTAAAAAAAAAAAGAAGAAGGAATCTTAGTTGACAATTTGTTTACGTTCCCCTTTATCCTTTTACCAATTACATCATCTACAATTTACAGATCGAGCACTGGGTGACCAGATTGCCATCGAAAGCGAGGAGACAACACAAGCAGACTCGCGATCAAAGATGATAAGAGGATAGGTTCTCGGTAAAGATACCTGTGCAGTGAGATGACTTTTCTTCTGGCGCCTTAATAATTTATAAACTCATGCATATGTTATGGGAAATGCTTTGTTACATTTCAGGCTCAGCATCTTCTATCAGAGGAGAAAGCAAGTGCACTTCGCCGGAAATTATAAGCTTTTGCATGATCTCGCAGAGGCTTTGCCATTTTCGTCGAGGCCATGGAAAGAAATTTGAAAACAAGAGAGAGAGAGTGTCACTACGCCAGCACATGGATAAATTGAATGGACACGTACACAGTGACATGAAGCTTTGTCGATGTTCAAATTTATTGCTGTAGAAAATGCACAAGATGCAGGTATACTTGGAGTCATGATGACTTGCAGGAAATACAGAATCTTTGCACATGATGAACAGGCTACCGTGAAAGTTACTAATGGACTCTAGCTGCTTACTGTATACCCTTCTAAAGCTTTATGCCTGAAAGCGACATTGTGGCATAATCTTCCTAAAAAAAAAAAAATCCCATCCCACATACCCCTGCATGTGCAGTGGTCCCTGTATCCTATCAGTCAGGGGACCTGCAGAGAAATTCCTGGAAAAAGAGAACACAATGTGTCTCAAATGGATTCTTCAGGGTGTTCAACATGGCATGTCAGAGAAGCCAAAGGCGGGTATAACACGACATGCAGAGCGCATGTGGCAGTGATTTCCAGATGAACATAATGTACACTGATATGAAACTTACTACATGTGCTAGAACAGTTATTAAGAATTTACATACAATACAAATGTATGCCGACGACCCAGTTGTTCATAAGTTGAGTAGCACCTTCTCATATGCAAGAATTCTGCTGTCTGTAATTCTGCATGGTATCCTCCCAAGCAGCCATGTGATAGCAATGCATGACCTTTGACCTGAAGGTATTTCACGCCCAACTTACTGAACATTGTAATTACTTCCCTCATCCTTATCAGAGTTTGGAGCGAGGGGAATCGCTCTTCTTTCACGAAAACTACATCTTGTTCATCTTGTTTGATATAATCAAACATCTCGACAAATCTTTTGCACCATAAATCATCCTACAGTACTTGGCAGGGGGAGGCAACACAGACCATTAACTGCACTGGTATCGAATTTGGCCATGGGTACCTGTTTTGCAGAAGTGCAGTTTGTATACATGTGAAAACAATCGTACATGGCGCAGTTTTTTTTTTGCTGTCATCGTTCATAAGATTAGTGGCAACTTTTGCTTCAGTCACGGTCTAAATTCTCCGCAAGTGGGGATGATTTACGGCATAAGATAAATCAAGACGTGCTTAATCATATTTTCTAATCAGACTCTCCCAGTCATTGAGGTAGTATTCTTTCACAGAGATTAACATTGTCATTTGCTAAGTCTTGTTTGGCATGAATGAACAACTCTGTAAATCTATCACACTAGAAATTGTGCTAATTGAGGAGAATTTACACCGGTGGTCCCTATCAACCTTTTTCAGCAGAATGCTTCCTGTCACAAAATGGCATTGGGAAACTGCTCCTTCAACCATCTTAATTAAATACTAATCAAAATACGTAAATTGTCCGATGGTTCTCACAATCATTGGTTTGCAGTGAAACCTTATTTGTTTCTTCTAGCTTCTGGTCAAATTTAGTGGGATACCTCATTTTCTCCAAATGCATCTTTGCTGCCCCCCTCCATCGTTTACCAAATTTCCACCCCTTGAGTCACTAAAACACCCTACTGACACCCTGACTGATTTTGACCACAAGTGCACCAATAACTGAGTTTGGTCACCAAACTTTTCACAGGCGAGTGATCACACAAGATGCAGCACAAGGTTCAAATAGTCAATCATATTTCAGAAATTTATTAACTTTTCTTGCAAATGGTGAATATTCAATACACTATAATCACTATGACAATGTTTAGCATTTCTTTGGTTGTTATCTGACAACAGCTGTTCAGGGTATAGAATAGGTGGATAGGCTGCATGGACAGATTGATGGACGGTACAGTAATGCCCACTCAATTAGAACATATCAAGCACCAGGGTGGTCTGGGAGGGAGCAACAGCATAGGCTAAAAACTAACAAAACAACTTCGTACTCTTCCAACAAGTCTCACCAAAGAACTATACAACAGGACAAGGCAACGTATACACACCGATACCACAAAGTATACAGATACATCACTGCATCTAACACTTTTCGATGTACATCCACAAATTGAAATTGACACGTTTTACCCTGCCATCTGCTTGGGTAATTAACAATACAGAGATTAATTTACAAAGCTGTTTTTTTATTTTTAACTTTTTACTTTGTGTGGATTCCAACTGAGCACGCTCCGATGAATCCCAGTCCTGTAATAATCTATCAGAAAATTTGTGAAGATAAATATTTGACTATCAAACATGTTTATAAGTTGTCCTTGTGTCATGGGAAACAAAGAGTCATACAGTAAACGCATACCAATTATTGAAAAGCTGGAAATTTCCATACTAAAGCCAATACACAGTCCACCATATTTGCAATGTACGGTTCACAACAATGTCCAAAAAGAAAGGGGAGGGGGTGAAAAGGGGGAAAGTGAACATTATTTGAGCAAAATCTGGCAAATTATTTCATATCAAAGTGCAAAGTGGACATGTGTGACAGGTTGAAGCAGGGGTACGCAGCTGTGCATATCGCTTTGAAACTGCACATGCATATAATGTGATTAGGACTGCACACAAGTTGATGGAACATTTGGCCTTTATTCAGTATGTTTGTTTGTGCGTGATCAAATATTTGAAACAAAGAGAGAGGCCATGCAGCCAGCTTGTTTGCTCTATAATATTACTAGAGCAGGTTATGCTAGTTTAAATGCAAATTCCACATAAAACAAAGGACATGTTTGTTTGATGGTACAAATTGCACCATTCAGCTGTAGGAAGTGGGAAAGGAAAGGTGGTAAGTGGGGAGGGGGATGGGTGGGGAGGAGTTGCTGGTTGAAACCTACATAGGAGACATAATTACGGTTTCATAGGAATGAACACTACCAATCATAAAACTACAATAGACACAATATGTAGCATCTACAGCATTTGCAGAAAGTGAAGCTTTTGTGACGTTACTTAATTTACTTTGCAAACTGTGAACTGTGTTGAACATATCATTCTGGTAACCTGGTCAGCATGGGTACTGTGCTAAACATGCTGTCCTGTTACAGTATGTGCGTGCATGTTCACTGTGTGCGACATAGTCCAAATAAGTGTTTGCACCGGGTCCAAAATTCGGACTGAGGTATCTGCAGTCCAGAGTCACTCTGGATCTGAAGATGTAGTTTTCAAATGGTTTTTTAGTTCTTAGGGAAGCCATTATATGACATTTTACTTTCCACAATAATATAACACCATCAACAGTATGGGTACATATGACACTAAAGTTCTCCCATTCAGGCATACATGCTGAATTTTGTCACAACCATGATGTACATTAGCGAAACTTTGGATCAGGTGGGGGGGTGGTGATCTCAGGACCGAGTCCTGATGTTGTCTCTCTGGCAACCTGACATCTGGAACAAACACTAATCCAAATGCTTACAATTGTCTCACGTGCAAGTAATGCTTGAAGGGATACAGAACGAAAAAAGATACAAGAAAAAAATAATAAACTATCCATGATACAATCACATAACTTCTTTTGCTTCAACATTAGGATCATTATTTGTAAATATTAAAATGTACATGTAATGAAATGATGATGACCATAAAAAACATAGCTTACACCTATTCAGATGCATTAGAGCGCAAAAAAGTGAAACCTGGAATGGCAATTCAGATGTAAAGGTGCCCTTTGGTACCTAGAAGCCAACATGCAACCTCCAAGATCAATAAGTTTCTTTTTTTTTCCATACCTGTGTTAGAGTGCAGTGAAAGCTGGCTTTACAAATGAAACAGTTAGAGTGGAACAATTAACAGAGACAGGTAAGCTGAAGCAATCTGTCTCGTCATAACGCAAGATGCTGAAGTGCAATGATAGAAGGTCAACAGAATTGTAAGACAGCTGTTTTCAAATTTCTACTTGTTTTGTAACATTTTACCAAATTTTCACCACAAGTTAAATTAACATCCCGTGGCTGTATAACTTCCAACCAAATAATAAAAGGTACTTCAGTGTCAATCAGATTTTGCCAACTCTTTCATGTTTTTATCAAAACCAAAATGACTATGTTAAATTAGCACACAATTTAGTAGTTTGCTACAGTACATGGCAGTGCACTTCCTCTCAGCCTCTGTATGAACGATGTCAACTACAGTACTAAAACAGAGTGCACTATATTATGACGTTGACACATTCACCTACGTAGCGAACTGAATATCCGAAAGAGCGGCGGTTACTGCACCGGTGAAAAACAAACTCTAATAAAGGTAAAGTACATAAGATCTGCGGTATAGTTTTGGCAAGCAACTGGTAGAGCCTAATAATTTACACAACTTAGCAAAGATATGTTTTATGTGGATGCTCTTGTAGCTTAAAGGGAAATAGGGCATTTCCTTTAGAGAAGACATCCATATTCTTGAAACCAATGTTTGTGGATGCAGAATGATAGATTATTCAAAATAAGGAAGGAGAGTAGCCTTCTCTTCAAGAAATAAGCTCCTCACAGACAGAAATTCAGTTATTTCTTACTCAACACTAATTTGTTCACCCAAACTTTTCAAAATTCAAATGATGCATCTTCCGTTACTCATCACATGCATAATGTTTTGAGGAGATGAAGCTTTGGTAGATGTTTATTGATGACACTGAATGGTTTAACAATGATTACCACTATTTTCTTTAGTATGTCATGTTGGGGTGTCCTAAACGCCCTATTTCCCTTTAATATCGACCTCTGATCTAGTTGAGAAAAGTCAGGTTGTTGATACTTGAACTTTAATGCTGTAAACTGCAGTCACTTGCTTGCCCTAGTTTTAAGAACAGTACTCTGCATACAATCACAATTTCAGGTTGTCCAATACTGTACAATTACTGCCGAGGAACGAGAACGCAACCTTTCCTGGAAATCTCAGATTTCAAACCTACCCTATTGGAGACATTTTAGCAAATTCAATGCACAGTATAAAATCTTCTACCTGAAATAAAGTGAAGCAAACACCGGACTGTTATTGCCTTGATTGCATGCTGGCAAAGTACTTTTGTTTTCCAAGATCAATTATTTGACCTTGATATGAATGGTGACTTCAATGCCTTAAGGGAATGATGACACTATATCGAACCAACCCTTGCGGTGAGCTTTACCACTTTGGGATGCCACAAATTTTGAGATTAAAACCTTGTTGGTAAAGTGTAAATAAAGAATACATCTTCACTTCTTAAACAATGGCACCATACCTGTTTTTATCGCACTGACTGCAGCTAAGAAATGCTATTAACTTCGAAGTTCTGATAAAAAAATCTCAAAAACAATGCTGAGAAATGAAAATGCTAATTTCACGAAAATGATTACCCTAATGTCTAGTGCTTTCATATGTCAACATTCAACCTCTGTGGCCAAGAATACTCATTGAATAATATTCACACTTGTTTCCAGTAAACCTTTAATTTTCATATTTCAGAGTGTACATTTAACATTGATACTTAACGAAAGGTACACTTTTAATATTCATCTAGAGTATTTAATCTACCCAGAGAACACATTTAATACTCACATCCAGCCAGAGTATATACAACTTAAATTCAAAGTGCACCTTTACTATTTGCATCTACCCATACAGGTAGTATGCATTTCATGTTCACATGCATCTACCCCAGGGCATACTCTTATATAACATCTGCTAAGAGTATACATTCAATATTCACATTCGTCCAGAACATATATTTAATATTCATATTTCCCTAGAGCATAGACTTAATCCACCCAGAACATTCAAATATTCATATCTGCCCAGCAATATTCAAATCCAGCCAGAGTATATAGTTAATATTCATACATATTCAGAGTACATGCCCCTTTAGCTTTTGCATCTACCCAGAGTACGCATTTAATATCCACATCTCCCGGGAGTATAGTTATAAAAGCCAAAAGGACACATTTATATTCACATCTAGCCAGAATATACATTCAATATTCACATATCTCGAGAGTACACATTCAATATCCATATCTCCCTAGGGTATAGTTGTGATATTCACATATGCCAAGTGGATACACTTAGTTATTCACATCTAGCCAGAATAATATAGTACATTTAATATTGACATATGTCAAGAGTATGCATTTAATATTTATATCTCACAGAGAGTATCTTTACATTTAATACTGACATCCTGAAGTACCGTACTACTGTCCATGATGTCATTACTTATGGCACACGTTATGTCACACACAGAAGTGATAAATCTTGTCAACAAGGGTACATATACCGTGGATCAGCGTACTGAAATATATGATACAAAGTTCCTTGAATCACATCAGATATGCAAAAACATTGGAAGTAAAGTCTGGGTGAAATAAAGAAATACTTTGCTAAGATTTTTTTTGGAATGGCACTTTGCATAAAGGTATCAACATGCCTTGTCATGTGATATATTCCGTTATCTGTTTGATCCGTAGAGCAAAGTTAGAGAACACACTCCAAATTAACTATGCAAATTACCAGCAGCTGTATGCAATTTACATCTTTCGTTCCCTTTTACTTTAATTCTTCACTTTTACAAGTTTGGGTTGCACCTTTAATGCTTTGCGGATTATGGTAAAGCATTGTTCCTAAAAAAAGGAAAAATAATAATAATGCAATATCGCTGAAATTGGATTTAAAATTCAAAATATTTTTGTGAACAACTTTTCAGCAAAACTTTATACCAAAGAAATGACCGTGACAGAGGGGGACGGGGATGAGGTCTCACATGCAGATGGTGGTAGGAAGTCTCTAAAGTTCTTTTGCACGGAGCAAAAGAGCAAATTAGCCTGGATGAATCAGAAGGAAATTTACTCTACGGATGACACATTTTTAAAACTGAGAAATAAACAAAACTTACTTTTGTAACCTGCTTTGAAATGATACTTGCTTTCATTCATAGGCAGAGAAATTGTTCAAGTGTACACACACTCACCTGTGGGGAAACTGTACTCCTAATATATCATTTTTGAAGAATAAATGGAAAATTACTTTGTCCAATCTGGACTGGAGATGACACCTGCTTCTACATCCAGGGAGAAAGTCCAAATTCTGGAGATGAACGAGATGAGGAACCACTCAATCCATGACACATTCTTTCTAAGAGAATACATGGAAATTTACTTCACGATGATACTTCTTTCCCACTCAAGCAAAAGTCCAAATATTGCAAAATTTTGTTAAAAACGCTAAACAGAGAGATCGCATACCTATTAAGCATGCAGAAATCTTCTTGGAACGACGTTAAATTTGAGACAATCGCTAACCACCATAATCTCACCCAGGGCTGTAAATGTGCAGGGTCCCTCGAAGGCAGTCAACATTCAAGCTCAACCTACTTTTTTTTTTCCCCCCCCTTTTTAATAAAGGGGAAAATGCCATGTTAAAAAAAAAAAAATGGAACTCTCAGTACAAAGAGTTAGGCGGTGCTATAAACCTGCTACTTTTCACCAGCGTCATATTCCTAGAGACAGTGAAAGAAAGGATCGTACATTTAAAATGTCAGGCTCGTTAATTGTAACAACCGAAAATGTTAGGACGTGTTCGTGGCAGGTTTTTGGAGTGGGAAGGGAGCAAACTAGAGTTAATACGAGACAAGACAAAGACAGAGATGGTTGAATTTTTGTCTCTTTAAATTTTGTGGTCTTGTTGAGCTGTTACAATGCACAGCAGAGCAAGACTTCTTGGGACACTCTGTGCAATTTATATTGAATACAATTTCAGTAGGAACTACAGTAGTATCCTTCATTTAATTTCTCAAAGTCTAAGCATCTAATACTTTTTATTAATTTGCATGAGGACTGCCAAGAGGAATCACCTATGAGGAAACCGTCTAAAACCTTCAAATGTTTCAAAGTCTACTGCGTAGTACGATGTAATTCAGCGTTGAATGGTGAGAGAGAGGAGGTAAGGTCTAATTATGCATATAACCTATCCATGATCCATGGAGACTAAAGGCACCGGTCATTCCTTTGCAGGGTATATATTGAGACTAAGTGCATCAGCCATTCCTCTTCAGAGAACAAAAATTTAATATTGTGCCTGCATTCTTTATGCAATCAGTTGGTTTCCGAGCTAACTATGCATTCAAGGACTGCTGGATAGGGGGTATTAAGGAAGTTCACAGGCAATTTATACTCGAGCCATGATCACTGTTGCCTAATATCTTTCTTGAGGTTTGCTGAAAATGACATCTACTGTACTTTATCAATGCGGGCGTACATCACAAAGACATTTTCATTTTGCTTCAACAAGGAACCATGTTAATTACATTTAAGATCTCAACATCAGTTCACAGGAACAGTGAAAACAGAAGATCAGAATGAGAAAAGACAGGCTGATAAACCTCACTGTAAGGGATCTTGCACACAACATAAACCATATTCAATGCTTGAAAGCAGCTTTGGCCCCTTTCGGGGCTGGAGTTATCTTAGGAGGGTGGGGGCGCTGAGCACAAATAATATGGGGACAACCTTTGACTATATTTCTCCAGAGGACCACAGTGGTGCAAGTCACAAAAGTGAAGGCAAAGGATGTGGTCACTTTCATCCACCCCCCTGAAATGATTTCGTCTGGAATACTTTTAACGAAAAATACAATAATGTTGTATGGGCCTCTTTTTGTAAGGACCCCTGAGCATGTCCCCAACAGGCCCAAGCTTCAATCCGGCCCAGTCCATCTAGAGCACATCTGAAAATTTCTACTGATCACTGCCGAAAATCTAATAAGCCCTAATGTATTCCGACTAATGTGTCCATCAACTGAATCTGTTCATCAAATGTTGACAAGAAAGTTATTAAAGATTCTTCAATTCTTCATGTCTAACAAATCGACTTCAATTGTTCGAACCATTGTACATCCCTAATGTCCACTGGCAAAAGGAATTTGAGGATCATTTTAAAGCCAATGTTGAATAATCAATGTTGTCGGTACTTACCGCCAGTGTGACATACTGTAGTGCACTGGTTGATAAAGTCTGTTTTCACTTTTCAATGTACTTATTCCAGTGTAAAGATATAGAATATTTATAAAAAGGGGTAGTAAAATAAGGTTTCAAATCCGATAATAAGACAATACATGTACCTAAAGTTAGCTCACACATTAAAGGTCTACAAGTCTACAACAAATCGTCTACAATTTTAGATTGATCGAAAAGGACTGCTATGTAGACGTAGGAATTCTTGAATAAAGTTATTCTGTACTTTGGTGAAATGAATGGATCTTTAAGGTTTTTCTGTGATTGTACATTGAGGCTTTTGAAATAATTATGTAATGGGTGATTATGATCACCATTAATTTTTGTAGGCATATTCTTTTAAACTCATTTTTTGGCAGAGACATTCACAGTAAGTTTGAGGTAATTAAAATCTAGGCATAGGAATCTATGCAGAATACTGTACAAATCTCACAATTCTGTCCGTGTCCTTTCATGAAATAAAATGATACCAAACTAGCACTGCATATATTAAATGTGAGAGTATAATGACAGATTTAAAAACACCTTCCTTAGCCTCCTTATTAAAGAAAAACACAATATATGCTAATCCAGACATAACAGAGTACTGTAAACTATACTTAGAATACTGGAAATATGATAAAAAAAAGTCAGTCTTTCATCAAACATACTCCTTAATATTTGGTTTTAGTAGTTTGTTCCACCTCTGATCCTTCAATTTTGACACATTGTGACTTAGACAAAAGTAAACCTCCATGCTTGATATTATTATTAGTGAAGCACATTTCCTTTAATTTCTTAGGATTCAGTATTTAATTTTTTTATTGCACATTGAAACAATACTATTTACAGTCTGTTGATAATGCAGTTGATCCCTGGTCACAGTATTTCTTGAAATGTAACAAGACAATGCAGTATCATCAGCATATTTTATAATTGATGCAAATTCATTAGACACTGATTTCATTTGTGTAAATAGTAAAGGGAATAGCAGATAAAGGACCTCCTTGTGGTACACCAACCTTAAATCTCAAAAGTTCAAAAACAATACTTCAAAATTTTTAATCAATCACATGTAAGTTGGATAAACAATTTACAGCGAACTACTGTAAATACATCTTCAAAGCTTCTCTCGTGTCCGGTCACTGTCTATCATGTTTCACATCGACCAATGAAACCTACCCATCTACAGTAACAGTGCTCATACTGCAAACTGGCTCAAGGACATGAGGCCTCTCTCAAGATTTGAAAGGCAATGCATGCTATTGCATCAAAGAGTTCAAGGTCATTTTAAACCACTTCTGTACTTACTGTAGGTGGGTTACCCATTCAACAAACCACTGTATTGTGATGTCCTACACATAGGATGCTACAATCAGGGGGCCACATAATGCAGAATTCCGTGTAAAGCAGTCAGTTTGCTGTACTCACAAAACGTGCTACGAGAGTAACAGTTAGGTCAGGCAAGATCAATCCGACAGACAAACCACTTGCACCAGGGGGCAGCTGCGACCCTTCAACGCCATCGCAATCACATCGACTTCATCCAAGCAAGTGAAACAATTATCACACCATTCAGTTCTCCCAATTCACATACAGAAATGAAGCACATATACTTGTGTAACCAGCAAAAAAATTACCTCTGTAACGTGATCCGCATCCAATAGCATTTGGTGAGCGCTGCAAGGAGCGTGTGCATCAGGCGACTGTGGTTTTAGGAGGTCAATGATTGGATTACCTGTAGTGTTGCAGTTACAGTCAAACAAACCTTTGTGAGTTTCATATGGTTATTTTCCATCACCAAGTGCAATGTACTGTCCCTCTCTCAAAATTCTCACTCACTGTCAGAGCAAAACATTGCATTTTGCTTCCTGCCTATCTAGTTTCCTTTTTCTGTTCCAATGCAGTGTAAGTTAGTATGGCTATGGATGACAGGTGGGGGTGGGGCTGGGGCTACAACAAAGACTTTCCCCCAATTTGGGTGATTTAGTTTGAGATATTTAGTCCCACAGTAAGAGAGAAAGTTCAGAAATTGTGTCCTGCAAGAAAGGTTTGTGACCCCCGGTGTCCCTAAATCATGGCTGAATGCCACTGATGCAGAGGAAAAGATGAAGCAAACAGTATACATATACAGAAGATGAGGCATATTTCTGGGTTCTTCATTACAGCAATGGAATGAGTGTGACTGCTAACAATAACACATAACCAACAGGCTTGAAAGTTGGGTGATAATGTTTAAATCTTGCTGGCAGAAATGATGATTTCAGGTTTGTGAAACTAATATGAAGAAAACCATACAAATAGTGGTAAATGGTCTGTATTCCTGTACCATTCAACTGGTATGTATTGTACAGTATCTCTCAACAATGACCTTTTTCCTTCCCCAATCCTATCACACTTTAATAGCAAGATGCTTGGCATATAGCCTGCTTTGAACCACACAACCAGGAATTGCATTTGGAGAATAGTTCTATCACCAAATACTGGAGCTGTTTGCAAGCTTATTAAATGAATCATTTTAGACAAGGATAAAACAATTGATGTGACTGATGAACATGAAAATGCAAATTTTTCCACTTTGTTCCCCTCTCCCTGCTTAAAGCATCTTACAGAGTTAGAATTGCAGCATTATCGATAATTACACCATTTCACTTGATGACAATTGCGTCGCTAGGGGAGATTTTGCAATCAGAGTAATCTCACTTTCGAGACAGAAACACAAGATAAAGGTATTCCTCAATGCATTCAGGCAAACAAAGCAATAACTGGTTGATTTTCACAAGTGTATACATTTTATTTCTCTGGATTAAAAACTGAGTGTACTTTAGGAGGGTGGCAGTTGCAGAGTGTGCTAGTATAGGCTATTGTAATTAGCATAGGCTTAGGCTATAGAAATTACTATAGGCTATAGTAGCTACTATAGGCCATAGTAACTTATTTGCTATAGTTACTACTGCATAATGCTTATTGGATACAGTAACTAGTAAAGGCTGTAGAAACTACACACAGTCTTACCACATAGACACTCCTCTTACTGTATCGCAAGCATGATGGCTGTAAAATGGATGCAAGCATGTTTATCGTTCAATAAAAGCGTAACTGCTAATGGCAGAATGTTCCTACCCTCTCCTTAACATTCTGTGCCATTGTCAAAGTCTGTTAGTGCTCCCTCTGCAGTCTGTAGGCCATAAACTAGTGTTTTCGAGGGAAACCAAATGGCATTTTATTACCTGGATCCAAAATTACTACCCAATTCCTCCATACAGTGAAAAACGACACAATATCCTACATGAACACACTGTGTCAGATTGCCAAATACCACCTTACCATATGCAGCAAATAGCTCAATATCGAATTTTATTGTCGAGGTTGTCATATTCATAAGGTGTGGGTGAGTGTATGAAGTGCACTAGTAAGATTCACCCACACGAATGTGATATACAGTTCAGTGGAAACACAATGTTAACAACACAACACAGCCTCCTTTTCGGTCGGTTACACAGGTACCCCACGGGTAAGGGAAAAATTACCCGATTCCGAGTTTTTGGAATCGATGAAAGCAGAAGTCATTACAACCTTTCAGCTAATGACTTGTTCCCTGATGGTAACTTGCTGGTGTTCGAGACAATATGCAATTATACTGTGGGTTAATAATCCATTAGCTTCTGTGAGCAGGCTATTACACGTGTGTTTTACTGGAGGTCCAAAAGAAAGTCCTACTTCATCATTCAAAAATAAAAAATCCCACTTTCGAAGTATACATAGTTGAGTATGCGTGGCATACCTACAGGTACACATCTGTGTATAGTGTAAAGAGACGGTGTGTTATGAATTCTGGGGTTTTTTTAATTTTCTTTTAGAAAGTCATGATTTTTTTTTACTGAAAATCATGATTTAAATCATGATTTTTAATCAGCTTGATTTAAATCAAACAACCCTGGTTATGATTTCTGAGAGAGTGCTATCTTCTGGAAGGCTACGGCAGAGTCTGCTCTGGAGGCTAATAATCTACTCCTGTATGGCATGGTCTATAAGCTGTAAGGATGGTCTTCCGAATTAAGGTGCTGTAGGTACGGAGGCCAAGGACTGACATGTGATGACCTACACCGAAGCCACACATTTCCGTGATTCGTATGACGGAAGAGTGACGGCGCATGTTAAAACGTACACTACATACACCCTGACCCGCTGGGAGTTTGAAACTGCATTGCGGGTCCATGCGTTGTGTCAAATCTGCCGACCTTTGAGAGGTAGGTGGTAGTTGAGAATGCAAGTTTGAGAAAATTTTGACGAAATTAATCTGTAAATAACACAGCGATTTACCTTCAAAGTCGAACTGCACACAAAGAGACGAGGACATACATATATGGCAATGTGCTATGCAACAGAATTGCCCTCAACTTTTTTCTGGTTTCATCAGCATCATGTAAATACACCAAGCATTTGTCCTTTCAATCTATCCCTTTGGTTTCTAACCTAGTAAAGTTAAAGCATATTTTAGTCTCCGTTGACAGTGCTACCTTGATATTGCATAATTGCAACTATTACATTTCAAGGAATTCTCCACCGGCACTTCTCACGTCTTTTAAAAAAATAATACAAGCCCTTTTTCGTATAAATTAACATCCTTTCTTTCAGGAAATACCTCACAAATATTGTCTAAAAAAAAAGAACAATTTATTGCGGTCAACATTTGTATCAACCAAGAGTGCCGGTGTGCTTCTAGAAATCAGTTGGTAATGAACTTGTGACTGGCACCGACAAGTCGGTTTTGTTCATAGTTGTTGATGTAGCGCACATGGTGGTTTTCCACATGATTTTGATCTAGTATTTGGTGATGAAACCTTAGTTTCACAAGGTAATACTTTACTGAATGAATTGCAAATGCTCATGATATTGTTCCAACTGCTCAACGGAAGAGGTTTTGTGTCCTTTATCCTTGCTGGGAACATGAAAAATGCAATAAGGAGAAACCAGCATTTTTCGGTCGTATGTGAGTCACAGATACTGAGCCACCTGCCACACAGCCAAATGAAATATGGCTGATAAATTTTTGGGTTTGAACTGAACCCCAACTTTCAAAGTTGTATTTCGCTACCAAGGAAGCTTTTACAGGCAAAGTCTCTTCAAGGTTTCACTGTTGTAACAATATGTACTGTATATATAATGACATAAGGACATAAAAAGAAAGGAGGACCCACATGTAATGTTGTGAGAAAGACACTACATTTTCTTTGCAATGCACTAAGTGGGCAGTTTTACAATTTCAATGAACCTGGCACTGCCTGATCATGCATTCTACAAAATTAATGCAGTAGAATCTGAAATTACAGTGAAAATCCTCTCAACTGACAATAAAAATGTATTATAAAGTCACTATTTGTTAAAAATTCTCACATGGTTAAATTGTTTTTTATATATTTTTTTAAAAGACAGTATAAGCGTGAGTGGTCAACACTTCTGCTGCTGGGTCAGTTTACAATCATTTTTTTTTTTTTCAAAGGGAAGCAAGCTGGTCAAGGCTCACTTTGGGGTGGGGGGAGAAGGCTGCATGCAGGTAAATGTATAGGCTACATGTTGATTTTTCCACATAGATCTTCCCAAAAGATCATACTTCAATAAGTGTGTGTCATACATTAGAAGCTGAGCATTAGTCCCTATCAAACTTTGCCTTTAAATATCTTCTTTAAGTATCTTCCCGACATACAGTTTTGTGAAGTGTCAGGTGATATCCTTTGGTTACCATGAACTACTTCGCATATTGTTTGGTTCATACCTGCCAGAACTAATTTCTTTTTTCTTCTGAGGTCATTTCCAATCAGTTCACTGTCACAAATCGTGCAAACAGTGAGTTTACTGCCCTGGTGCGACTGAGATTTTTTTTTCTTACTGTGTACCTCCCTCCCCATGTATCTGCACCTATACCTTGTAAACAAACAATAACCTTACAGGGTTTTCCAAAAGCAAACTAAAAATCAGACAGAATTATATCTGAGCAACGATAAAACACCTCAACTCCAATAAAGTTACAGTTTTCCAAGGTTCCCATTGAACTGGACACTGTGGACTGTAGATCTTTCTTAGCAAATAAAAATGTTTGAATACCGTATTGCTTGCAAACAGAAATGACTTACGGCCTTGATGCATATTGTGTAGGCCCACGGTGAAGCATATGGAACAAAAGCAAATAATAAAGTCAAAGGTGAACGTCACATACTTTAGGCGAGACAGCACCTCCTTATCACCCTGTGGAACTTCACCAAAATGTAGACATAAAACTAAATTTGTCACTGATTTATACTGGCCCACGATAGAGCGTGACAAATAAAAGTGGTTGTTTCTTTTCTTTTGTATTGTAATGAGTAAGGGACGGGAGAGGGGAGGAGCGAGGAGCGTGTAGAGAAGTTGCAGACCCTACGCTAGTCTTATGTTATTGAAATAGACACAGCATAAGGTAGATTTCTTGAAAGCACCTCATTAGAAGTAATCCTGCTTCAACATACAGAGTACACTGTGACCCTTGACTTGCCAGATATGCCAAAATGGTCACTTCTGACAAAGTGTTACATGTAAAGCTACTTCACAGGTTTTTGCCAATGCTATTTCTTTAAAGAATCTTTTCCTCTCTTATTGTGATTATTGCTGCACGAGAAACTAGAGTGTGAAAACATACACAAAGCTGCCAGTCACAAAACCAGGCCAAGAATATACCTTTCAAATCCAGAAATTTGGGTACTTTAAAATGAGACCTTGCATTCTACTGTTGCCCTCCAATTGTTGGTAGCATACAACAATGTGATTTTTTCACTAAAAATTATGTGCACTTTAAAATGAGCATTTCCAAATTACCAAATATTTCAGCAACTCAGTCTCGATCGAGCCGCTTCCACAGTTACCGCCACCATCTTGGACCACTTCGTTTTACTGGATCTATCGACAGTTCAAGTTCAGGGCCCAAAATGAGTTATTCCAATGTTGTATGAAAAAAAAAAACATGGAAGCACAAAGTTTTGATTATGTTTGACTTAATTATGGAATTGAGTTACAAACAAGAGTTTCAGTGTTTGTAAATTGGAACAGTAAGAGGCATCCTGCTTCCAACAAAAACTGAAACACCCCCCATAGGGAAAAGAAATCTCAGAAAGCTATTACACCTCACACAGCTTACTTGAAAACTGACCTAAAAAAGCATTGAAGACATTTCAGAAGCTAGCTGCACATAATAACAAACTGATACATGTAGAATGTGGTAGTCCATTCTAAAGTTAAGCTGTGGTCTCAAATTATTCTCATTAATATCTGTGTTAATTTTATCAAGATTGCCAACTTCAATTCATACTGTGTCAGGTATTGTGAATGAATTCTACATTTGCCTAAAATTAATGCCAAAATGACTTCAGTCATCTGACAGACTACAAGTAGCACAGGCTGGATGAAGTCGACTCCTCATTCCGAAGGATCGTTACTTCGAAGGGTCATTATTCCAAAGAGATACTACTGTCATTTTATCCTGAGGGGTTGATATTCTTCAGGGTTGTTATGCTGAATCAAGAATAGGGGTCATTTTTTTCAAAGGGTTGTCCTTCTGAATCCAACGTAACCGATGAATTGCCATAATGTCCACTGTTGGTTCAAACAGGTTGAGCCTTAAGAATAATGACCCCTATGATTGATTCACAAAAATGATGCTTTGAAATAATGACCCTTAGGTTTCATTCGGAATAATGACCCTTTGGAATAATGAACTTCTGGAAAACACCCCTTACGTTCAATTCAGAATAACAACGCTTCAGAAAAACAACCAACCAGATTAATGATTCTTTGGAAAAATGAGCCTTGCTTCCAATTTGGAATAAAAACCCTTCCGAACAACAGACCACAATCGACTGGATCTGAATGCACGGTCTACTTGGAATTTTTATCTTCACTACAGTACAAAGCGTGGCTTAAAGAGTCACAAACTTTGGTGCACCCCTTTTCTAAATATCACATTATGAACCGAATCTAGGTTTCTTGCACGTGACATCTATTACAAAGCAGTTTTAAAGTTTTTTATCCTATGGTGCTAGGCTTCACAATTGAGGTTCCATCACACTGCTGACAATACAGCTGAGTGGTACATGCAATACTGGCAGTGCAAAGTGCCCGATGAACTACCTGCCAACCAGATTTGAAAGTTTGCTTTTTTTCGGGGGGGGGGGGGGGGAGAGAAGAATCCCCCTGCAGAAACCCCGTAGAAATAAGAAGAAAGATGATCTATCCACACAAGTTAAGAAAATTATGACCACTGACAACCGTTAAACAAAATTTTATGACATCTGTTCACTCTAATACTAACAAACATTTCTGTGTACAACATCATGTGTACTAGGATCTACTGGATGACAAATTTCTAAACCGATCAATATCCTCCCAGTGCAAATTCAAAGAAGAAAGTTTTATCCGCACACTCTAGCTCCTAATGAAAAATAACCCCTTCCCAGTTTGTAAACCGTTCTATCTGGTGTGCCAATGTGGTTGATAGTCTCAAGTATGCCTACATGATGCCCCTCTCTGCCCCTTCCAGCAGCCCCTTTACCATCCTACAGAACTAAAATGATATTAACTCTGAATGCTTCAATACTTTGAGAAACAGTGCCCAATCCCTGCATCCCAATCTCCCAATTCATGTATCTCAAACAACACATTCAACTTCCAAAATACTTCCACATTGAACAGAAAAAAAAATATCAAAGTGAATACTAATAAATATTACAACTTAAAAAATATTTTTATTCCTGACTGCTTTTCATGACAGTAGCCTAAAAACAGGAATAAAAGATAAGCTTCTCTTATTCCTCAGTGTTCAATTCCAGTGTGCCTGCATGGGCAAACAAAGACAATTACACACAAGGCTCAACACATGCATACATACATATATACATAAAAATTTAACAATCTAACCGAATACTACTAGCAACAAATAATACCAACATTCTGCAACTAACCTGCTGCAATGATGAACGCCTGCCGCCAAAGATACCTTTTCTGAGAAGCCGCACTGACAATGAGCACATCACACACATGCATGCATACCGCAGTCTTGCTTTGCTCCAGTTCAAATAGTCACCGTCTCCAAAAAGGAAAAAAAAAAATGCCCACTGTGGGATGATTGTTCACACCACCAGCAGAGTGATAGCCTGCCCACACCAAATACCAGAATTGTTACTAACAACTACTACTACCCACTAATGCTAAGGTCAAATACCTCAGCAACACTCAAAACGGAGACCATGTAACAAGATTGACTGGTTGACTGACTACTACTATGAACACACACTCTACTACAACTATGATATGGGAGTAAGCCCCCAAAAAATGAAGGGAAACCACAACAACAAAACTCTGTAAGCACACACAAAATCCTAAACAAAAAAAAACTATTAAATCCCAGGCACTCTTCTCTGAGTAATTCTTGCTTACTATATACATAATAACACCCAACCACAGTATCACAAAAGTTCAACTCTGCCCTCACTGTCAGCTTAAACATCAATGAAATATCAGTTAGGCTTGCCTGTAAACAAAGACTTTCTTTTCCTGCTGTGATGGCTCTGTGCAAGTGCCTGGCAAGTTGGATGGCTAGCTGGTTGCATGTATAGTGTCTGCAGTCCTCATACTGAACTGTCCTACGCACATGTGCTAGCTGAAGAGATTCAGGGAGTACTGATTTCAGTCAGCGGCTATGGGTGTGTGTCTGTGTATGTATGCACTGTGTGCATGTCACATCAGCTCTTCAGACTGGGCAAGCTCCGAGTGAAGGAGTGAACACACACCGTCTAACGCACCGGCTCCCTCTGCTTGTCTCTGCTTGGATTTGTTCCTTCTCTCTCTCTCGCTCACTCACCCCCAAGCAGAAACGGGGTTCCAGAATCAAAATGATGAATGAAATTTAGAAACCATGGAATCTATCTGGCTAAAATGAGCTAGAGAAGTGAATTGTATGGCATATATATTGGCATATATATAACTCGGTGACACACTCTGTCATGCGAGGTATGAATAAATATTGAAGCATGTGCAGCTATGTGTAGGTATCCATAGGTGTAGGTATCCATAGTCAGTCAGGCGAATCTTTCTCCTTTTATGTCTTCCTATTTGGTCCTTTATTCAAGTTTCCTTTCTTTTTTTTTTTCTCCCCCAGGCCAGTTTATCTAGAGAGTTTGGCTTTTGAATGAACTGTTTACTTTAAACCACACTATTCAGGCTCAGGAAGACCAACCTAGCACTTCCTGCCATAAATGAGATTAAAGGATATGGCGAAGAGGATTACAAAGGAAGTCATGAACGAGATCATTGAATAAAAAGATTAAAAAAAAAGAAATACAGAATAAAAACAATAAAGAAGAGGAAGGAGAATAGGGAGGAGAGGCAGAGAAAAGAGATTGTACCTAGACAAAAAAAAAATATGGAAGGGGGGGGGGGGAAGGGAGGAAATAAAACTGACAGGTAGAAAGTTGGATAATTCTGTCACACAGGACAGATCCAAGAAAATTCTGACAGATGGGATGAATAACGCAGTATCTTTGGCAATGCAACAGAAAACTGCAAAAGCAAATTATTGATCATCCTTTCATAATAAATCCACAGAATAAAACACGTAGGCTCTTCTCATTTTATTTGTAAGACAATTTCTTTTTTTTTTTTGTTCAATGATTTTATTACTTGAAGTATGAAAAAAAGAGTTGTTTTCATTTCAGAAGACAAAAGGAGTGATTGACCAACAGAAACTTCAGCATTTCACAAATCACTCAAAATGTCAACATCCGACAATGAGATATTACCTTACAGTAGGAAATAGTTTTCCCTGTTTGTCACATGGGAGAGCTGATGGTAGTGAAAGTATTAACTGTGTTTGACAAGACAAAGAAACTGGAGATTTAATAGGAAAATTTGCTTCCTGACATTATCCCTGAGGGGATTTCTAGAGAAAACAATGCAGAGGTAAAAAAAAAAAGTAACAAAAGCAAAAAAAAAAAAAAAAAATTTAGAACTGGATGAAATTGAAGGACTACCCCAATTACTGAGGAATGGGAAATCAACAAACATTAATTTGTTTCAAAATTGTGGTAGACACTGAACAATATTATAGTGTCAACTGCTCATCATCCCAGTCATTACTTTACAGATCAAGTCACTGAGACAGGCATGAGAATTTGTTCATCCTCAGAAAAGTGCCTAAAATTGAGCAGCAGTGACCACTTTTTTGTCATGTTTTCAGTTATGATCACAAATTATTTTTCTACTTGAATTTTGAACTGCATCAATTCAAGTACAGATGAAGTGAAATTAAGACGATTGAAGGACATTCAGATTATTTTAGGTAATCAAAGATGTTGTGGTGGCATTTTGGTCCAAGAGCCTTGCTCCCCATGGAGGGGAAATGGCACCTCTCAAAAGCTCCAACCCTCCTAGCCCAAAACCTGAATGTCGGCCCACAAAAATTTTTTTTATGCCTTGATAGGCCAAGCTGCTGCCAATCACATGACAGGAGTGGAATCTCTGACACCGTGTACCTTGCATGTGTGTGGACCCCACAAAGGTCAACATTTTAGTGTAGATTAAGTCAAGGGAGAGATAAATGGTGGGTGAGGGACTGAACGGTAAAGTCTCTGTTCAAACTCTACTGGATATGGTTTTTCCTCCATCCTTGACAGAAATGTCTCTCTCTCACAACTTTCACTCAAAATAGGAAAAATGATTGCACCATTTGCATCATAGCATATTCTATCTGCAGAAGAAGAGAAAAAAACTCACAAAGGGTTGGCACTTAGTTTTAGACCCCCTCTCCCAGGATGCCATTCACACTACACTGAAAAAACACTACGCATGGCCATCATTCAAAATGCGCTACTGTAGTTAGAACCATGTAACAGTGGGTACCACCACTTCAACAGCTTATTAAATATCGTTAATCATTCGTAGCTTAGGCTGTGTGATGAACATTACAATGCGTGCCTGTCTGTGGCTCATATCCTATGATGGTCAAACATGAAGTGCCGTTGTAACTCACGAACTGCTCGTATCGCGCCAATGTTTCAATTTTTCCTCATTGACAATGCTTGTCTCTCAATGTCAATCCTTTATGACACCGAAGATCATGCTGGGCAAATGACAACAATCTTGGTCGAATGTACAGAGGTTTTGCAACCAGTATGCAGTGTTACTGAAACAGTATGGTCTTCCACTAGTTACACAAAAGACTGATGCCATCCAGTATGGCGGCATAACAACAGTTGCTATTTATGACGTCACATGCAAAACCTCTCTTCGCGAGTGCAGAAGGAAATATTCATCGTCTCTTTGTTAGTATCAATACCAGCCTGAACCTTTTGTTCATCCAGAAAAACTGATCACATCAGTTCGGAACAAACATAACAGGTACATGTGCAAAAAATCCTTTACAGTGTTGCTGGACCTCATACCTACTATGCAAAAAAATAAAAATTAATTTTTTATTTTTAGTTTAATGTGTGCATTCAAATGATACCACAAGAAACACTTCAATTATTTTCTATAGTTCCAAGGCATTCTCTCTCCCTTTATAAAATATCACTGTTTAATTTGTGGCAATATCAGTAAATCAAATGGCTGCACCTTTGTCAAACTGATATCAACTGCGTAAACGTTTACCAGAGGCACACACCAATCTAATTAGTGACTCATTATCCCACAGATTATACCACACATCGTCTTCTGCCACTGACGATGTCTTCTACATTAGCATACGTTGCATGGATGCAAAGAAGATTCTTTAAAACCCTTTGGTCAATGAGCTTCGAACAACTGGCTGATTGGCTGCAATGAAGACAATGGACTATGATGAGATGCGATCTTCTCTCCGAATGAAAAAATATCACTTTTCTAGAATCATCACCATTTTGTTCAGAGAACTAATTTGGTGAATTGCTTTGTTTTTTTTTGTTATTCTTTTTAGCTAATATCATGCAGAGCTAGCTGATAGGCTAGAAGGGCAATCAAGGAAAGGACGACAACGGAAAACTTAAACGACAATACCCACTTTGGGGTATTTGCACACATTGTGCTGCAAAATGTTTCCCATTTTTGACAAAAGGTAAAACACAAAATGGCAAAGTGACAAGCCTGGAGCCAAGTCACATTCAGGGTGAGGGAGGGGGCAATCAGAGAAATGGGTCAACTGGCACATGTGACAATGCTATAAATCACTTTTTTCACCAAATTCCAGGAAGGCAACGAAGGTTTAGGCAGGGGCACCAGCCCTTCTCCCTGGTAAGTGATGATGCAATGGCTGGTTTTTCCTAAGTAGGGTCAATCCTTTTCCGAGCAGGTAGCATGAACCACATTAAATTTAATGTCTGGTATTTTACCGTCACAAAAAATTTCATCACTGCTATTGGTAAGACAAGGATAAAAGAAAGGTAAAAATACAACACGATGGTCCACCTAAAAAATATGGAAATAGACACAGCTTTTATGTAACAGCTTCCTGGATGTCATATAACATGAAACAATTCTGTTGCAGCAACTGTTGGCCTCAAGGGGAACTTTATGAAATTTTACAGGGATCACCTCTTCACCAAGAGCTAGAAACTGGAACCAGCCTTATCAATGGTAATTCTCAAGTTGGCACACTTACAAGAACTATTTAGACTTTGGAGTTAAATCAGGGTTTGAGATTTTTCTTTTACTTAAGTCATGATTTTTCTGATTAAAATCATGATTTTAATTGTTATTTGGTTGGCCTGAGTTTAATCAAACCCTGACTCAAATTAAACAGCTTAAATCAGTTAGAGTTTACCCTACTCACAGACATCTACCAACAACAGTCAGGTCTGCACGTTTCCCATACCACACAGGTCAACTCGTTCATGTTCACCTTGAATATACATGCCATTGCATTTGTGTAGCTTATTTGGTCAAGTAAATCAGAGGGTTCCCATTGACAAATATTCTGCAAGATTGCTTCAAATTAGTCTACATTTTTCATCATTCAAGTCATCCATCATATTTCTGTCAAATATCTCGGCACTATTCACACTGACACATCAAAAATACAATTTTACAAAGAGACTCTTCCCTGTGGGTCTGTCAAACCATTTGGCAGGCTTAAACTATCTGGAAAAATCATTTTTTCTTCCTGGCACATTTCTTTCACCCAAATTCATGTAAATGCTGCTAAGACCTGGATGCCAATAACTGCATCCTAAGGTAAAGACAAAAGAGGTAACAAAGTGCAGGGGATCACTCAGTTCTAATACCATTGTCATATTATGTAATAGTTCCCCCCCCCTCCACAAAAACGTAACATCCTGAAAGACGATTCTAAAGATAACCATCATTTAATAACCATCTGTGTGAAGCAGAACGCACTCTTCTTCATTAATACCAGGCATTACTGGCTACAGAGTGAAATAGACAATTAGCCAGCATCACGAATGACTATGCTTAAAGAGGTTTTTGTAAATATTACCGCCTATTGACCCCCTCCAGAATGATAGCCTGCTCGACGGCAGCGGCGGTACACCGTTCAGTCGAGGCGATTATAATGGAATCCACAGGCCGGTTAGTCTCGAGTACTTCCTACCAGAGAGTCATGATAATGAGTGGATTTACAACATCTACTAGGCTTGGCATTATAAGCATTGTAGTCTCATTCTGCATTAATAACAATGTCGATCTGTGAGAGCTGTGATAGTGATTGTTACTGTTTGCATTGCAAAGAGAAACATTAAATGCAAATGAGAAACATTAAATGCAAATGAGAAGCAAATTGACGAACATTGGTTTCTGCTTTTTCTTTTTTTCAATAGTAATCCACCCACGAAATAATGTCAAGTCCATATGTGACAGAATTTAAATCACTTGTGAGACCATGACCAGACATGTTAAATAGGCTGGAAATTCCAGTACCAACAATCAATACCGGTCATGCACATGAAATTGTGGTTACGTGTGGACATGTACTGTAACTTTGGACTGTCCATCCACAAGCAGCGTCTCCAGAGCTATGTAAATATGTAACCTCAGTTTACCATCTCTTCTGGGAGACATTCAAAATGGTAACATTTGGAGGTGTGCTACACAGAAATCTTATCGGTATAAGCATCAAATGCTCAAGGGCATCTCTTAACATACCCCTTCCTTGTCTCTCCTCTTTTCTCCTTCTCCACCACCCATCTCTCCTCCAAAAAAAGTATTACCTTTTTCCTCTCCTCCAAAAAAAGTATTATCTTTTTTTACAGTGTGAACTACTTTAAATCAAGCACCATTAAGAGGTTTCTTTGAAGAGCATTATTTTCTGTCGACATGAATTTTGCATTTTTGTTTTCCATAGTTCTGATCTGTCAATTACTAGGCAATCAAGTATCATTGTACTGTCATTCCGTGTCCATAATTATGGGTCTTAAGTGACCAAGTACTGTGAGGCATAGCAGAATAGTTCAGACGTGTCAGCAATTCGTCAAGTGGATGGCAAAGATTATAGAAAAGGAAGAGTTTAGGAATATGTTAAGTACACGCTATCCTGCCAATCTCTCCTGCAAGTTCTCATCGCCATTCCTTTAGCGAGTCAACTTGATCGTTGAAATATGCTCAAGGCTAGTATCCGGCTTTCTTGTAAAACAAATCCTTCCACTTGCTGTGCACTTGCTAATTGAGGATAAATGATCGGACTGAGCTATAATACTACAACCCTTCATTCTGCTACTTGAAAAAGTAATCGATGGACATCAAAACCAAATGATTCAGGAATTACAGACCCATTTCTCTCACAAGAGAAAGAAATACCATGTGAGAACCAAACACATGGCCCAGGACAGAGGCCTATCCGGTATCGGTTGCTCACGCCATCGGTGCTGATATGTGGAATCATTTGAATTGCACCGGCTAGTCATAATTTCTGGTGGATTTGCAGAGAGGATATGGGCTTTTAAGGAATACAAAGACAGAGAGAGAGAGAGTACTTCTCATCACATTACTGAAATGATGCAACTCTCATTTCTCTGAAATGTTGACATGCAAGAGGTTTCCCTCTCAATTAAGAAATAGCTTATCCTTTTCACTTGTTTCAGAAAACAAAAGATACATGCAGCCTACCTCATTTGCTCTAATAAATGCCCGAGGGGCATGAAATTTTTGCGAAGGGGATCATTTATTAGAGTCAAATTTGATGGCCAGGAATCTAATCTTAATATCAGCATTATAGAAGTTTACGCAGATATAGGGTGATTAACATCAACAAAACATTTGCAGAAATTTTTATTTTCTTTTACGGGATGGATATGGGATTTGATAAAATTTTGTGGCAAATGAGAACTACTTAATTTTAATTTTGTTCTGTCCTCTCAGAAATTCATAATTTCACTACATACAATGTGACAGAAAAAAAAAAAGAGCCCGAGGGGACTGTGGTTCCTCGTGCAAATGAACAGTAATGTAAATTATGGAGGAAAAAGAGCATTTTGCATTATTTTGTACAATAGCCAAAAAGGCCTATTTCTGACCATGATCCCTCATATCCTTAACGTCCTACAATTACCCTAGAGACAGACCTTTCACTTTTGTGACATAAAATCTGTAGAAAAAGAAAGATATTTCATGATTGTATAAATTGGCCCATAAGGCCCATTTTTAACATTGAACCCCTAACATGATTAACACCCACATGGAACTACTTCCATACTACTACTGTAACCAACAACCGACTGTATTACAATCTGTAAGAGGAGAAGTATTTTACATGATTTCACGAATGGCCACAGGTGACCTTCCACCAATATATTTCTAATACCCCAAAGGAACCACTATGTCAACTTAGTACCATGGGCTCTTAGACCCAAACATAGGTAACATCTACAAAGAACTACCATAGTAGTGATGTGACACAACCTTAACTTGAACCATGTAATTTGCAGGAGAAGCACTTGTCAATGTCACAAACAATGTCATAAAATGGCCCATTTCAGACCTTGGACAAAATACTCCTAAACAACCTGAACGTACCACTACCACAACAGTCATGTGACACAACTTCAACGAAGTACCACACAATCTGTAGAAGTTTGCATTTTGCAAGATTTAACGAAATGGTCCATATGGTTCATTTAGAACTTGAACCCCAAAATAGTGAACACCCCTAATGCACCACAACCATAGTAGAAATGTGATATAATTTTAACATCATTGTAGTAAACTCTGAAGAGAAACAATTGGTGTACTTTTAAACACTGGGCTCTTTGGGCCCCCATGGCCCACATGTGACCTCTGACAGCAACATTTTGTACACTCTCAAAGGGCTCATAACCCAAGGATCATTATTCTCACTTTCTAAGAAAATGCATCAAACATTGCTCTAAACAGAGCAATTTATAGCAATTGTGAACAGATACTAAACAGTCAATACAAAAACTGAAAGCCTCATCTCAATTACAGCTCATACAGGGTAGGTAGTTTAAGTCACAAATGTTAGTTACCTTTTATTTTATACTACTATAAAGAATCCCTATTGTTCTTACACTAAAGCAAATTCAATGATTACATTAATGGACCATATAAGCATCCATAGCATGAGCGCACTGGAGGGAAATTGCCTGTCTTGACAATCACCTCCATATATACAGTGTGCTGAAGTATCAAATTCCTCCTACACTGATGATACTATACACAGTGTAGCAATGGGCAAAAGTCGTATGGTAACCCGAGAGTGACATGATACCACTGTTTAAGGCTAAAATAGGCCTCCTGTCCTTTGCCTCTTGCTTGACCTCCACCAAAACAAATCAAATTTATCTTCTCACTGTAATGGATCCATGTATCAAGTATAATATCTCTCCAAGCTTTCTGCCTTGAGATATTGAGGTAAAAAGGTTTTCTGAGTTTTTTCCCAGTGCCACCATGTGACATTTGACACCCCCCAAAAAATGATAGGGCACACATTCTCAATATGCCGGCAATCTAAATACCAAGTTTGACTCTCTTCCCACTTTACCTTATTGAGTTAGAGCATACCCAAACAACTATCACAGACACACAGACACACACATGCACACACACATGCCAACCTAACTGCATAGGTTCCTTTTTTGATGCAAGGAACCCCCCCCCAAAAAAGTCACTGGAGGTGTTTATGAGACAAGGGGACATTTATTAGAGTGCAGATGGTAATAAATAGGCAAATATTGTGTTTTCATCTCGTCATAACAAATGGATACGTCAATACCAGAAACGGAAACTTAAACTTTATTTGCCACTCCTGCAATGCAAAAGTATATAAAATATTACCATCTTCTCACCTTGATCAAACACATCGTGACTAAAAGACGTGATGATCCATGTCAGACCCTCCGCTCAATGCACCAAGCACGCACACGATTACGCTAGCTGCCGAAATGTCACAAACACTCAGTGGTACCTTTGAGAGCTGACACAGAAGCCTAACTTTAATCTTCTTCCTTCTTTGATTTGTGAGACGTACTGACTACAACCAAAAGATGGGAGGATTATTGGATCTGTCAGCATTCACAATAAATTCAGTTCCTAGAGGACTTTGCAGGAGAAATTAAGAGGCTGTGAATCTACGCGTCCAAACACTGCTGAGTAAATTAAGTCTTACAATCATTAATAATGTTTGAGAGCTACGTCCTATACATTGTCAGCAATCATGCCTTCCTTTTAACATCATCTGCAAGCTCATCTAATTTAACTGTGTGAAGCATATGCAATGATCTGTGAGGTAAAACCCACCTCAAGGACACAACTGTCTTGACACGGCAAATTTCATCTAGAGCTGGACCCTCTCAACCCGTTACCTTCTGGTGAATCATGGTAAATGGCAAGTTTGTGCACCAATGGTCTATCCTATCAATTTAAGAGACTCCCTGCTCTGTTTGAAAGAAGTACATATTTTAAGTCCAACAGAACCACAGAGTTTGTGCTTCTCAAATCTCAAAATTCCACTTAATTCCTTTTCACAGATTCAATGAAAATTTCCAAAGGAAATGTCTGAAAATTGGACTGTATACTATATATTTAGTGTTTCCATCGGGTATCTGGGTACTCTCCACTGATGGTGTCAGTACTCGGGCTCTGAAATTGCTGGCTGAATGTTAAGTTTCATCAACGTACACTGTATGTGGGGACAAAACGCAGCATTTACGCACCTAATAATAACTTAATTGTCATGCTGATATGTCAGATACATAGCGTTACATTGTACAAACTTGCGAAGCAAAATGTAGCATTATGACCTCATAAAGGACTTGAAGCCATACAAAAGTTTTACTTTTTTAGGTGTCCCCGTACCCGACTTCCATAGTCAATCGGGTACCTGGCTCTAAATTTTGGACCTGGCACAAAAACACCAATACTATTGCAATGACACAACTCACACATTTATCTAATTGTTTAAAGCAACGTGAGGCACTAATCAACATAACCAAACCATTACTAATATTACAAGCCAATTTTGTGAAAGGACCCTGCTCTCTCTCCCCCATGTTGCAGCATCACGATTTGGTGAGGAGCAGATAAGGCCATCCCCCTGGCTGGCATTTTCACTACTCTGACAGAGCACTACAGCATCACTAGGAATGTGCTAACCCCCAATCTAACCAATTGGGGGGAGCACATCAATGTTGCCCTTTTGGCTTTTCCAAGGGTTCTAGATGCAAAATGGTGCCAGATTTCCATCTTTTCCCGTCTGTGTTTGCAGTACAACAATAAGCACGCCCTTTCATTGAAAAAATTTTGTAAAATTTTTCAGGGGGCAGATGCCTCCCATGCCCCAAACCCCGATCACCCCTCCCCACATGGCGATGTGCTTGCATACCATACCCACACAATTCATAAAACTGAACTTTTGCATTTATTACAATCTGAATGAATCAATGTAGGTCGACTACGACTGTCCAACTGAATTCTTGTTCAGGTGTTTCACATGCAGTGAGTGCTTCACAGTTCAAGCTCATTTTACCACCGACTGTAATAAGGAGGGGGCTGTTCCTGCTTGGTTTACTTTTTTGGGAGGGATTTTCTTCTTTTGGGACGGAATCATCCAATCCTCCGGCTTAAAGCAACCTGGCATGATCATACATTGTATCTGCAATACCTGACGATGTCATTAGAAGGAAGGGACTTGAGAAGTGAAGCAGAAAGCACCATCCCTTGATGGTAGCACCCCTTTGATGGTGTCAACATTCAACAGTGGATACTTCTTCCTTTTGTCTCCACTCCAAATTTTCACTGTAATCTCTGATATTACAAAAGAAACACAACCAGACGTTAGGAAACTGATGATTTTCAAACAGCAGTTACATTTCTTACACACACCATAACTATCTAAGTTAATCCAGTGTATTTTCTTTTTTGTTTTTTTTTTGGGGGGGTCACTGTAAAGGTCTTCTCATCGGATGTAATTACAGATGGTGATACAACGAACACTCAGAAGGCTCTGGAAGCAATTCCTTCGACGACCGACAACAATACTCGCTGTTAAAAAAAACCGGTCAAAAGTACTTGCAAAATGTGCAAAAGTAGTTTAATCGACACGCTGAGATTATCGTTTGGAAAAACTATTCAACGACGTCTTAAGTTGGACAATTACTTCCGTGAGGAATAATCCATGGTTGCTTCTGAATGGCAGAGTTCATGACCTCCCGAATGGTGAGGCGATACCACCGTTGCCGAATGCCAGAGCCTGATGTGTCCGCCTGACCGTAGCAGGGAGTACTACCAGGCATGTAAAACATGTTTGATACGTGTTTGTAACCACAGTAGCACGACAATATATCAGACTGGCAGAAACACATCGACAAGTATGGGACAATCTGCTGAGATATCGTCACGGCAACGACTTCCTTCAATTTTTAAAGCAGTGTAGTGTATGGCTGTGGCTCAATTTTATGATAAGTACTAGTGAGGGAGGATGGAGGGGAGTCGGCAGGGGGAAGAGGAGAGTACATTAGTTCAGTAGGCCGAGAGGGTACTTGCCTCAAAATCATACATCAATAAAATTTGCTTCTTGCTTTGTAAGGTTGTACTCTGTTGATCATGATATGCACAATTTGCACTGACCACTGGATTAAGTTGAGAAAACATAAAAGAATTTACATAACATTATCTGCAGACTTCCTCCAAATAAATTACTTTTTTTTTTTCAAAGTCACAACAAAGTCACATCACTGGGTAAAGGTGGTATGGTATGGTTTGTCAGCAAATTTTAACTGATTTTCAATATATACCCAGCCCTTAATAATCTCTATGAAAGTAGTGCCAAATAAAGGCAAATGGTACAACAGAAATCTCACTCTTGAGACTTGACAGAGCTGTTTTTAACATCTGCAATAACGGAAGTGCAGTAGCTGTATGGAGACAGGTAACTGAGGGGCGAATAAAACATAATTATGTAACTATGGAAATGTGAGAACGGTGGTTAGTCCAAAATGAACAATTGATTGCCAAATTTTCTTTCAAGAAAAAGTCACAGCAAACAGAGATGGGCCTCAATACAGGGGAGGACTGTGCCCAGAGTTTATCTTTCTCACATCTAATGGCTCTTCTTTGACGATTCAAAAAATGCAAAATCGACACCATCAATCACGGAACAAACTCAGGTGCTCATTTCAATCCTTACTTTTAAGGCATGACTTTATGCTACTTTTTTTTTCCCAACCATGACAACGTCCATTCTGAAGAAGAAACAAACCACCCAGTGTCTGTTTTCGTTTGTACTTTTTGTTTTTAGCGAGTTAAACAAAAAGAATAGCAAGAGCTAATACGCCAGACTGCGAAGCACAAGAGTGAAAAAAAAAATCAACCACGGAGACTATTCCGACCATGGCATAAAAGTTTAGGATTCACATGACAGCGAAAAGGGAACTGATATGGAGTTGAGATCAATTAAAACAGGAAAAAAGACAATGACATAGGTGGAAAAAAATGATTGGTAAATTAAAAAAAATATTACATTGGTATTTTAATATCATTTGTATTTCTGCAATTAGAAACTATAAATGTAAAGTAAACAAACAGTATGCAGAAAAAGACAATAGATCCGAAGACAGAACATTCACAACTGAAAACAATCACTATATGATTATAGACACCCATTTCAGGCTACAGTGCGAAGCCTGCAGTGTGATATATGTAAATATGTGCTATGGGATGAACTGTGTACTGCTATTTAATACTATTAATTGGTTGATTGATTGATTTATTGTTTGATTGATTGTTAGAATGAAAATACTTCAACAGATATTAAAGGGGCAAAAAATAGAGAAACATTCCCTATTTCAAATTAAACAAAATACTTCCCATTATCGGCGTACTTTCAATTGTGTTCCATTGCAATCTGTAAAACTTGTCTCACAATAACCATAAAACAAAATACTTCATTTAATAAATCTACAAGAGGGAGAATAGTATAATTTGAAGGACTTAAAAGTCTTCAATAAATGCCATCTATTTGTCTGAGCAAATCGTACCAAAACTAGACAGATTGTTACTGCAAGGCAATGCCATTCGAAGTGCCACTTTGGTCCTATTGCACTTAATATTAAAAACTTTTGAAAAGTTTGAAATACAATTTTTTATTTCTACTCTTGTGTGTGAAGGATACACTCACACAAGGTAGTCTCACCAAAGGAGGGCGACATATACTTAAATTCTGAAAAAAAGTTAACTTGTTAGCTTAACTGCTCAAGGGTATGTACTGAAGATTACAAAATGGGACATACCTTTGACAACAATCAAAGAAAGTTACAGCAATTATCAGGTGATCTGACCACACTGGGGATAGTAATCACAATAGATGAAAACTAGCCAAAATGAAATGAAACTGCACCATAACCTACCTGTGAAAACTTGGTGCTCAGGCAATTGTAATAGAGTCAGTCAGTGTGGTGGCAGCATGTCAGAATGAATGTTGACTGAGACTAGTTGTGACATGATTGGAGGAAGAACTCTCACACTGAGCCAATTAAAGAACAGTTTCGGCTGGAGACGGAGTGGTATGAAACATACAATCTATTTGTTACAGACATTGTGGTGTTAAAATTAGCTTGGCAGCTCTCTGACTCATCTTGATATGGACTCATCTTGATATGGATTGGGTCTGCTGGCTCATCTTGTTGTTTTGGTGGCCCTCTGACTCATCTTGTAATGATAAAATTCCTCAAACTGATCTTATCATCATGATATCTATCTGATTTATCTTGTTCTTGTGGTGGCTCTCTGACACATCTCACACTCATGGTGAATCTCTGATTAGCTTTCCCATCTTGGTTCTTCGACTCATTTTCTTGCTATGGCAACTCTCCGACTCACCTTGTCTCTGTGACGGTAATTTGATTCATTCTGACATCATGCCACCTGGCCCTCTGACAGTCCTTGTCATCATGGTGGTCCTTTGATTGTCCTTATCATGGTGGCTATCATGGTGGTGGTCATCTGAGTGCCCTTGTCATCATGGAAGATCTCTGACTGCGTTTGTCACTGTGGTGCTCCTCTAACTCTCCTTGCCATTTTGATGGAAGGTCTTCCTTTCGTTGCTCATCCTAAGTGATTTCACATTCCACCACTTTTCTTTCTACACGCCAGTATGGTGAATTCCACTGATTTGCTAAGATGGTGGATCTACAGTATTTACAGATTCACTCAAACTGGTCAGTGAATGAAGGGACACCAAAATTCACACACACCTGACACACTTATGGAAGAATTATCCATGTGTGCTGCAAGGTAACATCCTCAGTGTTATATCTTTAATGCTTGCTGTTGCCATACAAGCGATATTTGTCACAACTCACAGTAATCATGTCCTTTACTTCAGGTATCACATACAATGTCCCTGGGAATTTGTCTGGCACTGCATAATGGTGCCTGGATGGACATTAATTCAATGTCAAAGGAAAGAACCTTTTTCCAAGTTCCATCATTTCCTATGATTACCAGTTAGTCACATCAGAAAATTGCTCCCTAGTAGCTTAGAAGAAATACTGGCTACCATCAAGATATTTTTCAGCAATTCGTATCACTGCTTCCTCAAAAGTTTGGCTACTCACTGTCATCACAGTGTGCCCCTTGTACATGATAATCACATGATAATCACTCTGGAATTATAATCAATATCAAAGTTTCCAACAGGGGTTCTCTGAAATACCATTGGAGTACATTGAATTCTTGATCACAGAAGCATACCATCAGGAAGAGAAATATTTTTCCTTTGCAAATAAACATACCACAGCAGTAATGTATTTCAACTGTAACTCTGCATGCCACTTTGACAACGTGGACAAAATTGTTCCATCTGACAGCTGACAATTTCATCGAATGAAAAATAAAGTACCTCTTTCCCAGAAGCTAATGGTCTTACTTTGTTAGTATTTAAGAAACACTGCATCTCCTTTGGCTGATTGTGCTGAATTTGCGAAACTTCTAGCAAAATAATGCATACTGAGCAACAATTCGAATGGCCTTTGTGAACCTTCCGAATACGAGCCCCCTTGGAGACTAAAAAAAAAATAAGTGCACATGTTGAAAAACCCTGATAAAAAAAAATCGCTGTCTTCAGTATGTTGCATAGACCTGCAACTTGTAACATTCTTTCGAACAGTCCGTATCACTCTGACATGGTTCCTATAATACATACCATCTTTGCAACAACCATCTCGTCTGAATCTCATATAAGAGTAAATTTTAATCGCTAAACACATTTGTTTTTGATACTTTACCATCCTGGTGGCTACCTGCTACTCAGTCATCATGACGGCTACCCTAGTACACAACTATCATGGTGGCTACCGTGGTACACAACCATCATGGTAGCTAACCTGGTACCCTACCATCATGGTGCCTACCCTGGTACTCTGCCATCACAGTGACTACCCTGTTACACAATCATCATAATGGCTACCCTTGTACACAACCATTCTAGTGCCTATCCTGCTACTCGATCATCATGGTAGCTACCCGTGAACAAAACCACCATGGTTGGGTACCCTGGTACTCTACCATCATGGTCACTTCTGTGGTACTCTAATATCATGACGGCAACACCCAACAGGTCACACACACCTTTTAACAGACTAGACTTTTGCCTTACAAAGTCTGAATGCATATTAAACTTGAAAGTGGAAACATATGTCTCATTCTTTTTTTGTTTTGTTTTGTTCTATGACACTTTTATAATCATGCTCTGTACTTTGTCCACCATTTTGTCTGCCGTCACAGCTGGCTGAGCCATCTGCCACACTTACAGTGACCGTGTACTTATCTTTTGCCAAATCTCAACTCATTTATCATTGCGTCCTTGCTGAGAAAAACATGAAAGTGCAATTTATGTGATATGGAGAGAGGAATATATTTACCCGCAGTGGTGGGCGATTCTTCCGCTGTCATCTGCATCAGGAGCGCTAACTGTTGCCTTTCTGACAGAGGAATAGAACGTCCTGGTGTACCGAGTAAAGTCGGACTGCCTGGTTGGGAGGTGGTTTTCTTACGTTTTGGAGTCACCTTAGGTGTCTTCTTCTCTGCTACTTAGAGTGAAAAGAAAACTGCATCTTGAGGATGGTCTCCTGGATAGCCCTCCTCTCCCTCCTGGCATCCCTCCTCCCCCTCCTGACACCCCTCCTCTCCCTCCTAGCACCCACATAGTACTCTAGTTCTGACTTAAGGCTGAATGTTCACAAAGATAACACTGCAATGTCAACAATGTCACCAAAAAAGTCGATGAGGACGCTAAAAATCAAACACCTTTCATACTTTTATTTCTCTGTCAAAAGAGAATGAAGATCTTTCAAAACAGTGTTTCGTTCTGTTCTAGTTCAACATTCTGCTTTCAAGTTGGTGGAGAATTGAGATGCAACGAATGACTAATGTAACTGCTTATTTCATACACAACTATACACAGTTATGGAGGAATTCTCTCAATATGATAGATAATTTGGCGAAAACATCAAAACATCCCCTCCCTCAACCAAGCAACGTCTTGAAAGTTAATATTTTGATCACAACTGTTTGTCCCACTCTTAAAGACAAAGTGCCAAGCATCTAGATAAGGGTTGGCCTAATTCAGAAATTGCAGAGTGAAATCCTGAATGGAACTGTGTTCATATCTAACCACTTTTGAGACATGGCTTTTAAAAGTTTTCATGAATATGCGCACTCAATAATGTTGCACGAGTCAGTATTTCTTGGCCTACATATATTACCTCTTAATTTCTTGTTTTCTGGGTTTCACAGTGCTTTAAGTGATCACAATATTTTGAAAGAAGACTAACCCCCCCGGGCAATTGTCCTTAAAATAAAGGTTAAGCCAACAAAGAATAACCTACAACATCAGTCCCTCCCTTGACGTCACAAATTTGCATGTTTACTCATGAGGCAACTGTAAAACACAAATTCGTTTGTAGAAATGGCCATTGTTTGATAGAATTTGACGAAACTTGTGGCTCACTTTAATGTTTTTAATGATTAATTCAGTCAATACTCCAAAATGTGTTTTCCTGTCACATGCACTTTAGGGAAACATTCAAATTTAATCTGTGTTTCCCTTGTCCATCAGGTGATGTTTGTCTTTTAGCACATAGTTTTATTCTTAATCCTAGCAAAAAGCATCTTTGCAGGGTATCTTACTGGTAGTGAAAGGGAGGGGCCCACAAAAGAATGACAAGTCTTTTCACATCTGCAGTTTGCACCTGTTCTTTCTTGAAAACTAGTAATGTTTAATCTGGTCAACTTATCTGCAACCACTGCTACCTAATGCTATGGGGATAGCTGATATGAGATGGCAAACAGAGGGCACCCTCCTGTACATGATCAAAAGGCCATGGCTAGCATGGCTACCAACTGTAGCCCCATTGACATTTATGTGCAGTTGTACACTAGCCAGTATACACTGAACCCCTGTGAGCAATGTGTTGAGCAGTTTCATACTCAAAGTGTAATTTTTCTTAGAATGATAAGAAATTTAGGCTCTATATCTCATAAAAAACTAGTGGCAGGAGAGACACACTTGGAAAGTCACTACTGAGAAATGTTGTCAAAAACAAGATGTACGAGTGACACAAATGATGTGTTATGGACTGTTTCCATTCAGGTCTGTGCTTTTGCTGAAATTAATATGAAGAATTAAGTCCTACCATCCTCAGGGGTACCAGATGAAAAGAGTTTTCTCTTCAACGTCTTGTCCCCCTTCGAGGGGGTCGTGGCCGCCTTCGACGGAGAAGATTCCTTTTCTGGTGGTTGCTGCTGAAATCAAATCAAGGATAAAATTGGAGGACAAACTTTCTTTTTACAAAGTTTGGTGTTCAACAACAGATCCTTGTCACTACTGTGAAGTGGAGGTAAAGATTTGCAATTGTAGTAGAAATGATACGCAATATTTATAACACATATTTCTATCCAGGTTCTCTCTGCTTTCCTTCTCTTGTTAGTTTTTAGTAAGTCTCATTAGTACCTGCACTTCAAGAGAGTGATATTAATTAAATAAATCAAAAACATCGATTAGTCGATAGATAAAATCAAATAAAAACTTTGGTCATCTCAGAAAGCAGCAACAGTGATACTATGTATACCACCACTATTTATAGACACTAATTTGTTGAGAGCAGTGCCACTGGATTCCACTGAAAAAGCAAGTACACAGTACACATGCAACAACAGCATACATACAGTAATGACCTACTTACTCTGCAGAACTTACTTTTGATACACTTGTCTCTTAATCCAGAAAACCTTAGCATCGCAGATTGAAAAGACATCTCCACAGAAGTGAAAGGTGGATAAATCCGACGTACGACATGATTTCAGAGCAAGTTCAAATAAATTAAATTCCAACATGCCAGCAGAGTACCACAACTGGAACAGTTTTGTGTCATTTTCAGTGTTATGTCCCTGCAAGGGACTCAAGTGTTGCTCACAAGACAATCAACTGATCGAATGTTGAACATACCAGCAAACTCCGACTTCCTCCTTATCAACAACAGTGACGACTTTCAAAACAAACGGCAAAGAAACATAAGACACAATACACAAACAACAAATCCAATTTCATTTTGGTAACCTCTGGCAGGGCACACTGAATAAACTATGCCTTGTTAGCTAATTGCATGGTTGTAACCTTTCACACATATTAAAGCTATATTGTGTGTTCTCACTGACATGAAAGTAAAGTTCACCAAAGCTACAATCAAATACTGTGTTGTGTAAATTAAAGGTTCTACATCCCACACATCATTCTAGTTTTTTCATCTCCAAAGATCGAAAAGTATCTTAACAGTAACACGTTGAATTCCTAAGTTGTGTTGAGACAGTTATGTACTGTATGTGGGTGATGAAATACTACTATTGTGACCTGTTTTCGATGTTTTCATTTGAAAATTTTTGACAGAACTGATGACTACTGTACATTACTATACCTGTACTGGCAGCAAAAATCTTGAGGTGTGTTGCACAGTGCCAGTAGGCACAAGTCCTTTTTCTTAGCTCTACATTAATCTCTAGTCTCTAATTTTCTTGCCTTCTAGTATACACATTGGCAACTTAAGTGATATCAATGATTTTAGAGGAGCTCATTGAGTTCATAATGATTATCATTTGTGAGGTTTTTGAGTGGTAACACATGACAATGGTTATAATTAGCATAATTTCCACATCCATCAGTTATGAAAACCTGTCAAATATTTTTAATTTTTGCCCATGACTGGTACTGGCTGTGTGCATACTGTAGGAATTAATACTAAATGTGAAAAATGTCTGGTCACCAATTTTCAACCAAAAGTCGAATGACTTTGAGATTCCTTGCCAACACTCATGGAAAATAAAAGACAATACAGTATGTTCAAACACCTTACTCTTTATAGTGAGTTACCACGTTCACAAGATTACAAACTATAATATCCACTGACCACGCTTGCATGACCTCTGATTGACAAACTATAATATCCACTGACCACGCTTGCATGACCTCTGATTGCCATAAAATTGACAGATATCAGTTGCTCTTCAAGAGCTACCAATGTTCAGTTTGAAGATCCAGCAACATCACTACCTTCAAATGACCTCTGACCTCCGACCTCCAACCTCCATGAAAAATGATAGGTCACATCTACTTACAACAAACTTCACACTAAGTCTGAAGTTCAAGCAGCAACATTTAGTTACTGAGAGCTCTTATATAGTGTGTTGTCATACTTTACATTTATGGAGACCTCAAATGGCCTTTGACCTCCATGAAAAACAACAGGGATCATCTACTAACAATTGATGGACAATCTGCACATAACCTCTAAAATTCCGGCAACTTTTACTTATTGAGATACCGTACTTACAAGGCTTTCAAATTATGACCTCTAGTGACTTCAAGTGACCTTTGACCAACATAAAAATTGACAGAGATCATCTATTTATCAAGAAGTACCAGTGCTAAAACATCTGAAGTTCCATCTTCCTTAACAACGTTTTCATACTTTAAGCTCTGGTGACCACAAATGACCTTTGACCTCAAAACAATAGGATCCCTTACTCAATGAGGACTAGCTACATACCAACTTTGAAGTTCAAGCACCTTTTCCTTCTTGAGGTACCATGTTTACACTGTGCTTTCATCCACTTCACTTGTAAGATTGTGCCATTGACTTACTGTGTATTGCTGAGACGGATGTACTGTACCGTGCATCAGGGTTCCTCAATCAAATATGCTGAAGTGTCACATGGCTCAATGTTTTTTTCTCCACTGATCTCAGTTCCACAGAGAGGGGGGGAGGATGTGTAAGGGGAAGATTTTTGAAAAATTTGTGTTTTAGAAGGGGCTCAGATGCAAAATGGTGCAAACTGTGTGAAATTAGCATGTGCAAAGCAACAGATAATTTACTTTTTTGGTGACAAAACAATTTTTGTCAGCATGGTTAAAAAATGTTCAACTTTTCAATATTCTCCCACTACCTTTCTTTAATTTTCATGAAACTCCAAAGCATGCTGTGCACCACTTACAGTGCGCACCACCATTTGAGGATGCCTGGTGTACATTTTACATCCTTCTCAGCAATGTGTGGAATGATAATCGCTGTACATGTTGCGGTAGGGGGGAGACATCAGTTTTGGGCTCATATTTCTGTGAAATGTAACTGCTGGTCTACTTTTAGAAGAAACTACAATGCTATTATGTCAAGGAACATTTGGAACAGTGCTAATTAGGATTACTTTGCATTTCAGCTTCAGATGTGCCCATGAAATTACTGTAGAGACACGTGTACTGTAGCTGCTTAGGCATGTTTCACAGTAATGGGGTCCATTTACTCGCACAAGGCACCAAAATTTAAAACTGTGTTTTGTCAGAACTTTTTTGCTTGTGATAATGCTCAATGTGTCCAGTTGAAAAATCTACATCCTTCAAGATAAATTTGACTTTTGTTATTTTTTAAGCACAATGTTTCCATTGTAACATTTGGACAGACAAGGTATTGCTAATGTAACTTTTGGATAGAAAAAATTTGAACTAATCATCCCATGAATGATTTAAATTTCCAAATTACTTGTCAAGACAGTTCCTAAATAAACTTGCTATAATCCATTCACACTTTGCAAAAGAAAATTAAAAAAAAAACCCATTTCAGATTAGGATTTGTGAAACTTATAGGTGTTGCTAATGTAACTGTTGGATGGACAAAACAGGAGTAAATAAATGACGATATTTTGGATGGATAATGTTGCAGTATTTTGCTGTTGCATTCACTCATGCAAGTTTGAAAATGCACAATTTCAGCAGGACTACACTCTAAATGCTTTGTAGTACTTTACCTTCATTTCCCCCCATTGCTGCTTTTGCTGTACTGGCAAAGTACCAAAATATTGCTATTTGCAGTGTTGTGCAATGAAGTAATACATGTATCAAGTTACATTACCAACATTATGTCTACCTTTATCTATTCACAAAAAGGGAAAACATTTCCAAACTTCCTTTCTCTATCAGATTAGTGTCATTGGTAAAACATAATAGCATGATACAAATTATAAATATGTATGATGTATGCCTCAGTACTGATGATAACTCAGTTTGGACAGGCAATACAGAAACATTGTTGCTAATGTACTGTAACTTTTCCGTCCAAAACTGATAGTCTTATATATAAAATATATGGACATGAATGACTTTAGTTTTTCATTAATGTGGCAATATGCCCTAACATTATTCCTATGCAATAGAAAAGTCTAAATTATTTCATGAGCAATTACTGCAAAATTGTTTGTTGCTACAGTATTGCAAATTTTTGCTGAGATGCCCACTAGGGGACAGAAATCACTAAAAGTTCAATTTCAAAGCCAAGGTAAAAGACCGAAGCTGTTTAACCTCTGCCAAGTTACTAAACTGTGGGCAAGATGTGCAATGACCTAGGGATATTCAAGTGAATTACTACATCTGGAGAACAATGGATAACATTAATTGTTGCTACTAAGTAACACTTAAATTGGATGGATGTTACATTAGCAACATTAAATCCAGCTTATTTTAACGAATGACTTTACAGCATTTGGGAGATATGTTAGTTGGCATTGGATGTTTAACTTCTAGTGCAGGTACATAACCAAACATGAGTAATTATTGTAGATCACAACATCTGGGAATTATTCAAACTTGTAATTTTTTCCCTTTAGTGGACGGACACTCAATGCCAAAAATGAGCACTTACATTCCGATTGCCAGTACCGACTATCACATTATTAGACTGATTACTGTAGTCTCATTACTGTACATGTCCAAATTAATAAATATGATGTGCTGAAACAATTAACAGGGACAACAATGTTAGCAGACATTGAAAACAAGAGGTTGATGGAAAATAAGGAGGGAAACATGTAAATATTGTCTCATCTGTAGTTTTATACTCAAAAATGGTGATACTGCCAATGAGAGAGTTCTTTTCATGACCCAAGTGAACTGATATGAAGGCTGCTTTGTAAAGAAGTACACACATTTCAACTTTATTACAGACTCATGCAAAATGTTTCAGGTTTTCATAGTGTTTTACCAAAAAAGCTTGACAGGCTGGTCCTTCATAATATACTGTAGTTTGAGTGTCATCCAAAAATAGGTAACAGTTGAGTAATATTTTGAAGTTTGGTCAAGTAAATAAATTGTGGCTTAATATGGTAACTAAGGTTTCCAAGTTCCCCACTCAGAAAGGAAGTTGTAAAAGAATGGAATTAAAGGAGCATTTCAACCTTTTAAATTTATGTCACAGAGTCACTGTCAGGGGTGATATTTTGGTCAGTGTGCTACTTTAAACTTTGGCCACATTTTGTCCATCCCTCATGCGCTCCCTTCAGTTACATAAATGTGATTAAGTTCTTGTTCATAGGCCATACTTAGGGTCTACTAAACCATTGCTCTTTCTTAATTTCTTTAATAAATTTGAAAGTCAAATTTGGATAGAACTTCAAGAAATGTACTAAATACCATTACAGTTCCTGTTAACTGATGTCAATCCCTTGCCATCCAAAAGTTGTTTTACTGATTAAATTGACCCAATTTTTTGGGCGGTGAATTGTAAATTTTTCACAGACCTGTCAGACCGTTGGCTGAACATACTGTAGTAATTAAACCTACAAGATGCATTACCAACATTCGTGTTGTTTTATTTTTTCTGAAGTCATAAAAAATGTTTCAAAGACTTCAGCAAGTGTTTACCTTACTCTCTGCAAACTAAATCGTCAGTTGGAAACCACTGAAAACCGGAATGTTTGGTACGTTTGTGCAGTCTGTGTTTATAGCATGTACATACAGTACAAACCTACGTGTACCAGCACGAAGAAACAGCAGTACACAGAGCAGACAAAACATGGTTCATACAACGATAAGGAGGTGTTGGGAACAAGAGAGGGTAACACATTGTTTCTGAATTGAGGGATTATATTTGAGGAGCTGACTACTGGGACAAATTCAGACGCAACCAGCTGTATTCCCATGATTGCACTGAAAATATGGCCAGTGCAACAGAGTTAATACATTAATTGTTCTGGGCAAGGATATCACAGAATCCACTATTGCATCACCTGCAGAATACCATTCAAATACTTAATTTTACTGACAGACATTTAGGGTCATTCAGCGTGATGCCAAACGAAGGACTGCCATACATAGCTAAGAACATATAAGTAGAGACTTGCGTTTCGTAGTCGGATCAAATGAGCCTCAAACTAAATGGCATGATTTATTCACCTGTGGGGATTGGTCAGCCATCTTCCATTCTTGACAGTAAACAGAAGACAAGTCAGCAATGAAAAGGTAAGTCAGTTGTCTTGAAAACCCAGTTCAATTGTTTTGATGGATAGCTGAGATTGGAAGTTCACACAAACCTGCAAAGAAACAAGGAGGGAAGAAATATTACTTTGTAGCCTTCAATGTCTATATCAAGTTTGGTTTCTCTTCTCTGCTACATACTGTAATCTCTCTACAAGCTTCTGACAAAGTAACATTATAAAGAGACCATGATGCATAAAACACAAAGCCTAATTACTAATCAGAATTGGGAGAATCCACGTTCTCCTAAGATCTCCATTTGTTCGTTACGATGAATAGGGTTTGCTTGCAAGTTTGAGACAAAAGAGCCAGAAAGCTTTGCATTCCTCCCAATTCCAGCCATCAAACGAAAGTCACAAAACATCATAAGAGGAGGGATTCTCACCTGTATGAACCACATGATAATGGGTACATACATGGTGCACCATACAGTAAACCATTAATAGCTGTGTATAGGATACACTGGAGTTCTTACGTTCAAAAGCAAAGGGCAAAATCAAACATAAAATAGAGAAAAAAAAATGACATCTAAAATCTGCATCACTCTAAGAGGAAAGTGGCAACGGTTGCTCTGCTAATACTGAAACTGGACTGTCGACTTTCTGTTGCTGACATCAAAAGTGACAATGATAACATCTGTAACTTCAAACAGAAGTATGTAGGGGTGTTAGGAATAGACTGAATGTGGTTCATGTAAAGTTCATCTAGATTCCAAGTTCAAATGAAAAACTTTCTGTTTACAGCCATTTTTACACTTTCATCTACTGTATATAACAGTGAACACTGCTGAGTTGTACATGAACACAAGAGGTGAATATGGAAAATGTAGCTACAGTACATTGGCAATACTGCAAGCTTAATAGTAATGATGTGAACGGCTGATGTAGTCATTTTGCTGTGCAAGTTTTGGTACAGGTACTTCTACAGGTACTTCTATACCTCTTGGTATACAAGAAGTATTCAACTATTTCTGCTATGTTTTGATATGCAAATGAGTAATTTGAAATTTATGGCCACATGCATTTTGCATTTAGGCCTAATGTACATTTGTTCTGAACGATTTCAACTTCAGACTTCTATGTACAGGCAAAGAGCCATCTAAAAAGTGACAAATAGCCGACATATCACAACCCATAGAAATGCAAATTATGAACATGATAAAAACACTTAACGAAACCAACATTCTGCTACTTTAAGTCTTTAATCTTAACATTTTAAAGTGACTAGGATCAATGAACCAAAAAAAAAATACATATATTAAAAGGTTTCTTGAAAATCTCTGAAGCCTGCAACTTTCAGAAAGTCATGTGTTCCCTGTAATTTGAATTGTAAAGGTGGTTAGGCTATGTATACACCCAATATGTTAGGACATCATTACTTAAAATTTTCAGAGGGCTGCACTCCACGATCTTGTTTCTTTTCACAAGACTTTTGGGACATTCTAACCTCAAAAATGTAGCTATGTAATACAGTTTGCTCTACATGTGCAACACTTCATGGAATGTTTTAAATAGCTTTGAAGCAATATCAATGATTTTGCTCTGATCAACCTTGTGTTTTCACCCGATACACCAACACTTTTCGACTCTGAAAGTAGAAATTAAGCACAGATCTCAAGTGATTCAGACACATTCCAAAAATGCTAAAATCGCTGAGTTTCTGGTGGATTTGTACCCTCAACCTCAGCTGGCTTCATACCTGGACCCCACAGGGGGCATTATTGTGGGCCACTTAACCAAAATCCAACTGCATTGTAATTAGTCTTCGGGCAAATGTACACTTTTTCCAGACGTAAGGCCTGTTATGAATTGGCCTAGGCCTAGCCCTGACGCTACCGTAACTAGTGCGAACCTGTCAACCTGTCTCACCAAAAAATAGGAAGATTTACATTTTTCAGAGCATAAAAAGCAAGAGATTAGTACAAAACAAAGACAGAATGGTTATTTCTGACAGAAAACAGTGCCATGGAGAGAATCATCACACACAAGCACTGCCTAAGTTGCCGCTGCAGGCCTCTTTCCACGTACATTGCAGCTACACATATACCCTTCTGTATGCACAGACGCTAATAAAACAATGACTGACTTACAAAGCAACCTGCTATTGGTGTAATTAGAGCTAATCTGCTGTATGATAGTTGAACGTTTGTAACCAATGCTCTGATTTTCAGTGCAGTATAACTTTACGGCCAATTAGGCTTACAGTACTCAAACCAAAATAACCCTTGTGGTAACTTGTTTTGATTTCAGTAAAGCCTTGGATAAAGTTTCTCACAAGCGGCTTATTTTAAAGGTCAAAGCTCATGTTATTAGTTCAGTAGTGGTTGAATGGATTGAAAACTGGCTGGATAATAGGTGGCAAAGAGTTGTAGTAAATGGTCATTTTTCCGATTGGCTTCCAGTGACTAGTGGTGTACCACAGGGATCTGTGTTAGGTCCTATTATTTTCATATTGTATATTAATGATCTGGATGCCAGTTTGAATAATCGAGTACTGAAGTTTGCAGATGATCGTTTTTTTCTGATATTCTTTCCATGGGTGAAGTGACTGAGTTGCAACAGGACTTGGATACATTGTATAAATGGTCTTGCGATTGGCAAATTTGCTATTTAATGCACAGAAGTGCAAGTGTCTTCACCTCGGTCATTCAAATGCTCAAGCCAGTTACTTTACTGGTGGTGTTCAAGTTGAAACCACTGTGTATGAGAAGGATAAATTAGGTGTTATTATTGATAATTAATTGAGCCCTAATAGACAGTGTGCTAACGCTGTGAGCTCTGCCAACAAGGTACTTGGTATTATTAAAGTGATTGCGTGTGTACTAAAAAACCAAAAAGATAAGATTATGTTTGATCTTAACTTTTTCTTTATTTTTCAATGTACACGCGGGGTTGTACATGAACGGACTATGTCTTTCAATGAAGGAAAATGGCAGTTAACTACTTCGAAAAGCAACGGGATTGGCATAAAAACAGTAAAAAATAGAAATCATATTTGAAAATTAACGGTTCTTACTATAACCGCCAGCTACCAGGGTTGGAAAACCTTGCTGAATTTTCCCGCGAACACAGTAGAAAATCCACCGATTTCCCGCTGACATTTGTGTAGGGGTGGAAAACCTTGTGGGGGGTTCAGGGGCAAGCTCCCGGATGATTGGGGTTCCTAGCACATCAAAGGGGTAAAATTGTGCAGCCCACCATAAAAAATATACCTGAAAACTCGTACAATATTTGAAAACTCAATCCCGAAAGCTTAACGTTAGGCTACTTGCGTTGTTGCAATGTACGGTACCTTTTTGAATGTGAAGAAGTGTCACTTATGAAATGTCAGAAACGAGTGAAACTTGAGCCCGATATTACGCTATATGCAATAGGCCTAGAATAAATAACTTGATCATAGATCACTATACACTGTCAACTACTACACGCTGTGCTACTTACAAACAGCTCTGCGAGTTTGACGTAAAAAAATCCTGGCATGTCTTCAAGAAAAGTTTTTAACTGCAAAAATGTTAACACCTGTCCCAAAATGGACATTGCATTCATAATACTCAAATTCAGCCAAATGTTGCAGCTATGACATTAGTACCGAACTTTTCTATCCCTGATAACTGTGACCATTAACAGGCAGCAGAAATTTGCAGCCAAAAAAAAAAAAGTTAAAAATAAAAGTCATCCCCCATACTTAAAAATGGTTTAATTGAGACAATTTTTTTACTGCGTGTAACGTTATGTTTTCCAGAAAGGTGTCTGGCGCTACCATTGCATCTGTGTGTAAGACTGTAAACGTAGAGAAGGTACAAAGGTCAAGCCATGCCACATGGGTCTGTTGCGCTGCGCTGCTATGTACTGTATGTATGCTGTGTACCTACTGTATGAAAGCACTCCGTTCTCATTTATTGACAGAGAATCTTGTGCTGAGTTCGTAAAAAATAAAAAACACTTAAACCGACGGAGATGAAATTGTGCACGAGCTCTGCATGAATCACTGGGATTCATAGGGTATATAGGGTGGCTGAAGTGTGCCTAAAAGCAAACTGGCGATAATTTCTGGTTACTTGCGTGGTTGTGGGGGATATACTGGACATCATGGTTTATTGGCATAGAGGTAACATGCGCTATTTGCCTATGTGAGTATCGTAAGCAATAGCGATCAACAGAGCTTCTTGTAAATATTTGTCTAACAGCATTTTCCCTGTTCTCCCTCATTTATTTTGTTTCTCTGAAGATTTCCTGGTTTTTTCCCCGTTTTTATTTTAAAAAAATGTGTCTCGACAAGCAGGATTCCCCCTGAGCGTCACCTATTTCCCGCGAACCAGGTTCGGAAGGTTCGCAAGGTTTTCCAACCCTGGCGCCTACATAATGAATATCCAACAGTACAGGTCTCACTAGTGTATCAAAAACATACTACTCAAGTTGTCGCTCCTTGGTAGGTATCGGAAATTGTAGTATTTGGTGAAAGGAAACACCGTTTTTACAAATAACCCACGAACTGAACACAACCTTGCCCGCGGCGTCAGTGATCCTGAGTTGGTAACTGAATATCCAATACTAGTATACTTCCCATTGGCTTGCTCAAAAAGCACGCCGTTGATTTGAATGAAAACTGTCAACCGCTACATTATCGTATTCTACACTTTTGTCATTATGTTAGAAGAATTTGAAATCATATGGCAAAATTAACCAACTGAAACTTATTTATTTTCCCAGATTGTCTGAATGGTGTAATTAAAAGCCTTACCAGAATTTTGGAGATGAAATTTCAATGTTTTTACTTTTTGCCTACGCACACAATCACTTTAATAGAACATATGATTGTAAATGTAGTAGTAATATACTGAAATTGTATAAATCTATTGTTAGACTGCATCTGGAATACTGTTGTCAGGCATGGCGCCCTTATCTACAGAAAGATATTGATAACATTGAAAAGGTACAACATCGTGCTACAAAATCGATTCCAGATTTGTCTACTCTCAGTTGTGAAGAAAGGTTTGAAAGTATCAGTTTGATTTCTCTTGAAATGCTAGACTAAGAGCCGACTCGACTGAAGTTTTTAAAATGGTTAAAGGGAAATAGGGCGTTCGTTTTACAGGAAACATCCATGCTATTGGCACCAATGTTTGTGGACACAGAATGGTAGATTATTCAAAATAAGGATGGACAGCAGCCTTCTTTTCAGGAAATAAGTTTCTCACAGATAGAAACTCAGTTATTTGTTGCTCAACACCAATTTGTTCACCCAAACTTTTCAAATTCAAATGATGCATCTTCCGTTACTCATCACATGCATAATGTTTTGAGGAAATGAAGCTTTGGCAGGTGTTTATTGATAAGACTGAATGGTTTAAAAATGACTAAAGCTATTTCTTTTGTCTGTCATGTTGGTGTATTCTAAACGCCCTATTTCCCTTTAAGGGTCTGGAAAATGTTGATCAGGCTACTTTTTTTAAATTGTCGGATGTTAGTAAAACAAGAGGTCATCAGCTTAAATTCCAGAAGCATCACTGTAGACTTGATATTAGGAAGTATTCTTTCAGTCAGCGTATTATTACTGAATGGAACAATCTGCCACGGGAGGCTGTCACTGCCACAACAGTCAATGAATTTAAAAACGTCATCGATCCTATTTTTCGAAAAAGAAGGGGGCTCTACATAAGCTAGAGATGGCTGTCTGCCCCAGTTTTCAAGACCGCAACGACATTTGATGCTGGTGGGCTCTGGTAAGTTATAGAAATACCTCAAATTGACTTAAAATGGCAGGAGATCTGGACAAAAACTGGGTGTCTCTGGGTAAAAATGGGAGAGTGGACAGGTCTGTTAGGCCCTAGCCTCTAGTCCACGGTTACTAACTTAGGCCTAGCCTAGGACGTGTAGGTTATAACTGATGTTAGTTGTCACTCACTAGCAACTTACTAAGGTTAGCCTAGGCTAGGTCAAAGTTAGTCCACGCAAGACCTAGGCTAGGCCTATACGCTTAGCCACTAACGAGTAACATTTGTTTTCTTTCTCCTTTGGGTCTAGGCCTAGCCTCACTTCACTTAAAGGCTGTATTGCATCACCCTAAGCTATATTTTTACCTCCCGGAAAGCAAAATTCTCAACTGGTTCTAAGTTACAGTAGCCTACTCTTAGAATAGATTGACAGCAAATTCGAAAGACACAGAGCAGCTCGTATTACACAGCGTACACAGGGATCCATTGTTTTGATTACACATGTGGAGGAATTTAAGACAGGCTGAGGGAGGGACTAGAGGTAGGAGGTTGGGGAAATTGAAACTGTCTGGGGTGATGAGTTTTTGTCTTTAAGCCTGGTTAGCCAGGCCTAACTTACTTAGTTAAACTAACCTAACGTTAAGGCCATAATAAGTTCTCCTTGGTTTTAGTTTTAAACTGGATTGGCAATGTTACTTTACGTTGACTGACATCTATTTCTCTCGATTGCTTGCCGTTAGTTAAAATCACTCACCATGTCAACATGAACATTCAAGCCGATTAGCTGACAACTTCAGTTGACCTGCAAATCTAGCAATTAAATCATTAAGACCTAGGCCACTACCTAGGCTACATAATGGTTTGGTAACATAACACAGCATAAGTCGATGTAAGCCTAACCAGTAGCCTACGTATGTAGATTGTGCATGCTGAATCAAATTTGTCAAATTCACTTTTTATCGTCGTACTGACCATATTCGGGATTTTAGAAAGTGCTAGAACGAAAACCATCGTATTGACAGGGAGCTGCTCCTTGGTAATGCTACCAGGGAGGTGCACCTCCCTGATGCTACTGAACAGCACTGTGCCAACTTGACGATAATGACAATGCTTGTAATTGAGACAGAAAGTGCAGAGAGCTATATTTGTGTCTTCTTTTAATGTGGCATCTCCCTGGACCCTGACTTGGTCATCGAGAAGCAAATGATTTCTCATTTAGGTTAATCGTGCTTCACCAATATGCCGCCAAAACGGACACATATATTTTTTTTTAAATTTATTTTATGGATGAGAGTATTGGCCTGTTACGTCCCATTTTGTAACAACTGACCAAAATGTAACAACTTGGTCCAAAATGTAATAATTTTCTGCCCAAAATGTAACAACTTTTCAGGTTGGTCCAAAATGTAACAATTTTCCGCCAAAAATGTAACAACTTTCAAACTTGGTCCAAAATGTAACAACTTTCTGCCCAAAATGTGACAACGTGGAGGTTCACATCAGATGGTATTGAAAAATATCCAAGGTGCATAGTTGTTTCCTATTGAGTCATAATGCAATCCTGTCTGGCTAAATATATATACGTAAACAAACTGCAAGTTGCATAGTTGTTTCCGGTTGAGTTGAATGCAAATTCAGGTCTTTCCTTTGGGTAAAAATAATGATGCAGAATTTTATCACTCTCATTTGATACCATTATTATTTAAAAATAAATGTGAAATGACCAACGTCTGGTACTTAGTGAAAATATATGACCCACCCTCTTTGCTGCTGAGAACATTGGCTTCATATGCCGAAAATCACCTTTTTCTTGACGTCTGAAAAATATTTTGTACAGGATCCTATGTATCATTTGGGAGAGTAGAGGTTGACCAGTTCACAGAATGTTATAACTGGGTCATTGGGAGTAATTACGTATAAGTTTCATGAGTCTTATATTTTTGGGTTATTCAAAAATGCAAACGATTGGCATTGTTGAGAGTAAATTATTGGAGGTCTGATGTGGTCTTCTTCAAGTCAGTTTAATGAGAGTGGATAGTATGAAATTTAGCAGAAAGCTTCTACTAGTTTTCTATCCAAATTATAATACTGGGAATTGTTCTCACGAAAACCTAGCATAAAATTATAGACAAAATATTTGATGCATTAAGCAGATCATATTTAGTGGTCACGTTTCAGATCTGATTGAAAGCCTATTCTAACCAAAGTGTCGTCCTTACAGTATAAAGTAGTCACACGTAAGACTGTACGCAGAATACGGACACTTTAGCAAACAAAGTGCTGATGAATCAGACACTGTACTTTGCCTCTTATATCATGATAGAATAAGGCGGGAAGTTTAACAGTCGACTATTTCATCAAGAAAAACGATAGAAAGTTACTACTTATTAACACCATTGCTCTATATCTACTCTCAGGAAAGGAAAACTTCATCTCTAATAAGAGATATGCAGTTTTTTGGGGTAAACATACATCCATACTTTTTAAATCGGCGGGGATTCCAGGACCTGAAAAGGCTTTTGTTGAAGCTTCTTACAACTTGACAATGTGTAATACCGTATTTGACTGGAACATCTCAGCTGGTACAGTATATGCTAAGCTAAGTTTGTTGGACAGACAGCTTTCCTTCAAGTGAATTCATGATAAGGCTTATCGTTCCATTTACTACGCTACTGTTTAACAGCGATTTTCTATTCTATTTTGAAATACTGTCGAAGTAAGGGATGAAAGGAAATTGTACGTGGCCACAAACATTCTTTTCTTTTTCTGGTAGGAGAAACGGTTTGTCAGCTTTCAATTGATTGATTACTTGGTGAATTCTATCGACGGTGCGATTTCAGGTTTTTAACTTTTGTTTAATTGGACACAGCCTTCTTGTTATCACATATTTATGGATGAAATATTTATACAGGATTCTCCATGAAGTATGCAAGTGAGTACACTATTGCAGATGTTTAGGTTCTTAACATCTAAATTCTTTGCACTGTGGTAGATAAAATCTCAGTTAAACTATGTCATATACTGTAGATTTTGAGGTGAGTGTTGATATCATGCATTTACAGTCAAAGAAACGTTCTTGTTAAGTCATATGCCTAGAACTCTGTGTGTGTATGCCTACATCAACCTTTTCATTATTGGTCAAGAATTTCGGCTATGATTCTGCAAATGTTAGAAGCTTTAAGTGCAATATCGTGCACGTTCACTTCAACACTTCAACACATATATCCCTACAGATGTCTAGAAATATCATAAACCCAGGAATCTTGTGTAAACCACACCACAAGGCTTAACAGTTAAATCTGTCAAATTAGTTATCATGAGAATTGTTTATTCATCAAATTCCACCAACTACAGCCAATATATTTACCGATATTTTGACTTGCAAAATGGCTCCTGTAAAATCGAGAAAAATGTCTACCCAATTTATTGTATTCAATGTGAAATATTCACACTTAAACTTAACAGGAATTATCTAGCATAATAATTGATTTGTCAAATGGATATTAAAATTCTAGCAGAGTATATCTATCTAATTTATCGCAGTGTTAAATGGTTACTACAGAATCTAGTAGAAAACATTAAGCCATTTTAGGGTATCGCAAAATAGTCTTACTAAAATCTGGCAGAAAATATCTAGCAAAGTGATTGGTTTGTAAAATAGTCACTACAAAATCTAGCAGAAAACATTTAGCCATTTCATTGTATTGTTAAATGGTCAGACTAAAATCTAGCAGAAAATATCTAGCAAAATAATTGACTACTAAAATGGTAACATACATTTCTAGCAGAATATATCTAGCTAATTTATTGCATTGTTAATTGGTTACCCCGAAATCTAGCAGAAAATATCTAGCAGAATGATTGACTTTTGAAATGGTCACCCCGAAATCTAGCAGAAAACATTCAGTTATTTCGTGGTATTGTAAAATGGTCAGACCAAAATCTAGCAGAAAAATTTTAGCAAAATAATTGACTACTAAAGTGGTTACGAATATTTCTAGCAGAATATATCTAGCTCATTTATTGTATTGTTGATTGGTCATACTTAAATCTAGCAGAAAATGTCTAGCAAAATAATTGGCTTGTGAAATGGTTACTAGAAAATCTAGCATAATATGTCTAGCCAATTTATTACATTGTGAATTGGTTACACCTAAATCTAGCAGAAAACATCTAACATTGACTACTAAAATGGTTACTGCATAAAACTAGCAAACCTAGCCAATTTATTGTACTGAGAAATGGTTATACTAAACTCTAATCGAAAGAATCTACCACTGGTTTGACTTGTAAAATGGTTACTCTAAAATCCAGCAGGAAACCCTAGCAAATTCTTTGACACGTGGAGTGGTTGTTAGGAAATTTAGCAAAGAGTTTCTATCTAATTTTCTATTAAGGTTATAATACTGTGAGTTGTTGTAACGAAAACCTAGCATAAAATTATAGACAAAATATTTGATCTATTAAGCAGATCATATTTAGTGGTCACGTTTCAGATCTGATTGAAAGCCTATTCTAACAAAAGTGTCGTCCTTCAGTCTAAAGTAGTCACACGTAAAGCTGTGCGCAGAATACGGACACTTTAGCAAAAAAAGTGCTGATGAATCAGACACTGTACTTTGCCGCTTATATCATGATAGAATAAGGCGGGAAGATTAACAGTCGACTATTTCACCATTGCTCTATATCTACTCTCAGGAAAGGAAAACTTCATCTCTAATAAGAGATATGCAGTTTTTTGGGGTAAACATACATCCATACTTTTTAAAACGGCAGGGATTCCAGGACCTGAAAAGGTTTTTGTTAAAGCTTCTTACAACTTGACAATTTGTAATACGGTATTTGACTCGAACATCTCAGCTGGTACAGTATATGCTAAGCTAAGTTTGTTGGACAGACAGCTTTCCTTCAAGTGAATTCATGATAAGGCTTATCGTTCCATTTACTACGCTACTGTTTAACAGCGATTTTCTAAGATACATAAAGAATTGGAGAAATGTGACGGACAAAGAGACGTCAGTGGTTCAGTATGTCTAGCAGAGGAGTTTAACATCTTGAAATACTATCGAAGTAAGGGATGAAAGAAAATTGTACGTGGCCACAAACATTCTTTTCTTTTTCTGGTAGGAGAAACGGTTTGTCCGCTTTCAATTGATTGATTACTTGGTGAATTCTACCGACGGTGCGATTTCAGGTTTTTAACTTTTGTTTAATTGGACACAGTCTTCTTGTTATCACATATTTATGGATGAAATATTTATACAGGATTCTCCATAAAATACTGCAAGTGAGTACACTATTGCAGATGTTTAGGTTCTTAACATCTAAATTCTTTACACTGTGGTAGATAAAAACTCAGTTAAACTATGTCATATAAAGTACTGTAGATTTTGAGGTGAGTGTTGATATCATGCATTTACACTGTCAAAGAAACGTTCTTGTTAAGTCATATGCCTAGAACTCTGTGTGTGTATGCCTACATCATCCTTTTCATTATTGGTCAAGAATTTCGGCTATGATTCTGCAAATGTTAGAAGCTTTAAGTGCAATATCGTGCATGATCACTTCAACCTTTCTTCATATATATCCCTACAGATGTCTAGAAATATCATAAACCCAGGAATCTTCTGTAAACCACACCACAAGGCTTAACAGTTAAATCTGTCAAATTAATTATCATGAGAGTTGATTATTCATCAAATTCCACCAACTACATGTAGCCAATATATTTATCGGTATTTTGACTTGCAAAATTGCTCCTATAAAATCGAGAAAAAAGTCTACCCAATTTATTGTATTCAATGTGAAATATTCACACTAAAATTTAACAGGAATTATCTAGCAAAGTAATTGACTTGTCAAATGGATATTACAATTCTAGCAGAGGATATCTATCTAATTTATTGCAGCGTTAAATGGTTGCTACAAAGCTAGTGGAAAATATCTATCAAAATAATTGACTTATAAAGTGGTTACTACAAAATCTAGCAGAAAACATTAAGCCATTTCAGGGTATCGCAAAATAGTCTTACTAAAATCTGGCAGAAAATATCTAGCAAACTGATTGGTTTGTAAAATAGTCACTACAAAATCTAGCAGAAGGCATTTAGCCATTTCATTGTATTGTAAAATGGTCAGACTAAAATCTAGCAGAAAATATCTAGCAAAATAATTGAATACTAAAATGGTAACATACATTTCCAGCAGAATATATTTAACTAATTTATTGCATTGTTAATTGGTTACCCCGAAATCTAGCAGAAAATATCTAGCAAAATGATTGAGTTGTGAAATGGTCACTACAAAATCTAGCAGAAAACATTCAGTCATTTCATGGTATTGTAAAATGGTCAGACTAAAAATCTAGCCGAAAATATCTAGCAAAATAATTGACTACTAAAATGGTTACTAATATTTCTAGCAGAATATATCTAGCTCATTTATTGTATTGTTGATTGGTCATACTTAAATCAAGCAGAAAATGTCTAGCAAAATAATTGGCTTGTGAAATGGTTACTAGAAAATCTAGCATAATATGTCTAGCCAATTTATTACATTGTGAATTGGTTACACCTAAATCTAGCAGAAAACATCTAGCAAAATCATTGACTACTAAAATGGTTACTGCATAAATCTAGCAAACCATATCTAGCCAATTTATTGTACTGAGAAATGGTTATGCTAAACTCTAGCCGAAAGAATCTACCACCGGTTTGAATTGTAAAATGGTTACTCTCAAATCCAGCAGGAAACCCTAGCAAATTCTTTGACACGTGAAGTGGTTGTTAGGAAATTTAGCAAAGAATTTCTATCCAATTTTCTATCCAATTTATAATACTGTGAATTGTTGTCATGAAAATCTTGCATAAAATTATAGACAAAATATTTGATCTATTAAGCAGATCATATTTAGTGGTCACTTTTCAGATCTGATTGAAAGCCTATTCTAACAAAAGTGTCGTGCTTACAATATAAAGTAGTCACACGTAAAACTGTACGCAGAATACGGACACTTTAGCAAACAAAGTGCTGATGAATCAGACACTGTACTTTGCCTCTTATATCATGATAGAATAAGGCGGGAAGTAAGTTACAGTCGCCTATTTCATCAAGAAAAACGATAGAAAGTTTACTACTTACTTACGCCATTGCTCTATATCTACTCTCAGGAAAGGAAAACTTCATCTTGAATAAGAGATATGCAGTGCTTCGCGGTAAACATACATCCATACTTTTTAAATCGGAGAGGATTCCAGGACCTGAAAAGGCGTTTGTTTGTTGAAGCTTCTTGCAACTAGACAATGTGTAATACCGTGTTTGACTCAAACATCTCAGATGGTACAGTATATGCTAAGCTAAGTTTGTTGGACAGACAGCTTTCCTTCAAGTGAATTCATGATAAGGCTTATCGTTCCATTTACTACGCTACTGTTTAACAGCGATTTTCTAAGATACATAAAGAATTGGAGAAATGTGACGGACAAAGAGACGTCAGTGATTCAGTATGTCTAGCAGAGGAGTTTAACATCTTGAAATACTATCGAAGTAAGGGATGAAAGGAAATTGTACGTGGCCACAAACATTCTTTTCTTTTTCTGGTAGGAGAAACGGTTTGTCAGCTTTCAATTGATTGATTACTTGGTGAATTCTACCGACGGTGCGATTTCAGGTTTTTAACTTTTGTTTAATTGGACACAGCCTTCTTGTTATCACATATTTATGGATGAAATATTTATCCAGGATTCTCCATGAAATATGCAAGTGAGTACACTATTGCAGATGTTTAGGTTCTTAACTTCTAAATTCTTTACACTGTTGTAGATACAAACTCACTTTAATAACATCATATGTAGTACTGTAGATGTTGAAGTGGGTGTTGATATCATGCATTTACTCCGTCTAGCAAATATTTTTGTTAAGTCATATGCCTAGAACTTTGTGTGTGTATGCCTACATCAACCTTTCAAATATTGCTTAAGACTTTCCGCTATGATTCTGCAAGGTTTAAAAACTTTTAAATGCAATATCTTGCATGTTCACTTCAACATATATATCTCTACATATGTGTAGAGATATCATAAACCCAGGTATCGTCTGTAAACCACACTACCAGACTTAACAGTTCAATCAGTCAAATTAATTATCATGAGACTTATTTATCAAATTCAACCAACTACATGTAGCCAATATATTTACCGATATTTTGACTTGTAGTATGGCTCCTACTGTATATTTTTAAGTGAGTGTTGATATCATGCATTTACCCCTCTAGCAGACTTTCTTATCATGTCATATGCCTTGAACTCTGTGAGTGTATGCGTACATCATGTTTTTCATTATTGGATAAAACTGTTGACTAAGATTCTGCAAATTTTAGAGGCTTTCAAACGTAATGTTTGCTATTATAATGGTAATCTCCTTGTGAGAGCTTGGTCTTACACAAAACCACGAGCTACTTATACGCGTCTCTGTTAGTGATGTACTCCATGAGTAAGCCCAGTCAGAAAGTAAAACTTGAAATGGAAATATATTAGTGGTTACTAACAGAACGAATTTGTCCCATAGAGATTCTCTCCAAATATGCATCTCTTTGGAAGGAATGCTTTAGCATTTCTGGGGCCTTTAATACGCCTAATTTGTCTTACTTGAACTGACACACACGAAAATGCTAGCAAACGTTAGGCATCCCTTGAAACGTTCGATTTGCACTGTAGTAAAAGCTTAAAACAAGGAAGCCTTATATGGAAGCAGTTTCATGTAATCGACCGTCGGGGTTGATTACAAATATTTGATACAGATCGATCTGATGCGCTTCCGATGCGATAAGGGGATACTTTCAACTTTTTTTCAAGTATTTTAAACACTATACACAAATTAACAAATAAAGCGGAAAAGCGGTCGAGGACATGCACCCGGGATGAACGTACTAATTTGGGGGTTGGTTATTATAACTGAGCGCGTTCAAGTTCTTTCTTTGTTTCCTCGAAATCTTAACTTGGGAGATTAGTTTGGGACTCCGAATTTAAGGAAAGGAAGTGCTGAAACTGTTGGACTATTACGTTCTTAAAGTCGGTGCACAAAGCTAGCTCTTTCACCCTTTCAAATGGATTTTAACTATAAAGACATTTTAAAGAACATGCGACTTCGACCTAAAATTGTTCCAAAATGAATCATGACAAGTGTTCAATCATCTCAAGCTGTTTGTGCAGTGTCTCCATGTGTAAGAAATTATGAGACACCGAGTCTCCTGTTCCCGCGGGTAAGTAGCTAGAACAACCAATTTGGGGGCGGGGAGGAAGGGGGTGGGGGGAAAATCAATGGGGGATTTTTGAAGGCCTTGGGGGAAGAGTCTAAGGGGAGAGAACTTCTTTTCCATTTTCAAATGTTCTAGATGGAAAATGGTGCGAGATTTCCATCTTTCCCCCTGTATTTGTATTCCAATAGTAAAGCTGGACCTTTTATTGAAAAATGGTTACTTTTTTTCCTGAGGAGGGGGGGGGGGGTACTCACAGTTTCCCCAGGGGCTGCGTGCCTAACTATGTTGATCGTGGATGAGCCCTGGCGAGATTACAGAATATTGGTTTTTACGACATACTAGATTGAATGTGGGGGAACTTATCAGTAGTGGGCATGGATCCCTTTCTTTTGGGTAAATGTTATACTATTTTTTCTTTTACTTTCAAACCTTGATTTAGCAAGTGAACTTGTAGATTTGGGGCTCTTGAGTAGGTAAGAATCGACTTGTTTTAAAACAACATAATAGTGGATGGACTGACATTACGTTCCAGTGTTTCAGAATACCCTGTTTTAGGTGCTAAGTTATAATATGTGCTGTTTACAGTTTGAAAACTGCAGTAGATATGATCACTTGTCTTTCGTTTTGGTGGTAATTTGTACTGAGTGCTCATTGTTTTCAAAAGAAATTTATGCCTTCATTGATTGTGGCAAAATCTCTTTTCCTCATAGTGGCAGTAAGATGAAGTCGCTGTTTGGAATTATTCCCTTTCATATGAAATCGGTCTCGTTGTTTAACAGAAATACATAATAAAGCATGCACTTCCACTTTGATAAAACATTTAAAGGTGACAAGTGGGTGTGCAGAGTGTCTTTCTAGGTACTGGTAAGTTTCAGGAGTTTGCGGCACGTGAAGAGTTAAATTTGACGGAGGGGGGGGGGGGGTGCTCATTGAAGGAGAATGTACTAATATCGAGGCAGGCATACAACTTGATTAATGACATAAGATTATATACACACGTTCTCTTACAGTACTTAAGGGAACAGATCACCATCTCTTAGTAAAGTAACGGACCGACATAAACTATTAAGTGACGGACAGACATTGCTTCTTTTCACACTGTAGTGTACTGCATATTTATATCAGATCTGAAAAATATTTACCATAACTGCTTATGCAACTATAGTTGATATTGTTTTATAATTTTGTTTTAAATATAGCCTACTGCTTCTTACTACTGTATATGGGAAGAAAACCTTTTACTTTTTTCGTATACGGACCGACATGAAGAAACCAGTTCTTGGAAAGGTACAAAAGTTATTCTTAATGTGTCATAACTAAAAGTCAAATAGTACAATTGATCTTAAAAAAAAAAAAAAAACCATGGCTATAATTGTGCATAATGTCAGCACTGGCTTTCTCTTTTATATACTATTTCTCAATAATAAAAATACGTGTACTATTTTCGCCGGATTTCCTCATAGGTACCCTTTCTTATAAAATTTGTTTTTTTTTTTTAATATGTTTTTCGTACCCAGAGAGGGAGAAACAGATACAAAAGCTTCCACGAAAAAAAAAAATCGTTCTTATTGGTGATGTTTTAATTTGTCAGCCCGGTGAAACCAATTTTGAAATATGCTCTTATTGAGCAGACTCCTCATCAAATAAGTGTGTTAGGCTGCAGTGGGCTTTATTTTTTCGATGAGGTGTTAGTGTGTAATCCAGCAAAGCATAAAGAGTGACAGACTTTCAGGGGGAAAGTTTCATCACATGTAGCTGAACATTAACTATTTTGATGCCTATATAAAATCAATGATGCAGCACAGTAGCAACAACTTTCGGCTTTTGATTCGGAGAGACTTCTCTTGGAGGTTTTTCACTATAACAAAATATCATGACAAAAATTGTATTTTTCTGATCTTCAGTTGTAATGTCTATTAAAAGAGCAGTTCCCAGCTTTAACCACACTATCTAAAATAATAACAATCCGGATTGGAATGGGGACCAACTGCCGAGCCCCTCCCCTTGATGTTCTAAGTTAAAGTCATTTCTGAGTCTATAGGAAATAATAATAATGATCACTGCAGCATTGCTTGTATTTGCCAAAACTACCGACTCTGCAGTTTTCTTCTAACTTTGTTGACGAACTTAGTGCACAATTAGTATCTATACTTATATTCTCTCTAGAGGACTAATGAACACGATCAAGTGCTACTGAATTAAGTCGCACAGCCTTGTGTCATGATAGAAGGTAACCATGTTTTCAATTTTCGAAGTGTGCCGTCTGAAAGACTTTTCTCATTCAGCACATGCAGCCGGTTGGATAACTTAATGTTCGATGCATTCAAACCCTACACAACAGTCTGACCGTTGGTGGAAATATCTAAAAGGGGAGTTTGAAAATCCTTTGCAAATCAAGAAGGGCATTTTTTTTTGTAAAGAATGCGGAACTGTTTGGGGGGTTCATTTAAAACCCCTCCTCCCTGTATATTACATTGAATCCGATAGAATTCAGTGAGTATACCGACCTGCTCAGTCACTTCGCTGTTCATATTCTGCAGTTCTGAGGCTGATCGGCATGGTAGGGTTTACGAGGAACGCCAAAAAGGTCAAATGTCTTAGGCCAATCGTCAAGGGGCAATATTGGTCATAAATACTGACGGCTATCGTCCATAGTCTTTTCATATATCATTCGTTATGTTATGTGTTAAGTTTAATTTGGTCTGAAATATAGTAAATCTGAGGGACGTGACCCAACCAGTTTTTGAAGTTACTTTATAGAGAACCCTATATAGACAAGTGTAAGTTCTAGTTGTATGACAATGTCCCCCTTTTTCAGAGGAAACTATTACAGACGCCATGCTTTTTCCTTTTTTCTGAGCTATGTTTAAAATTCCTCCTCTCATGAAGCTATTAAACGTCAAAAGCCAGATTACCACTTCTACGCGTGTGCACTTCCTACAAAATATGTATTCTTAATGTATTTGTATTGTATGTATATGGTAAAGTATCTGTTTTTCTTTTCTCTGTCTGTCTGTTTCTCCGTATTTATTACTTGGTTAGCTGTTTCGAGTTAATTTGTGATCTGGCAGGTCTCGGTGGTGAGATGTTGTTGAAATCCTGCAGCTTGCACCACTGATCAAACAATACTAGGCAGGGGAAAATATACCTTCGGTGCTTAATTTTAGACATCTTGAAATTCATTGTTATTTAAATGTTATTATAACTTGATTCACTGACGGATCGGACGGGGAGAGGGGTGCAAAGGGTGCATGGAACCACCCGAAGAAGGTAAAAAAAAAAAAAAGCCTGAAAACTGACTATAGAACTAATACCTATAGCACAGCCAAAGCCTTTGGAACAGAAAAAATTCATTTCACAATTGCACACTTTTGTTGCACCAAATCGCATCTAAGAGCATTTAAACATTAATCACTGGAATATTTTCCAAAGAGGAGGGGCCCCTCTACCATATCACTGTGTAACCAGTTAAAGTCTCCTCCCAAGCAAAGGCCTTGGATACTCCCGGCCTTCAGTGACTCGACAGTACAAAACAATATTAATTGCGTTATGTTGTCATAATGCGGATGAGGCAGAGGGTGTGGGTGAATAATTTGAAATTACTCTGAAGAGTAATAATCACTCACGGCCTATTTTGTCGCTACTTTTCTTTTTTTAAAACAGATTTGTGAAAGTTCAAATTATTCCGTGGTCGATCTACAGTGTTCATGCCCTCACACCAACAGTATATCATAATATGATCGATATACCGCAATCCGATGGGTTGCTGAATCACCAGCAACAAACGCGGGTCTCTCCCGGCTGTCCGGTGGTGGTGTCAGGCTTGAGTTAGTATAGTTCAGTGTGCACGATGTGAGTAGACCTGTACTCTTAAGTTCACGGTTCATCGATTTTGGACTATTGTTCGTCAGTGAAGGTGTTTAACACAATGTGTGTGTTATGACACAGCTGCTATATACACATCTTTTTCACCGTGACAAGTCCCCTTAGTCGGTCATTGTAATACCTTTGTACTGCAGCCTATCCCAGTATTCGCACAGCCTTTGTGCGTAGCTTGAGTATATCACAAATCCTGTGCAAAACAACTGTTGTCGCTGAAGCGTACGAAATACAAAACCTGTTGTGTTCAGGTTTTCAATGGATTACCTCTATTTTAGTGAAAACCGACTTTAAAAGGAATCGGAAACAAATTTTGTCAATCAGTTGTCAAGTTTAAAATAGCTGAAAAACAATAATTGCCATCCATTTATAAAGAAAGAGACAAGCAAGTTCACATTGTCTTCTTGGTACGCACTGCACAGATGAAGCACTAGGCCTATTTTTAATTTAATCATGTGAGTTTCATTTTGAAACAACGATGTTCTCATTAATTATCGAATTTTGACTCAGGCATGTCAGTACAGCAGGTATTTTTGGATTCCCGCAGCATCGGTGTTGGTACTAGTTTTGGAGAGAATTTTAAACGCCATAGACTCGACACTAACAGACGTGACGATAACACTGAAGCCATTTCCTGGTGCCGAGGAACAAAACAACAAAGTTCGTGAAGTGATAATTTTACCTCACTGGTTTTTGATGGAAAGTGTCTCGTTTATCCTATTGTTGAAGAACATTTCATCCAGTCAGATTAGATTCGATATGGACATGAACTATTACATTGTGCAGTCCTGTTTGGCCCAACCAACTAAGGAGATATGTCAAAGTGAAACTCTCTGTGTATGCGAAGGGGAACTTTCTCGCCATTGGTAGACATTAAAATTTAGTTTGTCAGTGTCTTAAGTGTGCATGTGATTCGTTTTCTAACAACCATAATGCACAGATCCATGGTTATATTTCTTCCTGGATTCTTCGTGGCCGCAGGAATCACTGTTGTAATAGCTCAAGGTGCGTATAAACTGTTCCAACTTTAAGCTGATAGTGTAGCAGAACCCCTAGTTCCTCTCATCCGGTTATACCCTCGACATCCGTCCAATTCCAACAACGATAAGCCCTCCTTACGTTGCATTGCTCAATCGTAGCATATTGTACCCTAAAATGGGCGAAAAGTCACGCACGTATAGTCAAAGTGGGAGGGGCAAGGGTGTACCCCCTTAACAAATGTGGGGGGGGGGGTGTGGAGCATTCATTGTCACATGCTGTTGTCAAATCCCCCACTTTCATTCCGACCTGCAGCGGACCTGGCTACCGACCTGCGAAAAGTAAATATGATAGCCCTGCAAATTTTCAAATTAAACTGCATTATCTCTGCGGGGATATCTGTTCTGGAAATTTAACCATTTGAGATCGTGATTCTAGTTACGGGTATATCTTACACTTATCGGTAAATACAGTAGGCTATATCTGTGTTGTTTTGGTTAACGGAGAAAGAAAGTCAAAACTGTTGAAAATAAAATATAACCGTTAAGCGATCGAGAGACTAACATATGGTCAACACAATCACAAAATTTTATCTTTTTTGATGATGTAAGTAGCAATTTGAAAGTTCATAAAAAAAATCAACATTGACCCTGATATTCTTAGATATTGTGATGTCACAGTATGACCATTTGTAATTGAAAAGCTGTTTTTGTTCTTTATAATATATTGTCAAAGAGTCTTAACAGTTATGCATAAATTTAAATAAACCATTTATAGTTTTATCATAGTATGATACACTTCACTTCTTTAATGCAAATTGCGGACACGTATGTGTGCATTTATGGAAATCATGTGTATAGGGGAGAAGGAAAAACACAGAATTTCTGCTGTCAGAGTTAATGTGACGTTATAATTTGACTTACTCAAGTCTGCTTGGTGAAGTAACTGAGTCAAAACTGGCAGCATCCTTCCCTGAAGTTCTTACATGCAATAACTCGGAAAGGAAGTAACATTATTTTTCAATGAAATTTTTGTCTGTCAAAAATATTCGTCAAGCACATCTGCTCCATATTTCACACACACACATTAGCGAAGTTCTGTTCTCAGTAACATGGTACATGACAAATCAGTGATTCATTTGGAGAAATGTGTACTTTTTGCAAATCCATTGTGTTAGCTTCCGAGCCGACTCAAGTTATGCAACACACCTTTGAAAACAGAAATCACCAGGCGTGAGATACTTATTTCCAAAACATGATCGACGCGTGTGGTTTGAGATTTGCTTTAATCGACATATTTTCTACAAATATGAAACATTAGAAATTACATCCGAAAAACAAAGAAACAAACTTCGACCTTCAAGACTCTTGATGGTTATGAATATTCTCTATTCTTCATCGAGATCTATTGAAAAAGTAAAAACAAGTCTTACAAACATAAAAAAGAAGAAAATTAAAGAGATTAGTGATACTGTATGGAGCACGAGTGTGTGTGTGTGTGTGGATGGAGGGGGGGGGGGGTATAGTTGAGGCCCATGTGTAGATTGCAAAGCTTTATTAACTTTCCATAATTTATCTGTATTGTCAGAACAAGAAGTTCACAGTGTAAATCGATTTAGCGATCAATTTACGAGAAATAGGAGGGTGAGTGGAGGAAGGTTGAGAATACCATGATTTGACGAGATGGGTAATACTTCCTTTGTTACTAATACTAACGTAAGTTTTACCCGTCCGCCCTCATAGTTACCGTAACATTCCTGTACCGTGAATAATCGGTCCCTCGAGACGAAACAATAAGACACCCAACTTCTGCACAAATACTGCGGCATAACGTTTTGACGCGCCAATCTATTGTCAATCTACCGTATTGTATTGTAAGTGATGATTCACTTGTCGACAAGGAAAAAGAAAAAGAAGTACCAACTTTTTTAAATGGAAAGTCAGCGAAAATGATTCGGAACTTCCCCCAGACTCACACTAAGTGACCATGTACAACCTACACAAATATTGTGAAATTTTTGTTTATACTTAAGTCAACATCTGATGCTTTACATCCTATCAAGTTCCTGGTGGAACCATAAAAGACCTGTGCACTGTAATACGTGATGACTGAAAACCGTTCTTGGCTTTAATAGTTTCCGAGTATTAGCTCCACCCAGACACTTTTGTGTTATAAAAATGAAACAAGCATGATAAATTATGTGGTTCAAATGAGTTTGGTTCACTGTATGGTGAACCGGTATGTCTTGAAACGCATATTATGTAATTCCTGTTGGCATAGGGTTCCATCACATTGTACATTCATTGTAGCAATAGGTTACATATTAATTACGACAAGTGTTATCTATTTTCTAGTACAAAAAAAGAAAAGGAATTACAAAGAAACAGGACAACGCATGGTATGCTTGGTGAATTACATACGGCAAAAACCTAGACATATAACACTTCCGCGAACGTTTGGCGTCCCAATGCTTCAATTGTACAGTTGGATGGCCTTACTTTTGGAGAAAGATTGTCTGGGGATGTGACAGAATTAAAGGGTCATCTGAAAGTTACTTAGAACGAACAGAAGAGGAACATCAAAATATCTTTTTGACAGAGTAAGCCTAAGTGTATTTAAATTAAGTAAATTTAAATTATGAGACCAAAGTTACGGTCTTTTCTTTTTAACCATTTACTGTACTTCAAAGACTTGTGTACAATACAGCAGCAATCGATGCAGATATTTGAACACTGAATGCAGTTTTCATTTCACATGACAATTTGCACAACCAAATGCCTTAAAGATGGTGTGACATGACAATGACGGTTATGGAATGTAGGTTGTATTCATCAACGAAAAAGTTGAAAACAGCCACAAATTCCATAAAAAATCCATCGAGTATTGACTATTTTACAGGCAAATTTCTGTCTTACATCTGCATTATGAATAAACATTGGCTAAGTATGCAAATTTGTGAAGTCAAAAGTTTTTTTTAGTAACCTTTTTGTTAAGGACAATCGAATTTTTATGAACCAAGGGGCTTTTTTGGGAAGCAGATATTTTCTTCTTTTAAAGGCAGATAGGTACTTGTGTTATACAGTTTACATGACTTTTTACACTTTCCTCCTTCAAATCGGGTGAAATCATAACTCTTAATAGATTTGTGGCAAAAAAAAGAAGAAGAAAGAAATGATCTGTCATTTGCAAATGCAGTTAAAAAGTGCCCCGTTAGACAGCAAAATACGTTAATATTTGATTTTTTTCATCTTGACGTCACCCACTTAATATTCATGAGTTGCAATAGTATCTTATGTTTTTCCCTCGCTTTGAACATGGAATGTTGTCTATACCTGCAAAGTTCAGGTAAACACCGAAGACATTTAACCAAACAACTTTCTGAGTATTGATATAACTTTCTGTACCAAAGTGTGAGACATGCAGATGGCCAGGACTAAGAGAAAACGTAGGCCTAACAAAAGAAATACTGACACTGCAACACAGTAGTCCACTTCATAGTATTTGCATTTCCATCAAACTTTGAAAAGCCGCATCTAAAAAACGGTGATAGATATAAAAAGAAATTTCAACGAATTATTACTGTAGTGCGCCGCACTACAATCTTGTCATCAATTTCTTTTGTTGAGCCTTGTATGGCTCATAACGCCTCACCTGCGCGTGATGTAACTTAGTTCATACAAATATGCATGCGCGACCTTTAAGTAATAGCAGTAAGTGCGAGCTATGGCCGTCTTCAAACCAAAATCTACTAAGGAAAAGCAAATGCCACGACTTACAAGAACGATTTAAGGAGTTAAAGTGATGAGAGAGCCCTGCGGATAAGAAAACGTGAAGAAATGTTGTTCGGCCTTTTTCCAATGAGGTGATAAACGTGTAGTGTCAATGTTGTTTCCAAATTGGTGTGCAATACAGCGCCATTGTGTTTAAATATGATGTCACAGAATCGTGTGCTGCTTCACTGCTTTTTAGTGGTTACAACATGACGTCCTTCTACAGAATCATGTACTGCTCTCATGTTCTATTTCAGTGGTGAAACAGAAAGTTTTGACATATATACAGTTTAGTACTAGAGTACTGTTTAAAACTCAGAGCAGTACAGGCTTGTGCGACGTACGGTATATAGTAACGATAAGCCTCTGCAACTTTACAACATTATGAGAGAGATCCAATGGAATTTTTGTTTCTTCCAGCGTGATATATAAAAAAGAATGGATTGGGAAAGGGGTCGACAGGAAACGGCACTGCCTTACCCCCAAAATGCTAACTCCTATATGAGGAGTGGATCCACAGAGACTGGCTTACTCCCAACAGCAAGGACTTAGCCTACCACGCACTATACAATTCTGCGTCTTTGTGGGAAAATGCACTGTTCTAGTTGTAATTTAGGGTTTCAATCTGCAACCTTTGAACGAAGAAAACTTTTGAACGAAGAAACGAAGAAAGCATATCACACGACCTCAAATGCGGCTTTCGCTTGGAAAATTCATTCCATTTTTCCTAGAAGAAGTGGTAGAGCACAAGTCTCTTACTTCACACCCCACTTTTTTAAAGATGTCTTAAAATTTCTGCATAATGTGTCGAAATTTTGAGTCAATAAGTCGTTATTTCTAGAGAGTAAGTCAAAATTTTGAAATCCTTAGTCGCAAGTTTGAGATAATAAATCGAAATTTTGAGATAATATCTGGGAATAATAACTTTTTATCTGGAAAGTTTTCTTTACCTCGAAATTTCGACTTATTATCGACATTTTAGATCACACTTTTGAGATAACAAGTGGAAATTTCGCTATTATTTACAATTTTGGGATAGAATGTCGAATCTTTGGGAAAGTCTGAGATATTATTATTACATTGGAATTTGGAGAAAGGTTTGACCATTGCCGACGGTTTTACCCGAAAAGTACTAGTTTTGTCCCACTGAGCACGGAGCTGCAACTAACTTCACTGAGGCTGAGTTTGAGCCTGCTTAGGTCTACAGTCTCTACCATCCATATCCCCCCCCCCCCCCGGCCCATCATCACCAACTCTCTTGTCCTCCTGGTCTAATCACCCCCTTTTTATCTCTTTCAATTTTCAATTACCAGATCCGTTTCTTGCTGTAACTTTACCGCATTTTGGTATCCATGACGTCAGTATCTTAGACTTAGAGACAGAAAATTCCAGCCGTTTGTTCCTTGAAGGTCTTGTCGATCCAGCCGGTATCGACTTTGACCCAGTAGATGGGAAGCTGTATTTCACCGACCGAGTGACAGGGGTCATTGGCAGAGTGTATCTGAATGGCACAGATCAAGAAACTTTGGCTAATTTCGGAAATACTACCAGTAAGTAAGCTTTGAATATCTCGATTTGGGATAAGAATGAGAATGTCGTTGTAATGTAATATGGTAGCATAGCCATATCTGTATAGGGAACACGTGTGGGGTGGGCAAAGGGGGGGGGGTGGGATTCCCTCAGTTTGAAATATCTACCGAATTGTAGTGAAATAAATTGTGAAAATAAACCCTGATTTCACCTTCAATATATTATTGTTAAGTTTGGGTGAGTGTGAAGTAATTTTTCTTACTGTACCTTCCTAAAATTAGTGTAGTTGACCCTTTTTGCCCCCCCCCAAGTAATTATAACTTGACATTAAAATCCCACCGGTATCGTACGATGAGTTATTACTAACAAATATGAACAAGATTATCTCAAAACATGTGGAAAAATTCGAGAAACGAGTCAAATTCGCAAAAAAAAAAAAAAAAAAAAAATCGGTGAAGAATTCCGAAAGTCAGTAACATCCATATTCATTCATACAAATATAAATATCCAATGCTATCGCCTTTTCACGGTATGAGGAGGTGGGGCTTCCTATTTCATACGCAGCTACAGTACGTGTGCTGTATGTATCATCAACTATCACTAAACTCCTGTTTACTTAGCGATGCACGAATAGCATGGGAACCGTAAACATTCTGTTATGTTTATTCATATAACGTCATCTCAGTCTTACCCTGTGATTGGTCATCGTTAGAGGAGGCTGTCTTGTCTTGTACATGAACGTTTATTTTTTGTACCCGACAAATATTAAGAGTTCTCATTCAACAGTAATTAATAATAGTAATAGTAATAATAGTAATAATTACCGTTTCTCCTACCTTCATACACCTTCCCAACGTCTCTAAATTTCGGTGAACAATCAGTTTAGAAAGAAAAATCAACTAAAGGTGAATTTTCTTATTCAAACCCTGATTTCCCCTTTAAAGTCACTGCGTCAATTAAGTATCAATCTTCACATTTTTAGTCTCTGCACAGTTGGAATTGCGAACTGGGAATTTTTTTTTTTTTTGGGGGGGGAAGGGGGTAATGTGGCATATTTCGTGCCATAAGCACGATTAAAGGTTAAACTTTTGGCTAGTTTTTTTTCCTAAAGTGAGCAAAAAGACCGAAAACCAATCTTTCCCAGACAGCCAAACACGTCCCCCCCCCAGAAAAAAAATCAAAACTTTTTCTTTAAACATCCATAACTTTCAAAACAGAAAATGTTATTGTTTCATGCTTTTCACTAATGAGCACAAGGAATAGTGTTCAGTGAAAGTTTTATCCACATTTGTTTGTCTTTGGTCAAGAGCATTGACTACGCTTTCACTCCCTTTACCTTTCTACTTTAAAACCACTTTAGCATCTAAACTCTATTATTTTAAGTTTGACGAGTAAACGATCAATTCCTGTTGGTATTTCTAATCACCCGAAATATTTGTTGTATGTTCTTAAGGTTACTCATAGTGTAAGTGGTTATGTCGTCTATAAAATTTTTCAACTTTCCCTTATGTGTCCATGAACAGGGTTAGAACAAATTGCCTTAAATCCGTGGTCGCGTCTGCTGTTTTGGGCCGACGCCGCAAAAGGCGCCATCTTTGTCTCGAATCTTGAAGTGACCGTTTGGAAGAAGTTGATACACCAGAACCTCGCCAGACCGAGAGGGCTCTTAGCTGACAATGAAAATAGGTAATTTATCTCTCATTACATATTTGAATTACTTCTCGGGAAATGCAACACGCATTAGGCTGTATTCAATGTACCTACAAACACGCCCCCCCCCCCCCCCACACACACATACATACGCATGTAGTCATGTCATAATTCTGAATAAATGGATACAACGTAACGTTCTCATTCCTTCAAAATTAATATAATGTCAGTTGGTTGCATGCAGGCTGTTACTTTGTGAACATTATAAACGGAAAACTGTCAAGGAAAATTTAATACAAGTTAATACGTTAAACATCCATGGAGTACAATTCTGTCCGATCCAGCTTTCCCCGAGGTATCGCCAGTCCTGCTCTCTACCGCGTATTAGTTGCAATATCTATAATCTATAATTGCCGAACAAAAACTTAAAGCTGGGGCAAGACGAGAATAGGAATCCCACAAATACGAAAATATCAGTTCTGTCGTTTTGAATTGGCGCCCTCTACATCCTCCAAACCTTTTTTTTTTTTTTTTTTTTCTTTGAGAGTTTTTCTTGGCGAAGTAACGGGATTAAGTGACATTCCCAGCAAGTGTTGGTATGTGCGACCGTTTGACGTAGGCTTACAAACCTTAATACTTGCCAACGCTTAGGGATTTGTCTCATCTAAGATCCAAGGTCTCCATATTTGTGAGTCTTTTGTGTCTGATCATTGGCTCAAAAGGGCATGAATAATCATATCCCAAGGGAAAGAACCTCTTAGTCCTCATAAAATACACATGATGTGCTAAAACCATGTCTTGAGAATAACTTTTATGCATTATAGAACATGACGTGATATCCAGATATACCATAATGATTAGGGTATGTTCGTTTCGAGAAGACATAAATATGTATGATATCATGTGAGGACTGGTTGAAAGAAGTATTGAATGCTACTGACTGTGATTGATTACGCCGGCATACATGAAATTTATAACTTACAGTCTGTCCGCACATTCACTCGAAATCCAAGTGGTAGCTCGTGGACGTCTATTACGAATGCAGTCAGAGCTCATGCATGAGTAATACACGTCCGTTTTGCGGGCTACGGGATTAGTGGTGGAGAGACGATAAAGAAAAGGCAACCAAGTGCAGGTGCAGAAGGGTGTATGTCAAACCCCAACCCTATATCATGTTATAACTCAAGATGTGAGTTTAAAGAAAGAGTTCTATGGTCGAGAAAAAGTTCCAGCATCCTCAGAGTTACCAAATTGCCACGTAATAGAAGTGCCGTGTGTTTTTCTTTGAAATTGCGGACCCCATTTAATCTTGAATTTTGACACTAGTGAAAATGTAGATTGGGTGTGCTGTGCATTCACCTTAAAGTCGGATGTGCTGTTTGAAGGAATAAAAATAGCCTTCACGGTTGATCTTCTATCATTTTCTGTCATTTGATACCAATGTGGATAATAACATGCCATGCCAGGTTTCTTTCATTAAATATTTCATTAATTAGAGTGTTAATTACGGTAGAAAGAGCGATTTCGTTTTTTCGAGTAAAAAGTTAGCGGAACTGGACCCTGTGGTAAATGTGCGGCAAAAGCATTTCCTTTAGAAATTAGGCTACACGTGGACAAATATACCTGTACAGGAGTTTTTACAACTTTCTGCAACTATAAAAAGTATAAGGAGTCCTTTGGTGTACTTTGGAAAATGCAGGAATAACAGCACATCCTACTTTAAAGTATCGTGGAAATCCAGATTACATTTCTTAAACCTATCGTAATGTTTCTTTTAAGACAGTGAAGGTTATAAAGAAATACAAAAGAGATTCATTTAGTCATGGCTGGGTGACATCACAAGTTTCCCCATGTTCAAGTCTGAATTAGATATTTTTTTTTTTAAATTCGTAACTTCTGAACCGAACATGGTTTTGAGATATGGTTTACACCAATGAAGATAAAAAATATTCCCAGTTTTGGTATGAAATACTGATTACCTTCAGTGGTCAATACCTTTAAAGAAACAACGTTTTTATTTCTGTCCACGCCTGCAGTCACATTTATTGGACGGAGTGGTTAGATGAGGGAATAAACAATCAAGCTAAGATAGAGCGAGCCACGATGTCTGGTGAGGACAGAGAGGTGTTAGTCAGCGACTCGATAGTCTGGCCAAACGGAATAGTCCTCGACGGACAAGGTGAGTTTTTTACGCATGTCTAAATCCTTTCGACGGTGGCACAGAAGTTTTGAGCGGATCAAAGCGTGCGTTTAGAGAAGAAGTTCAGGATTTAGCCAATCACAGTGATGATTCAGTAAAGAACATATTTGATTTGATGAAACGGTATCGGTATCAAATAAGAAAATATTGTTAAGCAGTCGTTAAAAATGACATTCTTTACAAAAAGTAGTTATATATATATATATATATTTTTTTTTTCTTTCACTGTTAATTTTTCGTGATGATTATGATGGCGTGTATTTTTGTCTACAGTGTAGTTTACTGAAGATTTGTATGGAGCGGGAGATAGAAGCAGTCTTATTGGTATCCAATTTTGTGTGATCAGTGTATCATTCCTCACGAACCACCTGCTTGTCTTTGTTTTTTAAATCAAGATTGAAAACACAAACCACCCACTCCGCTGACCCCCCCCCCCCCCCCCCAAGAAACGACTTATCTTAGCAAAGACATATTCAATCTTTTTTTTCTGAAGTTAATACTGAGCATGTCATATTAGATTATTATAGAACACAAACATTTATTCATTGTTTCATCGATTTATTTCTTTTTCATTTAATTTTTGTGATAGATGGCGGACGAATTTGGGAGTTATCTAATTAAGCACATATTGAAAGTTCAAGTGCACACACACACACAAAAAAACTGAATAGTTGGAATGTATTCTTAAAGTTACATAACAAATGTAGCATCGTCAGAGGAACACAACATGATAAACATTGAGTTAAAATAAACAGCGGGAGGTACTTTGTTTAAGATTTATCCGATATTTATAAATTGACAAATATTCGTGTAGTTTACTTTTTTTTTTTTTAATTTCTGGTTTGGCAGCTGGAAGACTTTACTGGTGTGACGCTTACCTAGATAGGATAGAGAGTGTTGACCTTGATGGATCGAACCGGACTTTGTTAATAGAACGATCCGTGTACCTACAACATTCATATAGTATAGCTTTGTTTGATGACGCCCTCTATTGGTCAGATGCCAGACAACGAGGAATCGTGAAGAGTACAGTAAATGGCGGCAACAGGTCTTACAGTTTGCTGACTGTGGGAGAAAACTACGGAATCAACGGTCTGGCAGTATCTTCGTATGATATAGGTATACTGAATAAATATTACGTTGTAATTACTCTATGGGTAACACAGAAAGTCTAACCCGCACTGATGCTTGCCGGCCCGCACGAACAAATTGTCAGAATACCCGGTCGACTCAAAATTGACAGATTTACAGAAAAAAAAACAAAAAAACTCTAGGCTAAATTAGTTCTCACAAATAGGAAAAAGATTGCACACATTGCCATTTCTGTATATTTTATCTGCAAAAACAGAATTTCGTCCCCCTCCCCACATAGACCCTCCCACATGGAGGTGTTCCTTAACATACAAGAAAAGTTTTGTCTTTTCAAACCCTCCAGATGACCGGAAAAGGCACTTCCCGAATGTTTCGAGCTGCATGTAACCACCCTTGAGTTAGGGATCTCATGCCTGCAATTTCTTAATTAGGCCTAATGAGATAAAAAAAATCAACGTATGAAAAATGGTAATAAATATCAGATGGGTTGTGATAATGCAAGAATCACAATGAATCATTCTTCCTTTTGTCATTTATTCTTCTAACAGTTGGCAAATAGTAGTGGGAGGGGGTGGCTGAACGTACTTTTAGACCCCACTTTTGCATTGGTTAACAATGACCATTTTAAGTTTGAAAATATAAATGAAAAGTGGAGTTGGAGGTTTAACAATATCTAATGGAACAAGGCAACGCAGAACCCGATTGGACTGTTTTTTTTTTGGGGGGGGGGGGGAACACCGGGCCAAATATGAGCTTTTGCATGCACAGTAGAGAGCCATTGCCCCCCCCCCTTTTTAGCAACAATATGAAAATGACGTAATTTTATAGTAGAATTGACTTAATTTAAGTAGTAGAATTGACGTACTTTTAAATATTAATATGACAGAATATAAGTGACAACATCTTTAGTTGGCATTGACTACCAATACTTTGTGGGGTATTTATTCCTATTTTTCAATTCAGCGTTAGGGTTGGAAAAAATAGAGGAACATTGTTCCTACATGACATCATTAATATCCAAGCGTTTAATTGACTGTTGCCTGAAGCGTATTGCCAATGAGTCCTGTTTGATATGCCGACCCCTCGCTGCATACTCGTATACTGGGTATAAGCAACAGCTCAACTCGTGTGTGGCTAATCAAAACCTCGAATTAACGATTTCACACCTTTATGAACACCTTGTTTCACCTTGTTGCCTTAAAAAGATCACACTTGTGAAGATCGGAAATTTCCCAGTCCCCGCCTCCTCCCTTTCTCTCACTCTCTTCCATTTTTTTTTTTGCTCCCCTTATTCTTCATCATCCATAGCGTCCCCCAAATTACTGCCCCCCCCCCCCACTGGCTGGCTGAGCCACTGATACTGCATTTAGTCTGCTATCGCAATTTATTTTGTCACTGCATTGACATAAGTCTTTAATCAGAGTTTAACTCATTGAATTGGCAAATACTCTGTAGACGCCAAAGGAGCGAATTATCGCTCGTTCAAAGTAGATGTTTATATTCATTACCTGTGTGTACGATCTGAATTGACACAATCATCTAACTGTGTGTATACACGATAGAAATGAATGTGAAGCGAATGTTCATTTGTTGTATTACTAATGTGAGAATACTGCGCCCCGTTCTACGGCAATGCTTTTTAGGTCAGAAGTGGATGTTCAGACCTATACCCTATGCAATGAAATTTTCGAACTGAATTTAAATTGCGACGTAATTTGTTTCTACCGTCACTGCTCAAAGTTTCTAGTAAATCACATTCTACTAGCTACATTTTCGACAATGTTAAAGCATAAATTCCTACGCAATATTAAAAGTTTGAGTGTATGTGTTAAACACTGTCTTCCTCCTGCGGTACCAACAGCAAAATCTATATATTCCCCAATAGACCCACATGACGCCGTTCTACTAATTCGATGTCTATGGTAGGTTCGAACGAGATGTGTGTCACGGTAATGCAAAAGTACACGATATTGAGGATAACTATGGTGACAGTTCCGCTGCACTGTTACATATTTCCTTTTATCTTCATCCTTTTATTCACTTGTTCATTTGATAACAGAAGGAAATTTCCAAGTGTATGCTGTCGAAAGAAAAAAATACAACTGAGAAAACGTTCATACATGTTTTCATGATTTTCCTTTTTGGCAGGTAACAATGCGTGTTCCCGGGATAACGGTGGTTGCTTTACAACTCAACTATGCTTGCCGAAACCGTCCGGACGTGATTGCGCATGCTTGGAATCTCGTAACGATGACAACACCTGTTTTTATCAATCGCAGGGTAACGGTAATAATTTGCCATTTTTATTTTCCATACAATGCAAAGTTAATGTATACAGAGGTGGCCAACCTGAGGGCCCGCGGGCCCGAAGAAGACCCATCGTGCAGAAACCAAAGCCCCTTTTTGGAAAGTTTGGGGCCCTTTGATTCAAGGAGAATTTCCATCCCTTATGTACAGGCTAGTATAATTTGTGGTCTCAGAATTTGTTCACCCAATTGCGGCCCCATTAACTTTGTTTTTATACGTTCGACTTCATGAGCGTTGGTAGGATATGGTGCGAGAGTGTGGTGAGGAGGGTGGGTATCCCGGAAGAGAGCACTTCCCCTTTCTCTTTGTTGAATTGATGTGATGTAATATTTTCTTGAGAGGAACAGAGACCGGTACATCAAAATTAGTTGCAATTTTCGTCTTAACTGAATATGAAGTAGCTTCATAGTGACGAGATTGTTTAGCAATTTACGTAGTTGGTGTTACGCACCACAAAAATAGTCGATGTGGATATCGCTCTTCAATTAAATCTGAACAAATCGAAAAAAAAGTTTTGACTTCGCACGGAGTAAATGTTTTATTTTCTGATACCTTTGCATTAGACTGCAAAGAAAATGTAAATGTATGGGTCTCTCTGTATGCGTAACCTTATGCAATGTTTATGAGAACAAGTTGTATTAACAAAACTTGGCAAAATGTATTAACAAAACGTAAAAGAAGTGTTGTGTGATAATGTAGACGTGCATGTGCTTTCAGTAGGAACTCTTTTTCCCATGATTTTGTTCGAAGTTTAAGCAATACGTTTTTCTTTTCTTTCAGTACCACCTGAGCGTGTTCCCGGTAAGTACACTTAAATCGGGTAGTGGAGTAGTGAGGTGTCGGGTGTGGGGAAGGAGGAAGGGGGGTATAGGGCACCGGAATGAGACTTCCCCCCCCCCAAAAAAAAACCGGACTGGTGAAGAGAATCACTACCTTAACTACACAACAAGCTCTGCAAATTTTTTTTCAGACAATCTCACAATGAGGACGTGTCAATAGCATGTCATATTTTCTATTATTCTACGTAACTATGTAGGCCATAATCTGTCAGTAAAGTGTCGAATTGCCATGGTTACTAATGTCATAATCTTTAAATCATAATTCTAGTCGTAGTGAGTCAACTTGACTTGAAAATATCTTCACGTCAAACTAGTCTTACATCAATTATCAACATAATGAGAAGTTCTTCTAAGGACCATCAAAAAGTCATCCAGGTAGGCCAAAAACCCGTCATCGGAGAAGTTCATGTGTACTTATCGAATTGAGGTGTTCGAGTCCTCGTAAGAAATTTAAATATGCAAAACAAAGCCTGATGATATTGTTTTTTTTTTTCTAAATCACTCTTACTCTTTCCCTCTACAGGAATTACCATACGGGGTTGTCCAGGAGACACGAAAATCACCTTGGAGACGGACGAAGATTCCATCACTGTAATGTGGTTAGAACCGAACGCAATGACCGCTGACGGCGTGGACCTGATTGCGGACCAAAGTCACAGACCCGGCGACGCCTTCGACGTGGGTACCACCACAGTGATATACGTATACGAATACAAAGGAAGAACATCGATATGTTCCTTCGACGTGACGGTTACCACAACAGACGACAACGGTACGTCAGACGACGGTACTATCTTGCCCTCCTATTGGATGCTGGTCGGCATCGGGGTAATTCTCGTGTCGCTGACGATCGTCTTCGTCGGGGTCTTCATCTGTCTCTCGTGCTTCCCTCGAAAGACGAAGACGTCGAGAAGAGACGGCCGTATGGTTGCCATGGAGGGAATCGACAATCCGAACTTCAGCGGTTCTAGCACCAACACTCTGACGTCACACACAAGCCTAACCGTCAATGGCTCTTTCCGGAAAGCTAGTAACAAGAAGAAATCGACTAGGACAAAGAACAGCAGGAGGAAGAAACATGCGCAGAAGGAGGTTGTGTTAGAAATTCCGACGATTCACGACTACGAAGAGGTCCACGAAAACAGATTCGTGGACGGTTCGACAAATTTTGAAAACAGTGGACGATTTAACACCATGCGGTGACAGATAAATATTTAAATCAATTCATTGAAAAAAAAGGAATATATGTCTTCTATTATTGTTCTTAAATAATGAAGAAACGAAAAGATATACAGAGATATAAAAGAGTCAAAACTCATTAAAGCCCGCAGTCAGCTGAAAGATTTCTAATCTCTCGCGGAACTGGTACCATCTATAACACGTATGAGTCTCGTACATAGGAAACGACATACTGAGGGAAATGCGTGGGCCGACCACGGTACAACCAGTGAAGAGTTACGGCTATGCAATCGACTAATCTTGTAAGATTGCGTCCCCTCCTGTCATTGGGTTGCGCGCCGAATTACAACGGTACTAACAAACGTTAACAACTTTTTTCTGTTAAATGTAATTTCTGACAAGAAATCCATTTGAAATTTTCGTGAGTTCGGATGGTAACCGGTAGAATGTATGCACAATATGAAAATGGCTCTTATTGGGTTTTAGTGTAAAGCAACAAAATTTTCCACATGTTCTCGTTGAGTCACTTGCTAATGGCGTCACATGAAACATGATGGCAGCACTCTCCCGAAAAAAAACTTTTATGGTTTGATACAACTTCACCTCGTTTTTGTTTGCGAAAATTAGGCTTAAAAACCAAAGAAATGAAAGTAAGAGGAGATAAAAGACTGACAATTTTACTGTGGCCTGTCAGATGCCTTTAGATTGGTTATGGTTTTTTTGTTGTTGCATGGATACTTCTGTTCTGTAGAGGATGACAGGTTGGAAGATGTGAGATGTGCAGATTTGTGGGGAAGCAAGGAAAGAAAATGAATTGAAAAATACGGATATATGTGTTTCTGAATCACCCACTTATTTTTATTGTGTATTATCCATGATGATTTGCGACAAAAATCGGAGAATAAGTAAAGTTATTTATGCAACTGAATGAAAAAAAAAATAGTGACGGGTTTGATGTACCATTTTTTTGAAAATACGATTGTTGTAACCGGGAAATTAGTTGCAATGTGATCTATATAATCTCCAATTTCCCGTCACCGCTATTGAAAAATACGTAGAAATTTGATTGCCAACTGTCGTCACCTTTACATCTAGACATCGTTGTCAATTTCTTTTAGGTGAAACAATTTTGGATGAGTCACTTAAGTAATTAGCGGAGCTTTTATAAAAAGAACAGGGCGATGCAATTTTCAAACAGATGAACAAAGAGCATTTCAGATCAATCTACATAATGCAGGTGTATGCAAAATTTAGTACCGTCTCCTTGTCGCGAAATCGAATTACTCAAGTCAAGCCCTAACCTTATGTTCTAGAAATTCTCCACAACGATACTTCCTGATTGCCTAAACGTTTGTTTATGTGTCCAGCTGTATGGGAGGTGGGTACTTATTTAAATGCTTACCAAAATAAGGTTGATTAGTGAATCACTGGAACACATTTTAGGGCATTAATGTGTTGGTTTTGTGACCCCTCATAGGAGGTGTACAATATTCACTGAGCCCCATTTAGGGCGTACACAGAATGATCTTCCATGGATTGGTCTTAGTGTAATAGGCCACTTTGGGTTAGGCCCTTCCTACGCATATCAGGTGTCGGGAAAGGTGTACCCTTTTTCGAAGTAACCTAAACTGTCGTCATCCTTTCTAAAGCACATGTTGTAGAGACACATCAAACTCGGATGAATTCCGAATAACGTTTCTATGTAAAACGACTCTGAGGAGAAGCAAAAGATACGTTACCTGTACATTAAAATCATATGATGAAATTTAAAAATATGGAAACTGTTTTTACAATATTATGTAGAGTTTTACTTCAATTTTTTTCTTAAATCCCTTCCGTTCAATTTGTATAACATTTACATTTGTCAATACATCTTTGACAGATACAAATTATTCTTGTGGTTATTGCAGTTTTTTTTCTTATTTTCCCATCTTCTACACCTCCTTTGACTGACTGTAAAGTCACCGCAACGAAAGATTGGTGAACGTATTGGGATGTTATAGTTATTAGTGTATGCAAAATAAAAAAAAATAATTCAGTTCATGCAATTGTTAGTTTTTCATCTCTGACGTAACGAGAATAATGTGAAATTATAAAGAAAGCGCGGTTTACTCAAAACCAGAAGCAAAGAAAATGGCATCAGCAACAAAAATTACATTGGAGCTTGTATGAGGTAAAATCCGTGTCAAAAAAAAAAAAAAGAAGCAAAATAAGTAAAGACAATAAGATAAAAGGAGATGAAAGATAGGTCGTAACAAGGTTATATGTGAATCTGAATTTAAAGGTAGGTATAAAGTTTTACAGTCAATAACCTCAATACATGGTTAGAATTCCATAATTTGGAAGCAACAAATTGTAAACAAATGTTGTATGGACTAAAGAATTGAAAGGATTGAATGCAGAAGACAAATTGCTCAATACCAAGCAAGGCATATACGTATATGTCTTAACATAACACCAATACACAACACAAGGAATAAAACATGGCATCGACCTCACAAATAAGTTGTTGGATGGTGTGGGCTGGCGAATTTGTGTGTCGTGGAAGGAAGAGGGTGGGGGGAGACATTTCAATATTAATAGTGGTGATTTACATTTTCAAAATTTTCATGATCCCAAGGCTGATGTACTCACAAGGATTTCGGTTGTCGAGGAGGTCCGGACGAATCTAGTCGAGGTGACCTTGAGTGTCTTTACATTTTTTTGGGGGGGGGGGGAGGGGGTGCAACGTTGCGCTTAACCAGGAGGAGAGAGACAATTACCCAGACGTGTTGAGAGAAACATTTTCAGTACCTGCGTGTAGATACCACTCAGTCAGTTGCTTACCAAGCTGGTCGTAATTGACGGTTTCTTTCATGACTTTCTGCCTCCCTTTGTGTTTGTGTACCTGATACACTCCACGTGAGATTGCTTTGTACAACACATGTGATTGCATGTTACATGCGAAAAGAAAAGGACGAGCATAATCATAAATCTAGAAAAAGAAATTAAATTAACATCACCGTAGATCTTTACAAAGATGGTGTTAGGAAGAGCTAAAAGTTATTTTCTTGCAAGAAGAAAGAAAAACAGCGCAATCCATAACAACTGTTGAAAATTTCACTAATTTCTAATGTATTGTTTTGAAGATACAAGCATTTACAACTGACTAATGCTTTTTTTTTTCGTGGAAATTAAATTTTCAACTTGTTACAAATGCTACAGAAATGATCAGCTCGTCTGAGCCCTTTTCTATTCTTTCAAATAAAACCGTGGTAACGTTTTTGTTAATTAAATAGCGCCATCGTCTTTTTTCCTGTAGGGAGACACGTTCACACATGGTTGCATGTCGATAACATGGGTATTGAGAAGAAAGTTCCCTTTGTTACAAGAATGCCTGTTGCTATATGATTGACGCCATTTTTGGATTTTTACTGTAACAAATTAATAGGAGCGACGGGGTGAGCTACTGGGTCTTTGTATCCTGGATGAAGTTTTTTGTTTTTTAACTTTAGAGGCGGAATTTGACTTTCACTGACAAATTTTCAACTCGTATTACAGATTAAACATGAACAAACCTTAATTCGAAACCCCTCTTGTGACACAATTGGCGATGATTTTGACAGAAGTGTGTGTGGTGAAAACAGACACATTCATAAAGCAAGGACGTTTTTCCTTGTAAAACCTCCTTGCATAAAGTAATCTTGTAACAATGACAAAATACAAACAAGCCTTCGACCCACTTCCATCCCCAAGTCCATCATCAGTTTAATTCAACATTCGTACTGCAACATCTCTGAACTCTTTCAAGAGATTACTCAAAACACACCTGTTCAAAGACTGAACCTTTGTTAAGCGCTTTGCCATTGTTCTTATATTAGGCGCTATATAAATCTATCTTATTATTATTATTATAATAATAATAATAATAATAATCATCATCATCATAATCATAATCTTAATAATAATAATAATAATAATAATAATAATCATAATCATCATAATAATAATAATAACAGTAATAACAACAGTAATGACACAACAATAATAATAGTAACAGTAATAACAGCAACAATAATAATAACAACAACAATAACAACAATAATGATAGTGATAATGATAGTGATAATGATAGTGATAGTGATAATGATAGTGATAATGATAATGATGACAATGATGATAATAATAATAATAGGGCGCTTACAAGTTGTGTTTGTCGTGAACACGTTGGAGTACATCAACAGTGCCCTAGTCTGTTACAAATCGGCAATAAGTCAACCTAGAGCATTATGCATACGAAGGTTTGATATTTGTGCTACATTGATATTAACCTGTGACATGTTAATATTTATTCAGCCATATTCATACTTTTTTCTAACATTTTGAAACACATGGTGTTTCGTATTCACGACCGAGAGTAACAGTCACCGCGTGGAAAAGTAACCGTGTGCGAAATTTAAAGCCATATTTTACTGACACTTGAAGGGGTTCTTAAATGAAAGAGAACATTTTTTTCACTGAAATTTGGCACTATCGTGACTAAGTGTAGATTAAGTATATTCTGCATTTGCCTTAACATATTGTGGAAATTAAGGTTACAAATCTTTGATCTCTTGTAATGTTTCTTTTAATGCAATCAAGAATACAAAGAAATACAAAAGATATTCAAACAGTTGTGCCTGGGTTGCATCGCAGATTTTCAAAAGTGGAATGAAACACTTTACAGTAGGTGTTTCCTTAAAATCTATAACTTCCAAACGGAAGATGCTATTGAGATATGGTTTGCACCAATATCGAGAGAACAGTATTCCTATTTTGTTGTGTATATCAATTTGTTTCAGCGGCGGTCAGTCCCTTTAAAAGAGAATGAAGAATATGAATACATCCTACAGTCCAGTGGTGGAGACCAGTTGAATCAAGGAGCTATCTTGCCATATTTCAGTTTTTTGGGAATCCAGTTCCACTTTACTGCAGAGATTGCAAGTCCGCCTTCTATGATCGTCCTTCTCCTTACACTATAGCTCCCAGGTAGTATGAGTGGAAGCAAACGTTTGAAAACAAAATTTCTGGTGTGTATGGAAGCATTGGGTAGGAGAAATTGTGGGGTGCAAATAGAGGTCAGATAGGAGGTTCGAACAACTTGAACGTGGTGCATGTTCTGCGGCTTATGATCATGGAGGATTACTGAAGTTAGCAGTCGAAGGTATAACATTTACTTAATAAAATGGGGCTTTATCTCGATGACGTTGATTAATAAGTCTACTTATTGAAATATGTGTCATTTGCTTTTCAATCACTTTATTTTACCCACGGGGGTAATTTTTCATCGTTAAGGATATCCTCCCAACATATATACAAGTGACTAAGATGTAGCCGATGTTGATGATGTAAAAAAAAAAATGCATGTATATGATTCTTCTTATCTATGAGACTTCTGAGACAGGTGTGGCTGGATGATGCGTGTGATTAGACAACTAAAGGTTAATGTTATCGTTGGATGGACTCCGGCTGCCCGCCTCGTGCATCGCTTACATTAAACCCCAATCGTGCATTATCATTCCGTTAATCATGCTCAGTTCCAACCCTTTTCATTATAAACGTAGCGAGATTTTGATGAAAAAGACGAAAAAACAAAGAAACTCTGGCTTTGTAAATAACCCCATTTTCACTGAAAACGAGCCCGACGAAAAGGTAAACACGACCCACAACATGTCAAAATTGTTCGTGCGCAACAGACAACGTCCCACAGTTGTTTTGTGTAAGACAGCAGACGGCAAAACACTGTCAATGCTATAGCAGGGAATGTATAGTCAAAATTTACCGAGTTACCGGAAGGCCTATGGGTATCTGTGTGACTCATATATGCCAACTGCACAGAAAAATATAGTTATTAATCCCCACAAATACATGTTTGTTTTACAGTTAATTTGTTATCATGTCTAGAAAAAGCTGTCATTTTTCTTGAGTCTTTTTCCAACCTGGAGGAGGCAGCTGTGAGAGGTGATGGAAAGAAAAAATGTATCTCCCTCCAGTATCGGTAGACATTCCGATATTGGTGGGATGAGGAGCAGAAGGAAGATACCCTTAGCGAATTTTTATATTTATCAAATATTTAGTAATTCTTTTAATTACTGTTTTTTGCGAATTATTTTTGTTGCTTTTAGTCATTTTAGTTTAGTTATGGGATAGAACCCTTTTCAAGAGGCACCCGGGTGCCAAGCAAGTGAAACAAAATTTGTTTATGTTGCTCAACTTTGTTAGATAGTTCATAAAAGAGTAAGATTGGACCGGACATCGGCAGGTAAACATATGTGCCTAAGTAAACTAAACTTTAATATATGCATCATATCCAAGGGCATTGTCAAGTGAACGGCACCAGGATAGTATATATAGACTATCCCAAAATTTCCAGAAACGCTGCTGTAACTCCAAGTCAAACGCAAATGGAGGACAAAATAGAAGCTATCATCTCATTGGGTGCTGGCTTTTTTTTTTTTGCCTTCATCAAAACCACGCAAACAACAAGAAAATGAGAAAAAAAAAACCTAAGCCTATAAGTCAATGAATGATGGGAGGAATCAGTCAACCACATAGCAGGTCATTTGGTAGTTCACTTCACCCCATACCCACAGAAGTCTATAGCCTAAATACAGTTTCAGATAACAATAACAGACTACCTCTCTGAAAACTGGGGCTTTCAGGTTAGTATCTCGTTTTGACTAAACCAGCGTCCATGGGATCTCGATGGTCAGTTGGTAGATCACTAGGATCATCATTATTAAACTAAATTCAAGTAACATTAAACGTTTAACAAAAGTAGCTAGATTAGCCTTTTCCAGATGGCTCTATAGTGGATGCTTGGAGTGAGAGGTGGAGACTGTTTGTGAGAACGGGGGAGGGGTACATAGCATCTTATAATTAGCCATCATGACACCATAAGGCCCTTGGATGGAGGGGACTCTGGAAACCATCAGGGCAATCTCTAAACAGACGCATCTCGACACTGTTAGGGCACTTTAGAGAGAGGGTTGCGACATGCCATGCCGAGAGCTGTTTTGCCTCTCACAACGAAACCGCCAGGACGTTCGCGTGAAATGCATAGCAACGTAAACTACAAACGACTATATGTTGATGAGCATCGTGGGTAATCTTTCAGAATCCTCCTAAAATTCCAAGGGCACTCCAATCACCACGAAATTTCACATTCGTAAGTATTGAACCAACATATATGAGCTGATTCGTTCAGGATTACAGAAAATATAAAGTACTCCGAGGGTAAACATGAGTCTCTGCAGTTGTTTTGGTCAGTATAGTCTTGTAAAATTACTGAAAGCGTAACCCCTGCATCCGTTTCTCTTTTTGTGTGGTTCCGTTGACGCTTTACGGTCTTTACGGTCTATGTCTTTCTCGACTTTAGTGATGACCGATAAAATTGCTGTCATAAATCGTTTATTTCTCCAAGTAAATTCATATCGATTAGGATCACTGTTTAATTATCCTACCTGCATCTACGTACACATAGTCTTGTGTTAAGACGATGAAAGTGTTTTCTCCTTCCAGTAACTTATTGATACATGTCCATACAGTTCTAGAAACACATACATACACCCTTTCTACGATATACGGGTAACTGTCCACCATCGTCTCGTAATATTCCTCAGAATGCGTTAATTTTCCTATTGAAATCAGGCTATTTTTAATATCGGAAGAAAACAATCACAATTACCAGAAATGAAAACTTGAATATTCATTATGACGTGGAAATCATGTCAACCACGTACCTAGCTCAGATCGATTTTTACCGTGGACTGCGCGTTGACAGTATGTTCACAGCGTGGATGTGAATAGTCAACATGTGGCTTGTGCCTTTCGTCACCACGTACGGGCCCACGGACAAAGGCGTTATATCCAAGACTTAGCGGACGAAAGCAACTCGAGGAAATAACTGTTCAAAGAAGAGCTAGTACACCGAAGTGGCCGCATACAGGAGTAGTGCTACCATCAGAAAAATATAGGCGTCGTGGGAATGTGGAAAGGAAGGACGAAGACTTACGAAGTCTAGCCCGCACAACGGACTTGTATTACTCATGCATCAGGCTCTGACTGCATTCGTAATAGCAACGTCCGCAAACTGCCGTTTGGATTCCGACTGAATCTGCTTGCAGATTGTAAGCTATAAAACTTCAAGTATGCCGACGTAATCAATTCCAGTCAGTAGCACTCAATACTTCTTTCCCTTATGCTATAAATATTCAGATTCTTTTTCGCCAATCATCAGACGGTAAGAAAGACTCATTAACATACAGACCTTGATCTTAAATGAGACAAATCTCTAAGAGTTCGCAGGTGTTCCTGCTGGGAAGATTACACAAACCTTGACCAAGATAAGTATGTGCAGCTCTCTCGCAGTCGGAGGAAAACTAATAACCAATAGTTTGGCTGTGGCAACTATCTAATATATATAATCTAGATTCTAGACACCATTAGAGACGCACATCGTTCCTAGACGGTTAGAGTTCCTCATATAGAAACCCTACAGATTGTCAACGCATCGTGCCACCGTCAGGTATACGAAGAACGATTTTTCAAACAGTGACTCTCCGCTTGACGATTGCTTGCATTCCCGCATAATTACGAATAATTTAGCCACTAGGTTTACCGGCAACTATTTAGTCAATGGTGAGATCAGGTGTTAATAACACCTCCCTGGTGAGATAAAGACACGCGACAGTGTATTTTGATTATCACACAAGCTTATGTAAGCTCAGAGTAGCTCATATATGGATAAAGCTTACTATGTCTTATGCCTGTTTCATGTTAACCTACAATCTTGGAAATGGACTGGTTGGGACACCCCGGCTGTCCTCAATAAACATTTTTTCTGATGTACCTTGTCTAAAAATGAGCAATTTTCTCTCGAAATTTTGCTCCTGAATTGCTCGGTAAAAAGTCAGTTACAATATTAAAAAAAAACTCCTCGGGACACCTCCATCCCCTTCTCAAGGGGGGGGGGGGATTAGTGTTCACAGTACACATACATGCATTCACATATGCATGCTCAATGTTGGAAGGGGGGGGGGGAGGAATTTCATGTTATCCTCTGAAATGAGACTCGTTATTAAAATGGCAAAGTATGGCAAAGTGTCCTCACAGTTTTGTCCAAGATTGTAGTGTCAAGTCGAAGACATTAATACGACTTGCACTTGCACGCCAAAGAATGATTTTTTATTCATGATCACAAACATTTTTCTGTTGTACAATTTTGATGGCCTGTGGGTTGAAATTTCAGGTTTTACGAACAGGTTCACCGAAGTACATTAGAATGCGTCTACAGTGCCTCACACTCTATGTTTCTTCCAATTACTTCTTTAGGTTCTTCCGCCTGTCCATACCTCTTTCACTGTCCTAGCTGGTCCCTTTCTCCATTTCCGACTGTCTCTTCTTTACTTCTTCTTCCTCCATCTTTCGTGATCTCATTCTACACAATATATGGGATGGGTGAAGAGTAACACGAAAACTTGCGGTAGTACACTTGCATGGATACTTCTCAATTGATATTTATTGCTGTAAATGAAATAACAAAAGGTCAAGTGTGAGACTGCAAAAAATAAAAAATAATAATAATAGTAAATAGTAATAAGTAAATAATAAAAGGAAGAAAACTCCGGTGGTGCACTTGCTTTTACAAGGCAGTGACATTTATTTTTAGGAGGAAAAAATGTAGTAACAGAAAGGCTTATAAATGTTACCTATCATTTTTACACAATAGACAAAGGCGAATGAGAACAAAGCATAATATTATAAACTTAAGCTTAAGTTGACAAAAGAGAACTCAGTACTTCAAACAATAAACTGCCGGATCGTCCCACCATTCCAAATACAAACTTTTTATTCAAGTGTAGCTTTTAAAAAATGGTCTATTTATTTCTTTCGACTATGTATAGACTGTGACAATAGGCAAAAAGTCTTCTTAGGCTAGGTTACCTTGAAAAGGACTGTGGATTGTTCTCCTGCAGTCAGGAAAAATAACAAAAGTACGAGCAGACATGGTGTGAGCTTGCAAGCTTTGTCAATCATCATATCTTTAATTTTATCCAGTGCATTACGCAAGGGGTGGAGGAGGGGGGTATAGTCCCACTTACACTAATGGTAGGGGAGGGGTGGCCATTTGAGGACATTTGGGCAATCGGGTGTGGCTGTAAATTTTCAAAATGTTAAATTTGTGAAAATGGAATATATCTTCGTCAAAACCTAGTCTGTGAAAGATTGAACCGTTTTGTATCGAACCTTTATTTAATTCTCAATATTCTCCAAAGGAGAAAGTACATTAATACCTATAATCTCTGTTCATTAGAACTCTCCCCATGTCTGTCGGAGGAATAAATGCTCCGCATAAACTAATCCCTCCACCCGATCGGACCCTCCGCAGGGCACTCACTTGCTCCTCCTTTTTGTGTCATTACAAATTGATGTCCTCTTTGCTGTGAACGAGTAAATTTCAAATCAGCAACATGTTGTCTCCGTAGACTTTTTTCTTATCAACATTACTCTAAAACGGAAGACCCATGTCACCTGATGATTAAGTGTTCAATGTTTGAATAAAGTACGTGAAAGGTAGTGTAGGCTACTTGCATCTGTCTTACTAAAAATCTTTGTTAAGCATCAGTTGCGATGTTTCTTTTAGAGGCGGGGAAAGGGTGAGACGGTGCACGAGGGGTCTAGAGAGGCGATGTTGGGCGATCTATGTTTTGTCCTTCCCCGCCACTTGAGCCCCCCCCCCCCTCAAAGATGCACCTACCTAGAACAATAACATTTTGAGATATACCATCAGAGGAAGTTGATTCATGTTCAGACCTTCTCAAATTTATATAAGCCTCTTTTTCTTTTGTTAACCATTCTACCCAGTAGAAACTTTGAGAAAACCAAGTAAAAGTATAAGATTGTCTTTGTTTCATCTAAATTTTATAGGTCATAGACCAGATAAATTTGCCGAACACATTCAAGTTGTTTCCACATCAGCATTCCTTTGTGGTTCTCTCCGATTCAACGGCGATCGAAACCACCAAAGGAAAAAGTCTCTCTCTTTATTTTTGTAACCATAAACCTGAGAAGAACATACGCTGAGATTACCTGTGACGTCACATCATAACCGTTAATATGCAATCCTCTGTGGATGCGATCCTCTCTATCCTCGCAAGGATTTACCAAGTAACTCGAAGTGAGCATGCACGTGCGTTTTCAATGCGTACAATTTCGTGCGAAAGAAATGCAGACACTTGCATTGTTATTGAGTCAAACAAGCAAAAGGAAAGAGAAAACAGAAAAAAAAAACAGTAATAATAAAACTTTATCTGAGACGACTCAACAATCGGAAGAGATTTTTAATTTGCTGTTTTTTTTTTTAGAAGACGAGAAGAAAATAGAAACTGCGAGACTTGGTGGGGGGGGGGGGGTGGAGTTGAGAGGAGAGAGACCAATCTCCATCTCTATGAAAGAATCGATTTTGTCTAATTATTTAGGAACAGAAAATCCACAATGGGAGGGCATCCTTGAGGGGTATCGCGTTAGCATTGTTGCCTTTGAAGGTGCACTGTGCGACTATCGAACCTCCATAATTAATCTAGCCATAAGCCTGCCTTCCCAATGACGAGTTTCAAGCAGCCCTCTTTCAACGGAGTAATACGGCGTGAAATGCTCCTGAAGTTAATGAGACGCTACCGCAAATTACACACTATATCGCTCTATTGAAGAGTGTTAAACCCCAGGTCGACCAACTCCCCTGTCACATTCCGATAAAAGATTGTTTGAAGACCGACGAAAGAAAAAAAAAGGCGGGGAGCTCCACAGAAGGCAAAGTAGCTCCCCCCTTCTTTTTTTTTTTTTTGCCTTCATCATAACAAAGCAAACAAAACGAAAAAAAAAAGAGAAAAAGAAAAACGGTAAGTCAATGAGTAGTGGGAGGAATCTGAAAGGAGTCCTTGTAAAAAGTCAACCCTTGATCTTATGTTCGGGCGATTCTTTTTACACGCTCCCCTGAGTTCCCTTTCTTCGATGCATTATTGAAAACGAAATTAGTTAGGTACATAGAGGCATAATGCGCCGCGATCAAAGGCCCATTCGTTTAGCTAAATTAATTACATTTATAAGCGACAGTTGGACAAAGATCGGCAAGAGAATAGAAAAAGAGTTACATTAGCGGTGATGACTTTCCCATGCTTAACCCTGTAGGAGCAGGTCTCCCTTTCTTTGGTTCTTATAGTTCTGTCTTTCAGACGGCCAAAGGAGGTCAAAGTTTATTATCTACCCACTACTTAATACGACAAACATGTTTTGGAGGAGGAACAATGGGATGGACAGATGGGTACAAAAGAAGAAAAAAGAAGAAAACAAAGTATCTTTTTCGATGATTATTTCTTCGGTTTTGGACGAGCAATCATGCATTGTGTCTTGTTACTTCGTCTTAGTAAAAGACGCCGAAGTCGGCTCATCGCAATAAAATCAGCTTTTACATTTACAGAAAAATACCACAAAAAATTTACTTTTCGCTGCAGACAACATTTCATGAGGCGAGATACAGACCAATTACAGAATAAAATGTAACTTGTGGAAGTTCCATCGACTTTTTTCCTACATGTGCTATTACTTTTTTTTTCATCTCTATATAGATACGGCGATTTTCACTTTTAAAGGTTATTTCAGTTGTTTCTCAATCATATATGGATTAATATATGGACGCTTTCTAAGTTGTTAAACTACGTGTAAGGGATTAGACGACAATGACTGTCCCAGAAGCTTAACATAGTCAAGCTGTGTAATGCTTATACTTCGTGGCCATTGATAGATCTATACCTCAAACAAAGGACTGAGCATACCGTACGTATAGGTAAATACTAAACAGCTGGTCTGAGGTCATGGTGCAAAAGGGCAACAACCGCAGAACATGTCATGGAAAACCTGTAATTAATATTTCAAATGATTTATATTTTAATTATGAATATTTTTATTTAATGATTTAAAATATAAGTGTCTTAATTTACAAATGTATGGCGCTCTTAAAGCTACCATATATGTTTGTATGTATATATATATATTTATATATATATATATGTATTTATATATATATATGTATATATATATATATAAATAGATAGATATGTGTTATATTTAACCAGCATGGGTATTTCACTTGTAACAATTTGTTCAGCTACAAAGTACCCTGTTACTGTACATAGGCCGTTTCCAACTATAATATCATCTAAAACAACGTTTTCTTTGTGGGCATGAAATCAAAATATGCACGGTGTATAGTCATTTGCATGCATAATTGTACACGTAATGTTTGATGCACAATTATTTATTTCAAAATATATTATAACGTCAAATCTGTAAGAATTCAATGTGGGAGTAAAACATGAGCGTATAGTCCGTTTACCGATTATAACATAACGGTTTATAGATGTGTTTTCTGCATGTAGGACTAATCACGAGGTATGATGATCTCGCTGGAGAGTATGCAGTTCGTCCTTTGGATAATTTCAAAATATTAGTTTACCTCGTCGTCGATGTAAGAATAGTGAGGCCGTAATTACACTGGATTATACGTTACACACGTACGTGGTTGTATCATTATAGAATATCATTGGTGAACTAGGGCCGTCTTTTATCAGGAATGGGGATCAAACCGCGTAAAAATGCTAATTCATTTTTCTTTTTAAATATCTGGTTTCCTTTGTGGTACAGTGGTATGGAGAAATTCATTGGAGAAGTTCCATTGACTCACTGTTGCAGAACGTCTCAACTTCCTACAGATTGAATAATTTGACACTTTGGTAAAACATAACAAATGGCCAAAAAAAAAAAATCTTTTGCAAATTGCTAAAAAAAAAAAAAAAACGCGATACCGCATTTGTTTAGTACTTACCATTTCTTTACTTACCTTTCTTCTCATTTACGGCCTAGTCGTTTGCGTATGAGTATAATATGACTGCATTGTAGCCCCTTAATGCCATGAAAAAATATACGTAAAAGAAGTGGAAAGGTTAAATACAACAAAAATTTTAGACTTAATTCATATTTTAGACTAAATGCATTTTCAAAACCAAGACCTCAATTCAACGACGTGGGTATGGGAGCATAATGCATAGTGATTCTTTAGAGCGCCGAATACCTAAAGCATATACCAAGATGCCACATGTGAGCTAAACCCTCGGTGCTCCCTCTCGAGAATCATCCAGGAATAAAATCTCATGTTAATTCATAAACAGAATATAAAGAAAGTGGCTCAAATGACAACTAAGGTCCCCCTGCGTGAGCAGATGTGGTGATGGTAAGGGAAGTGGATACGATTGCAGAGGACTCGAGCCCATTGTTAAGCAAATGGCTGAAAACATACCATTTGGTGGTTGAAAACAGGACCATAAGGAGTTCACAAATGGAGCTGAGGACTGACTGCCGTATGGTACATCTTAGCATTTATAAGATAAGGGTTTAGTGTAAGGGGTTCCGTGTAAATATGCAAGATCTTTCTGAGAAAAATGTCAACAGTGGTGGCATGGGTACATCTTTCCTAACGGGTAGGGGTGGATGGGGGTAAGGAAGGCGGGGGGGGGGACCTCAAGTGGTACCTAACATTACCTCCATGATGTTAAAATTGTGGGCAAACTACCTGAGCGGAGTGCCAACATCGGCTGGCAAGGGACGTAAAAATTTTTCTTTCAATAAAAACACACCCTATATGACCGGAAATGGCCTTCCCATGATCCACAGGCGCCCTCACCTTCCAATCGGGTGTTGGTACGTACCGTTTTCCATACCGTGCGACTGCAGTCAGAGCAGTGCGTGAGTAATACACGTCGGTTGTGACTGCAGGCGCCCTTTCACTCTTATGTCCCTCTAGAAACCACCTACGTCATCCACTGAATGTCAGAATGTTAGTACGTCTTGTTGCAAACTGTGTGTATTTGTCACTCATCATCGTGTTTCGAAGACATTTGGCAAGGACGTACGAGTGACAAAAATGTTAATCGTAAACTACGGGTTTCTGCTACGAATAGAAGCACATATATGCATAATATGCAAACATGACAAGCCTGTCAAGCCTCATAATTCGTTGAACATATACGGCATGTGAGGCACGGTAACAAAACTATGACATGCTCTTAAGAAATAAAAGCAAAAACCAAAAGAAGCTTTAAAACGGTTTAGATGGCAATCATTCATGTGTAAGTTGTAACTCAGTCTGAATAAATCTACATGACGAGAAATGGGGAAGAAATAGTTAAATCAAGTGAATTGTAAACTTTAAAGTTGAAATGATGACTTTCCACGAGTTTGATGACAACTCAAGTGCTATAATTCTGAAATACTGCAAATCTCGCCATGTAATGAGCGTGGGATGTACAAAATGTGCAGACGTATCGGGGTTTGGCGTTTTAAAGACAAGACTAGAAGTTTGAAGTCTTCTCTACGGTTTTAAACGTCTAGATAAAAAGAAACATCAACATGCCACGACACAAGAGGAAAAACAATAGATAAGAAAACAGATTGACGATGTATATAACGAAAAGTTGTAAGTACGGAGCTGAAGTTGTAAGTTTACGGCCGAGAAGAACTGATTGTACTAGTATAATGCATGTATCCTATATAAATCTCATCTGATTGGTTGATACAACAATCCAAGGTAAACACGCAAACACGAGAGGTTTTTTTCTATCTACGGGGAACTTGGTGATTGAATTTGCCATTGGCAGGCCAGTTTTTACCACTAATCTGTTGAGAAGATATGCAAATAGCAGACCTGGAAGCAGAGAATGTAAGTTAGTGTGAAGTGTAAGTATGATGTATGCCACAACTAACTACCTGTCCTCCATTAATCAAAAACCGATGGTTTCAAGGATTACAATATGTTTCATCATACAGATGAGATTCTGATACAGCTGATGGAGGCAAACAAATCGAAGGCTGCAGCTTCAATTGTTGGAATTACAAGGCTCGTGATTTGCGTGCTATCACAATTTTCAGTTTTACAACACCTATTAGACCTACGTCAAGTGGTAGGCTACCTGATGATACTTTAGCTCAAGTTTGTCAAACTGCTTAACCTTCCAAAGACAGAAACCTTCAAATAATACCCCTTTTTAAAACAGCCCTCCACTTGTGCTTCTCGAACAGACCCGGGCCCATTCCATGATAAGGTCTTAAGAATAACTTATCCTAACGTTAAGTATGATAGCCAACCAGTGACTAAGTTTATCCTATGTAGGCTAGCCTATCTGATGTCGCAAAATGAGCCAATGGCAATGTCGTAAACCGCGTGGCAGCCTAATGGAAATAATAACCGACCATCACCTTGGTCTGTAGCACCTTTTTACCTAAATTTTATTTTTCTGTACCCACATATTGGAATTACGGCCTATGTAATCCTGCAAGAGTACTGCTCAAGATGTAACCAAATTATTGAAGACCACTCAATACGGTAATTTATAGGATTACTACCCGTGTGTACGTGAAACGTATAGGCGAATCTTACTTGATGTACAGAGTCTGTGCATGTTACATATGCGTACTCTACTACATGTACTTGGTATGATCGACAAGGCGTGGTCGATTGTATTTCATGTTTAGGACCACGTCACGTAAGTAGCTGTATGCATCCGTCGCACTCGTACAAAAACTTCAAAATCGAACACGAGCATTTACTGATTTGTCAATATTTGTAATCCCTATATTGAATTAACTTTGGGAAACAAATTTCACGAGTTCATCAGAAATGATAAGTAACCTCAGTTGAGAAATCGATGGTCTATGTTTTCACGGCGTATGAGGCAAGGGGGTGATTAAAACTTCGTGCACTCAAAACAAAGGCTTCACATGAGAGATTCGCAAAAGGAGAGTATTGCTGCATTAGATTGCGATATGTTATCGTAATCCAAAAACGGTATAGGGATTGCTGAGAGAGCTTATCAGATAGATCACTTACGTTATTGATATTGGTTTTTAAGATCCGTTTCATAGTCCACAGTTTTAACTTAACATCCCTCAATAATATCATACCTGAAAATCGACCTGCTAAACGGACCTGACGGGAGGGGGGAGGGACTGTGGAGGTAGGGGAGACGATCGTTTTCTCCTGAGGTTGCTTAGTTCGTTTGAGGAGCAGTTTATGATTTCTTGAATTTTATGAGACACTATGCCTTTGTTGATTGCGGGACTTGATGGTTTTAAAAGCACCAAAATGTCATGCAAAGGAAATAACTGCAGTGATTATTGTTACGTAATCATTCCCTCTCACAAATAAACATCACCAATAGCTTCATCTCCTCTAACCATTATACGTATGATGAGTTACGGGAGATCCGTCATTTGGAATTTTTGAAAGCGTGAGTGAACAAATTATTTTCGAGGAACAAATATCTTAATCTCTACATGTGAGAAACTTGGTTCTTGAACAGGAGGCTAGTCCTTCCTCATTTGGAATAAAATATCATTCTGTGTCCAAATATTTTGGTCTTAAAAATACGTTTTTTTTTCGCTTTAAAACAAGAGCAATACTTTTCTTTAATAGTAACATTTTGTCTGAATGTCTGCTGTCGAGTCTGTCTCTATTCATAACTTTTGCATGATTTACATATTTGTGGCTCATTTGAAGGCGGAATGTTACACATTTGTAATCTTATGGTGAGTTTATCCCACGACCACTTGAAACGGACTATTTCAGTGATAACTTAAAATGATCTCAGAGAACATTTTGTCGCTACACAGGCCACTCGAAACCCCACTTAAAATAACTTTTTGTTCGAAACTCAAGATATTGCTGTTTAAACAAGGGCAGCTCTGATCAAGGCAGATTTCCAGTTTGCTGCACGGTTATAATAAAAATGTTACGTATGACACCGACAAATTACTGCAATAAGTCTTCCTTGTTCTTTGAAATCAAAATGCATATACATAACCTAGAGGTTTAACACGAAATGAATGATTAGATATATTCCTAACGTAGATTGGGCCTCAAAATGTTGTGCGAATGCAGGTCGCAACTGTCAAAGTATGGAATGTTTATTTTAAGGCAATCGAGAGAGAGAAAAACAAACTTGGATGATCAATTAAATCAATTACTTTTGGCTGGTGTGAGATACGGCGGACATAATGGGACATGCATAATGTCAAGTTTTCTCTTTGGAGTAACCTGCAACCGCGACAAAACTCTTTGGGAATTGTCGAGATACCGACATACGTTTACGGCTCGAAATCTCGGCAAAAAATTTTCATATTGTTGAGATATCGTGTTCGAAACAACTTCCTATTGCGACGAAACTTTGCAAATTATCGAGACTACATGTTATTCTAGCACGATAGCATTGCCTGAGGCATGTCCGCGGTATGTCCGTCATAGTGACAGCACGTGTTTACCATAACACAAAGCGCGACAGAGAAAGAAAAAAAAATGTTTAAAACTCTGTAACTTCCAATAGAACATGTTATTGTGGCGTGATTTTTTAGTAATAAAGATAGTAAAGTGTTCTCAATCGTAAGATATAGCCTACCAACGTTTATTACCTTTAAAACCCTGACCTTGTGTAGTACCAGAAAGGTAGCGTTTTAACCATCCTGTCAATTGATTTAACGTAAACATGTGTTTCACATAAAATAACCCTTCCTGAATATCCATAAACATTATACATATTCTACTTTAATGTATCGTGTAAATGTATAATGAATGCATAATTACAGGTTAATTAAAAAGCTTAGGCTATAAGTTTATTTAATGGAGTATGTTTTGGGCCAGTGAATTACGCACCGGACATGTCTGAACAGGTACTGTGTAAACATTGTTGTTGTTATTGATATATACTTACAAGAGGTTGTTCCCACAATTTTTTTTACATATTGCGATAATTGTTGTATTTGTACTGATGTGGTTCTTCTTAACAGCCAAGTACGCGATAGATTGCTAGAAAGAAGAGTATTCTTTCACTCTTTACTTCTAATCTGGGACGTGAATTCGGGTGCCTAATGAACTGATTCATGACCTGCATTTTATATAGGAACCGTGGATTTGTGGTGGGACCTTCACCTTTTTCACTTATACGTAGACAGGGTAAATGCCTCCTGTATACAACGACACACAAATTGGTACATTAAACGTTTTCTTTGGTAAATTTATCCCCGTCCACCCCCCCAAAAAGAAAATTCAAAAATTACATAACCATGTGGTTGCTTAACATCATTAAATTTTTGTACCTAAGATGCATGGGTAAAACTACAACTTGCACAGACGTAGTAATAGCTTCTTGGAGTATTGCTGAATGGGATTTATTTACGCGGTGAATAAACCCATTTTTTTAAGAGTATAGGGGAGGGGGGGGGGGCACGGAATTCCTTTCTACCCAGTCTAATTCTCCCTCATTCGTTGAAACTTACAATTGATTTTAAGTACATTAGATTGATGACAAGACTGAATACACCCTTAAAGAGAAAATGGCAATACACGGCATTCGTATTTATACCATAAACGTTTTACGCTATCATTCAAAGCAGAACCCCCACACGCACACACACACACATACATATATGATCTTATCTTAGATACCACCTTCTTAGGTTTCAATACCTCTGCTGGTAAATATTTGGTTTTTATCTTTCAACCTTTTCGCAGACCTCCAAAACGATGTAAGAATAGAATATGGTAGACGAAATACAAAAATAAAACCTTACATCTGTTTTGTCTCATCCCTTTTCTTTTGGTAAGTTTTAATGATAAGATAAGACAGCGTTTAATATATGAAAAGTGCCCAAGGTAAATTATTTCAATTTTTTCATGTATTTTTTTTTTGGGAGGTGATGATGGGGAGTTTGGAGAAGTTATTTCTGATACCGAGAATTACAGAATTAAGATTTAGGGATAAAAATTGTTCTTCCTTTAGGTTACATGTCTGCCTTATTCTAAAAAATCAACTTCAAAAATGAACATTTTTTGGTCAAAGATAAACCGATGACAATTTCAAATCACTTTTGGTTGACTTTCACTGGCGAAGGTACACAGGATTAGCATAAAAACACAAGGAAATATACAAGAGAAGGGATAGCGCACTACCATTAACCTCCCAATCGACTAAAAAGCTAAATTAGCGACATTAAAAGGACCCTACATGTGCATATGCTACATCAGTCACTCCCTGCACGTCATATGATATCTAATCGCGTGGCCTGTCATATCTGATTTACAAATTTCCACATGTCGACGACACGTCAACCCTTCAGAATTTTAGCTAGATGGGGTTAAACTTTGGGGTAACTTGGACAAATTCCCGATTAAAAAAAAACACACTGCAGTTTTATCCCCCCCTCCTAAACAAACAAACAAACAAACAAACAAACAAACAAACAAACAAACAAACAAACAAACAAACAAACAAACAAACAAACAAACAAACAAACAAACAAACAAACAAACAAACAAACAAACAAACAAACAAACATATGAACAAAGGCAAAGTAACGTGACGATCGTCAATTGCAAAATTCGCAATAACATAATATGGCTGCTGAACCCGTTACTTGCATAAGTAACAGTGATGTTCATGTAAAGATTGAATGCCAGGAAAAGAAACCTCCCGCTTCGGTTTTTTTTTTTTTATGTTTTCAGTAGCAATGCCTTCTTAATATCCTTCTTCCTCACAGCTCATCAGGCTTTCGTCTTGCATACTGCGTCGCACAAAAGAAAAGAAAGAAAAAAGAACATAACGTAACAGAAGAGAAGAACATAAGAGCAAAATATCACCGCGGCACCTTCGTTTTTCTAAAACGATCCCAATGTCCACCAGTGGTCCTAATTTTTACATCATCTGTAATTTAATTGGTACTGTTCAGGGTGGATGTAAAAAAAGTAGTGATGGAATCTTAAAGCATGACGAAAAAGCAATTCCCGTGATTCGATTTAGACCCTTTTTTCGACTGTAACTTTTCCGTATGCACATTGTTAAATGGTTGGTGTGCGACTCTGTGCGACGTCTATATACGCAGTCCTCCAGTTGGCGTGCAATGTTGTCAAGATAAGTTCACCCTAGTATCCGAAAGAATTTGACAGGGTGTCATAGCTTGTCTTGCATGATATAGCAACATCTGTCACATATTGCGTTGGAACTCTTTATTTCATTTCCATTTCCCCGTGTCCACGCAGTTTGCACTGGCTGGCACAAGCTATCGAAGTAAGACAATCACTTGCCTTTCCCCATGCACAAACGAATGTTACTTACTGAGTAATCAAACTATATACTTAATTCTCAAGCATACGTCCGTCTGCCAATCGACTTCTTTGATATAAATCATATGGAACCACTATTCCGAATTCAACCAATCACTGATTTGATATTCATGATCAACGTAAAAAATAGATTCATTCACGGTTTATACTCCCGTCTGTCGTGTCTGTGTTACGTCTATGTGTACAGTGGTGCATAAACAAGGGGAAATATATGACGTGTCTATAGGCATATTAACATATTGTGTTTTCTTCCTCGCCATGATCACATGGAGGTGTGACACGTCAAGATCTGGTTAGACATACACATCTATAAGATTGAACTTGGATAGGTCACTTTCTGGATTTTGACATGAATGAAGCGCTTGGCTATCTTTACAGGTGATAAGCAACCCCCCCCCCCGCACTGGCGTCACATCAACGATCAAGGGTCACCTCCCTGGGGCAAACAAGCGAATACGGTAGTACATATGGCTACCCTAGACACGTGTCGCAGATCTGTCAACACTAATTAGGCTGTCTCCAGTGAAGTCAACGGAAGCTTGTGTTTGCGTTTTGCAACATGGCCGACATGGAACGCCAAAAGGCAAAACGAATCGTGATTTCCTGGATAAAATGTCATGGTTATAACATCAATGTAGTGCACAAAGAGTATCCTTTCCTTTGGATCTACTAGTTTTCACCTGCAGTTCGAGGGCTGAAGAGGCAGACTTAGTTAACCTAGGAGAGCCATCTACGCCACTATACCACACTTATCTGTCGAGAATGTGGCAAAGTAAGTTGAAAGGTTTGTCGAACATAATCAAAAGCCTTTGAAAAGTAAAAGTGCAATGTCATAGCAAATGACTTTAGTTCCCAAAGGAAAGAGTACTATTTGTGTATTGATGTTGTAATCATGACATCTAATCCAGGAAGTCATGATTCATTTTTACCTTTTGGCGTTCCATGTCGGCCATGTTGAGACACCAAAAACTAGTCTTCGGTGGCTGCACAAAGACGCACAACTTACCAAATCCAGATAATGTACAAATCTATGGCCACGTGTACATCGAATGGCAGAGGTGCAACGTTGCATGTGTTAAATCCTTCACTGCATCACTGTGACGTCAGCTGTAAGGTGTTTATTAGCTAATCGATGTCATAGATTATGTCCCCGATGGATAGACCACATATTGTTTGATAATGAGGGACACTCATTCTGATCATCAAACAGTTGAAAATCTCAAATTTCCAATTGTCTAATGTAAGCATTAGATCTTGCAGACCCCTGCAGCAGCAGGATGAAAATCTTGTCCTGGGAATAGGCACCGTCCCTCAGAAGCGGTTTGAATGGCACTGCAAGAGCAAAAGCGTCGGGTTTCAAACATTGTTATTGGCCCATTACATTTCATTATGTTGTGGTGAATATCAATGTCTCTTCTCTGGGTCACACTCTTTCTCGCGATGCCTATGTTCCTATTCGTCAAATCCCCATTACTTACATGCCAGCTAATATGTAAGTGATAATAAGCCCTCTTGAGACTTAACTTCCCCAGCCCCTTCCCCGGAATGGTACACTACGCCGCCGCTGTCGCTCGTGCGATAGGATGGGTTCAAACATGAAACTGCTGATGAAGGTCAAATTTGGTAGGAGGTGGCTCATGCATGGTCTGAAGTTCTCTAGTATATTTCTCTGGTCTCCAGTCAAAATCTATGGTCAAAGGTCAGGGGTCAAAGGTTTATTTTGTGAAAATCACATTTCAACTGTATTTCTTAATCTCAGCTCATTTGAAAGAAAAATCATAAAACGTTAACATATATAACCGGCTATATACCAGACTTTATCTTAAAGTCGTGCATGTTTACATGTATTCTGAGGTCAAAAACAAAGGTCAAATTTGACTAAGTTTGGGTTCACATCTCCTTCTAGACCACAGTGTCAATGAGGGTTGTGTCTCCCATCAAAATGTAAGGTCAGAGGTCAAACTAATGACAATCTTATATCTGTATTTCTTAATCCAAAATGGCTATTTTTAAAAATAAAAACTTCAAATATATCTCCAGTATGAAAGATTTTATCTAGAAATCATGTTTATATATGTCTTAAGGTTAACGATCAAGGTGGTCAGAGGTCAACTTGAGGTCAAATTTGAATTGCCTCCAGGATTTTGCCCCAGACCGAGATGTCAAATGAAGGTCTAAGTTGGTAGATAGATATCCCATGGTCAACAGTTGACTCTTCCATAAAAACCTAAGATAAGAGCTTAAAGTTCAAAGGTCGTGTTCAGTGCTGGAAGTACATTCTATCAATGCAATTTATTACTTTTCCATGCAATGTGACAAAGTATTCCAGTCTATGGTGACGTGTATGAGTGTTCATGTCTGGTCACGTGGTTATTCCCATGCATTGGTAGTACAGTCTCTCGGCTAAGTATGTTTCAGAGTCGTACGCAGAATAAGGATTTGACATGTTCACCATTTGTGCAAAACAACTGTATCACGCACGTTATACGACGCCCTTCAAAGAAGCACATTTGAACGGCTCCCAGATCGACTCTCCCTGTGGATACATGGAACACCTTAACTGCACACGCGGTCTCTGAGAAATAGTTTGACGCGTAGATTTACAGGTAAACATGGATGACCTTTGACCAAACGACATTCTTTATTCAAGGTAGGGAGAGGCATAAGGCAACTGCTCATGAATACTAGCTATGGGACGTCAACATAAAAACAATAAAAAATGACGGTTTTTTTCTCTCTCCTGGGAAATTTCTGGCCGAATTTTACCACAAATCTGTTAAGGAGATACCATATACTTATACCCAATTTGGAGGACGAACGTGCAAAATGTACGTAGGATATATGTCACAACGATCTACACTCCTCTAGTTTCCGTTGACCTTAAATAACCTTTGACCTCCACGAAAACAGTAAGTATCATCTACTGTCAATGGACAACATGCAAACCAACTTTGGAGTTGACAGATATAAAACCCTGAGAAGAACGGCTAAAATACAATAGTATTGTGGCATTTCTACAGTGACTAACTTTTCTACCTTCCAAAGCAATACCACATGGAAATAATGAAAAATATTTCGCCGCTTTTTAAATTGCGGAATTGAGGGTAAATTATATCAAAGAAAAAAAAAAACGCGTGATTAGATACATGTGCAAACAATAATTTTGTTCATATTGCAGCAGGAAAAAGAGTGAAAGTGGAGGTCTGAACCTTTATGTTGTAAGTTTGTAATCGAAACTAACTGTTCTACCCAGCACACAGCCTACCTGTAACTTATTTTACAGTCATTGAGTTTATTCGCAAGAATCGAAGTAAGGCTTAGACCAAAAAGTGAAAGCCGGAATGCACAAATACCGTCAGATGACATCAGATAAGAGATTGCAAGTGCATGGACAAACGTGGACGAAGTCATAACGTCCCATGCAAAGAACGTACAACGTTGTCAAAGTGGTTATCATTTTATGGCACAATCGACAAAGTCACTTTAAGCTTAGGTCTCCTTATGTCTGTATGCCAAATATACCGAGATGTTTTTCTCTGGCTTTGCGCTCTACGATTATCGTAGCCATCGCCACCAAAAGTGCACCCTATTAAGAAGAAACCCTGGACCCATTCCAGATGTGTAAGTACAGGTAGCTCATGCATGATGTTAGACGAGAATTATTTTAACAGGATCTCCGGCATATCAAAGAGGTGCGTGTATATTGGGCTTTCTCAGTCAATTTAAATGAAAAGAAATAATTTATAAGGAAGAAGGAAAGAGAAAGACAAAATAGAATTAAAGTTAAGTGGCTTGAGAACACAGATCATTGTGTCGATCACTTCCAGATTAAGTCAATTATTACAAACTGAAAGCTTTTGAAAAAAGTTATTTATTCGATGGGAATTACAAATAAATAAATAAAAGAGAAAGTTTCTTTCTGGATTCGATGTGAAGAAAAGCAAAGAAGAAGAAGAAAAAACGTCTCTTTCCAATTGACCAATAAGCAGCTATTGGGTATTTATGATGACAGAAAAAGTTACCTCAGCATGGCTGAACGAAAACGCTTAAGAGGTCTTTTCTCTGACACATAGAGTGACCAGAACTCTAAACACAACGGATAATAATGGGCATTACAAGGGGTGCGAAGTCACAATAGATGCACCGCTATTGTGTCACCCCATCTAGAGGACATTAGATTTGTTACACTTGGGTTAAACTAACGAACTCTATAGGGTTAAGGGCCTCGGGAATAGCTAGACAAAGCCCGAAACGGGGAAAAGAAGTCTAATTTGAGGTGTCCGCGGTTTGGGGTGGATCGAAGACAGGTACACTTGTATAAAGGGATGATCATTGGTTGAAGTAGATCCAAGTTGCCGATTTTCTAAAACACTATCAGAGTAGGACTGTTCGGTGGCAATCCAGGGTATGTGTCTGTGGGAACACCTGTCTCTCTAATGGTGAATTGTCCCCCCAAACACTTGAAACAGTGTATACACTCTGTTCTATTTTCTATACTCGCGTTTTATCAACTTTTTGTTATTTGTTTTAACATTTTTCTTTTACGTCGAAAGAAGGAGAGCCTCTGTTGGGGATTAACTCATTAATGATGTCACATAAAGGTAAATATACATTTATTGTCTTTTCTTATTTTTGAATAAAATTAAGACATAATCAGATATTTTCTGCTGCTCTCCATAGTGACTCGTTAGATTCAGAAATCGTTCAAGCTGAGAATCCAAACTTATGTGAAGTCACTTTGACTCACAATCATTGGTAATTAAATTCAAACACATGAATACATATGGGTTCATCGCATCCACGGAGCGACGTGACATTTTGTCATCGGGGAAGCTGAGAATATGCTAATTAATTATCTGAATGCATTAAATATTTTCGTTAGTTGGTAAACAAGTTATACCTGCTATGCGAAAGTTGTGGAAAGTCTTTCTGTATAATGTCATTGAAGGTTGTTCATCGCTGCTCACATTTCCAAATAGCCTTTGCCCAGAAGAGACACCTTTATGTTCAACAGGAGCAGTCGTCTCCCCTGCCACCCACCTCCTTTCGGGACGTTCCTTGTCATAACCCCCTTGTGCCTTACGTTTTTCATATTTCTGTGTACCAGTGGCTTCACTTAAGTTTGGACTTCTTTCTCAGTGTTTTTTGTTTGTTTGTTTGTTTTTGTTTGTGGTTCCTTTTGTATTATTGTACATTTACACAAAGACATTATTAATTTGAGACTAAACTTCGTAGCCTATTCGGCCGTCTGAGAGCAAATCGCTCCTCTACCGATAGGCGTCCCCGATGCTGATGGGCAATCTCCCCGATATTTTGACCGGTTGCTCCGGTTTAAAATTGTCTGTCACAGTGACAATCACATCATGTTATCCAAAAAACAAAGTCTCTGGCAAAATATTTTACCAGGTCGTATCAGATGACTTTGTATAACTCAGATGAGTTTTTGGCTTTTATAAGCTAACTACGACGAAGAACTTCAACCTCACTTTATGAGGTGGAAGGTCCACCCCAAGTTCCAAGTTGGACTCACTTCTCACGCGTGTAATTTACGTGTATCTTAAGAACGTATATTAGCTTAATCACTATAGCCAGTGTTTATTTGATTACTTAACTCAGTGACGTGCAGCAGATTTCAGAGGATGTGAGGAAAGGGGATGGGGGGGGGGGGATTTTGTGGGGTAACCTGATTCTCCCGGTCGTCAGGGGCCCAAGATGTCAAGGGTAAATACTCATGGATGCCACTTGATGGTGCAATCGGTAAACTGTAGTTTTGATTATGTAGACTTTTAGGATGTGTTCCATTTTCACAAATTGTACCTTTTGAAAGCTAGATGGTTTAAACCCCGATTACATGAATTCACCCTATTGGCCAAATTCCCCAGACTAACTGCTTAAGTGGGGATTTGCCCCAGTCCTCCCCCAACACCCCTAAGTTGAGCACGCTACAATGAATTACATTACTCCTTTCTTCGATATCGGTTTATAATCGTCATTTGCTTTAATTGAATAATAAAATGTTGACACCTGATTGAGTTCTAGGGAAACGGATAATTAGTGACTTTGTGGGTACATACCTCCAATTTTGTTAATTTACTTCAGAAGTTGTTGCTCTTCGGTGGTAAAGCCTCGCTTCGTTTCAGTTATTTGTTTTTCTTCGAAAGTTTATTTGTTCCAGCCTAAATCAATATAATAAGAGCAGTTGTGAAGTACTGTAGAGGGATGTAAAGCTAGGGAAAAAAAAAACTTCCGAGAGACTTTTCTACAAGTTTCACCCTCCCCCCCCCCATACACTAAGAAAATTAGAAACCAAAAACTGTGAGAGAAAACACTGTAAGCACATCGAAGAATGGCAAAAGGTAAACCAAAGGGAGACGCACCTTACTAAGAAAAAAAGTAAAAACATACCCGACTTCAAAATCTACCTTTACAAAGTCAGCTCAAATCAACTTGATCTCATCTCTTGCTGCTTATCTCCTGCCTACCCTCTCCACCCTCCCAACCTCCCTAAAAACCTCACCCTTCTAACATTCCCAACCCTCTCCATCCTCTCACCCTCTCCATCCTCTCACCCTCTCCAACCCCCCCCCCCTCGCCTTTCCCATCCTCCCCCTCACTTAAGTAAATTCATATCTAATGGCAATAAAGTTTTGTTGCAATGTGACAATAGCATACAAAATGAAAAAAAGAGAACACTTTAATTTACTTTTAATCGTTTGTTTGTGGTTGCGAATCCCTCTTGAAAACCATGATCATTTGAATCATATAGAGCCCCAATTCTTTAAGATCCTTATATTCCGTAATTAAAGCAAACGAAGAACGAAGAAAAGGTACATCTTTTAACAAAATATTTCTTCAATACAGTTTGCATTTTTTTGTCGCTTTTTTTTTATAGTGATAAAAATATTGCAAATCGTAAAGGAGGCGTCACATTCACTTGGATCGTGAAGAGACTCTGTTTCTCTGAAGACTGATAAACTTACACGTTCTATAGTTTGGAACTTCCAAACACTGTACATGTCTAAACTAATGTATTGGCATTTACGAATAAATAGCTTACTCATGATCAGCTCAAACAAGTGTCGTTACGTTCACGAGATTGACGTTAATTCTTTGAGTATCGGAGTATCGTATGTTCAATCACTCGTTGTAATTGATGCATCCATTTCCTCAAAGTCTCTTCACGTTGTAATCGAACTGAGGTTCCAAAACTTCTTTCTACTGACACAAGGTTACAAACAAATTGGATATACACTCAATTTACATAAGTAAGCTCCAGATCCGTTGAGTACAGCATGAGGGAAGGGAAAGGGGGGCAAGCAGGCGAAGCTCCCTAGAAAATGCTGCGCCCACTCTGAATTTTGAGGGTTGAAAAGAATTGTCACCATTTTGTCACATATATCGGTGTACCCCCCTTCTATTTTTGTTTTTGTTTTTGCCCCTTCTTCCATCAAGAATCTAACATGGCTAGGGGCCACATGAAAACAGACGAAGCTTGTGTTAAACCACAATGCAATTGTTGTCAAAGTTGGACGTTGTCCACTCCCTGACACCTTCTGTTCGATGCTCACGTAACGAGCAGACAAGAATTGAATCTATGGCCCAGATTCTTCGATTCCCTTTTCCTGGCCAATTGTATAGCCAGACAATCAATTAACATTAATAGATAACGTATCTAACAAACGAGTGGATCATGTGCCACAAGAGTTTGTAACAGGGTAAGGACTGAAAAATCAACTGAGGGACAAGTTACCGATGGAGGATACAAATAGGAAATTAACCATTTGGTGCTACTTTTATTCGATGCTAAAAAGACTTAAAGTTTGATAAAAAATCTCATAAACATACCAACAAATAGGGCATACATCTTCATCCAAAATACGCAACTGTCATCGGCATTTGTGTTTACACCAGACAGAAGATTAACAACACTTTCTACGTAACACGGCTTTGGTCTAGGGTTCGGGGGTGGTCCCCAAATTTCTGGATACCCTAGATACGCAGTTCATTATCAGAGTGAGTCTTATTGAAATAAGTTTATTGACACCAGAAAATAAATCTTGAAACTTCTAGCAGGAGTTTTTAGAGACCACCTCTATTTACAACCGATTTTTAAAAGGAATAAATGGTTCAGAACGATATAACAAGAGGCGTCATTGGCTGGTCGATTTCGAGATGGACAATAACATAATATTCTCTGTCATTTTTTAAAATCAATTTGTTACGAGAATGTGTTTCTTATTTTAAGCAACTTTAATCACACCAACTAACTTGCTTCACGTTTTATTTTGATGTGCAATTGGTACGCATATTTCACATTCCTCCTCATATCCCACCTGTTGCTTTTCCGATTTTACAGGACAAGGTGGTATTAACCAGTTGGGAGGCGTTTTCGCTAACGGCCGCCCTCTCCCCGTTCACGTCAGGCAAAAGATTCTTGAGCTAGCGCATCTTGGACTACGTCCTTGCGACATTTCGCGACAGTTGCTGGTTTCACACGGGTGCGTGAGCAAGATACTGAGCAGATATGCGGAGACGGGATCGATCCTCCCCGGAGCCATCGGAGGGAGTAAACCGCGAGTGTCGACCCCTGAGGTCGTCTCCAAAATCGCTCAGTACAAACTTCAGAATTCGTCAATGTTCGCGTGGGAGATCCGTGACCGCTTGCTGGTGGAAGGAATATGCGCGCACGATAATCTACCGAGCGTCAGTTCCATCAACCGGATATTACGTAATTGCAATCCAGTTCCGTCAGAAATGGAAAACCGACTGCACGAAGAAACGATCCTCAAGTCGAAACAACTGGTCGAAATCACGACGAAAAAGACAAAGACGTCATTCGCCGTGGAAGATTTGCTGCGCAAAGATGACGTCAAAGATAAAGGCTTAAAAAGATTCCACGGCGGTGACGAAGTAGATGCAGACCACAAAATAGGTAAGGTGACCGTTCTTTACTTCGGTAGGATACATTATTACATTCTAATGACGTCGCCATTTCCAGCGTTACCAGGATATAGGGGGACATTGTTTAGTAAAAACCTTACTCAGAGCTCCTTTCAATCCTCTTACTTATGTCAGTATTTACCTTACCTTGTGTACTTGTTTCGGGTCTATGAGACATGGCGTGAAATTTACCACCCAAGATAATCCACGAGTGCTTTTAGTCGTGCCAAATGTGAATTTTCCTTCCTAGCAAAATGGTAAATAATTAAATGTGGACTCGAAGGCCTATTCTATCCCTAGAAGCCTCCCATGTTATCTCCTCCCCATTTCTTGTATATCCACCGCCATCTTCACCATCATCATCTTGTTTATTACTAACTTTGTTAGTTTACCGTTAAACAGTTAAAACTGGAAAATCTTACATGAACGGTTGGACACCCAATTTTAAAGAGAAGAGGGAAAAGTAAAACAGACTGGTCTTTTTTTTGGCAACTGAGAACCGTTGGTCATTTGGCGAGAGACAACCGGGAACACTATGATATTTTTTGTTTTCTTTTAATTACCTTACCTTGACCTAGTTGGTGTTTGACAGACTGACATTCGCATAAGCTATAATCATGGATGGATCTGGGAGAGGGGGATGCCACGGGTGCCCGGGTGTACCCTCAAAATTTTAAAGAATAAAATTTCCATTTACTTTTAAAGAAACTTTCGTGTATTTGTACCTTTAACATTTCATAGAAGACAATCACTTTTGCTCTCCTCCTCAGGGTTTTGGTATAGAAACTCTTACACCATATTGAGAACACCATATTTTACCTTAGACTCAGATGGACGACACTTCTTTACAAAGGCTGAATCTAGTGCGCCCTTCAAGCAAAATTCCTCATGCCGTCCCTGGCTTTAGTGTTTACTTTTGTAACACTTTTTCGGTCAATACAGACTATGTATCTGGGCTGTCATGTAATGACGTCAATCGAATCAACCAAGAAAATTCTGACTGTGAGAGCGCACGTTAAGATTCAGAACAATTGGGGACCTTCTTTTTAACGGTTCAGATGAGTGAATAGCTCACTATATTAGAAATAGCCAAAATCGTTTCTTAAACAAACTTGTTTGACACCCAGCATCTGGGGAACCAGTCTACAAAATATTCCCTACTTGACACATTTTGTTTTGTCAGGAAACCAAATGCCCCTTTTCTGATTTCTGCGGGATGTACACCGTGGTGGCACCAAGCGGGTAGGCAAATTTCCTCTTCTCAGTCAGAACCGTCCCCTCTAGTTGTCTCAACTCACCTGTTGCAGAGTGGCCTGACAGAAGTCCTTTCAGAAGCCCTGAGACTTAATTTTTTACCCAGAGATGTACTAAGACCTCAGAATTTCGGGGCGGGAAGGGGGGGGGGGATGTCCCCCCTACCCAAAGAAGCTTTGCCCCTGGACCTCACCAGGGGCTTAAGGTTTTCATGTTTGTTGTCAACTTATTCGAATAACATAATATAATACAATCATTTGAAATCTTTGCATTGGGCGATGAATTATGAACCAAAATATATCCATCCTGAGAGAAGGGAGGTGTGATATTACACCACCCTGTTGAGACTTACTTTACACGCATAGTGATGAAAGTTCAGAGTGCCTCCGGCGTCTTTGCCCCCTGGATCTCCAAGTGGGCTTTTCACTTGGAACCTAACAGGAATCCTATACGTCATCATGTTGTCAACTGAGAGGAATACCGAATACATTAAAATAATTATGTTGATGCATCATTAACCAAACTATAGTTTCTTTTGCCGTCCATTTGACACCCCTCCATTTCTAACGTCCTAGTGTTCCAAATGGTAATGAGTCAACCAAAATTATTATCCATAATCTATTATTGCCATAATTATCAAACCATGATCATTATCGTCATTATTACCATCATCTCCATTATTACCATCATCTTATTATTACCATCATCTCATCATCATCACCATCATCGTCGTCATCGTCATCGTCATCATCATCATCATCATTAACATAATTACTATCATCATCACCACTATAGTTACCATTACTATCATTCTCCTCATCATAATTATTTTCATCACTATCATCATCATCGTCATCAACATCATCATCACCAATATCAGTATTATCATCATTATCATCATAGTTATTTTCATCATAATTATCATCATCACCATCATCCTCATCGTTATCATCATAATATCCATCACAATTAGTATCATCATCATCGTCACCACTATAATCGTTATCTTTCTCATCACCACCATAAGTATCAACATCATCATCATCCTCAGTACTACTATCATAGTCACCATCATCCTCATCATTGTCATATCATCAACATAGTCATCATCGCCGGGGTTCTGTAATCAAAGCTATCACAAAGACTATATTATAATGACTTTATTGCCAATACTTTACATTTTTTCTGAATGTGCGGAACAGTGGAAACATCTGAACAGCAAGATGTTGTTGATATAATTCAGGGCTTTTATTCAAAAGGAATGACAACACTACTACCTTTTAATGTCCATTTTTCTAATCAGATGTACAGTAAGGAGTCTACGTCATCGTTACGTTAACAACTTTCAAAAAATTAGATCTCGTGTCCCTGCCATCTAGTGATGGAATTCGACAAGGCGGTTTACACCATGGACTTTAACTAGGGATGTGCTAATGACACATGGCTCAACCCGTGCCCTACATCCGAACTTAGCGTGTTCACAAAAGGGTCTCAAGGGCAATGAAAGAAGCAAAACCTGTCTTCAAATTATGCTTTTGTCGGCGTATTTTTTTGTTTCTCATCAAGTTCCAACAACCTATCACTTTACTCACCAGTCGCTGTTCAGGTTAAAAAGTAACTGAGTATGCGTTAAGATACGACTGTAGCTGTTTTTTTTTGGTGTAAAGTAAAGGTAAAAAAGTGTGAGATCATTGAGATCTTTAAGTCAGAAAATATACCGTACGTTGCTTACAGACTATTTTCAGACTACCATGAGATCTTGAATATTCCCGAGCATATGACGTAAGCCCACTAGGCCTTTAATCTTGACATGACCCGTCTGTTAATGGTCACGATCTTTCAACCACTCGCAGCGATATACTGGCTTATTCAACAAGTTAATTAGGCCTATGTCCCACAATCGTTGATATTCTCCCTTTTAAAGGATATAACTTGTCAACTAATCAATCCATAAATCGTTAGGTTCTGCATTATTAAGTAAAAAGGAGTGACCAATTTACAGTTATATGTGAACGACCGAGCGCAATCGTTGATGACCAAGATTTTAGTCAACAAGCTAGTCCGAGCTAGTGCTTAATGTACGCAGTCTAAAGTGACACGGGTCCCACAAAACATTGGTGAATACCCCGGCCATGGAGTAATTTGAAAAGAAAGAGCGAACGAAAAGAGGAGTACTGTCACGTCTAAGTTATTTCATTTCTGCACCGTTGAACTGATCGCTGTCTGCACACTAAGTTTTAATCTTTTAAAGATGAGGGCTCAAGCGTCTCTGTATGTCTTTCTTCTCTTCAAACCGAGTGTAAATGTACCCTGCCGAGTCTGGGTATTCTAATGTCAGGTTACGTCAAAGGGGCTGAGGGACAGATGGGTCTAAATTGGGGGATTAGTGGCCCGTTATTTGATACCCTCTATAGTGGTGGCGGTTGCTTCGAATGATTGTAAGGCTAACTAGTTGGCTCGGATGTAAAGGAAGCTGACCAATTTGTCCTTAATTGGTCTCAATCAGTCCCGGTGAGAGACCACAGGCTTTATATCTCGATGCGTTATCGATTATGGCTTCTTTACGTTCTTTTACATTCTCTTGAATGCTTGGTAAGCTCTACAGAAGATGATCATATTGAATTGCAATGCTCGTGTGGGAAGGGGTAGGACCCCATGAAAATATGCCTCACATTGGGGAATAAGATGAATGGATTCCCGACTGGAATGATTGAGGTTAAATACGCCAGAGGGTAGACAAGGGCTGGAATCTCTCCCTGCTGCTAGGTATGGAAATAGGAAGGTAGACAATAATGTCTACTTTTAAAAAAGCAAGAAAGAGATAAAAGTGCCAAGTCGTTCTCGCCAACGTTCAGTTGGAATACGTCACAGCGATAATGATGATGATGGTGGTGAAGGTGAAGATGGTATAATTACGACACTTCTTCACATATGCTTATAGATACTATCAACTATCTCGACTATATTTGAATAAAACATAGCGCGGGATATCTTCTATGGTTAACTGTGCGTGTTATACCCATACACGTAATCATATTGGTCTACTGGCGAGAATAAAGAGGAACGTAAGATAACGGTAGGGAAGTAGAATGATGAGGGTGAATTTTGAGGTGCAGGAAGGTCCTTTCTTGATTCTCGATGTCGTTCTATTCGATAATTTGCAAAAAGGAGGAGGGTAGACAATTTGGGTGTGAAAATGTTGCTCGATCTAAACAAATTCAACATAAACGAGAAGAGAGGGGTGGGTTTGAGGAGGAAAGACTGCGTATTGCCTCCCTTTCACATATGTTGCTACCAGACTTATATGAGGCACAAATCCGATATGATACTTTCTCCTACTTTCAGTGTAAATGAAGTATTTCTTTCCTATAAGCACGGTACTCGTCACACTGCTTTTATTGTACGTGGGAAGTGGGACTACTAGCCTAGCCGGCTAAGATTTCCTAGGCTACTCCCTTGCACAGTGTTGTCTCCTTCAAGTTATAGATATAATGTTATTGTGAATGTATTTTTAAAATCGATATTGATGTGCTGTGAGTTAAAAATAAATAAAATGAATAAAAAACAATGACATCATCAGGACGCACGTGTACTAGCAGTCATTGCCTGACAACAACCCACTATGAGCGTCCTCTTAACCCCCTGTCTCTCACCGTCTTCACCCTATACATACCAAAGAGACGCAAAGACTAAGAAGAACTGGCCAAGAGTTTAGCTGTAATACCGTAATTTATGTCTACTTAAATTGTACAGTTTATGATAAAAAGATATCGGATAGATCTTGATACACCCACAATGATGTTATACTCGACGCTCCAATCTAAACTTCAAAAGATGTTTGTGTGTTTGCAATTGCACCGTAAGTTCAATCCACGGCTAACGTTCGAAATTCTAAATCTAACTGAAACATTGCAAAATGTTTAATGAACAAAGAAAAAGAAACTTTTAAGAAGCTCTCCTCTTCATACCAACCCATCTCCTCTCCCTCACCGCCCACCCCTTTCTTTTCATTCCTTTCGAGTCCCCCCCCCCCCCCTCTTCATCTCTGCTGTTGTCATTCAACGCGCATTTTCAGTGTTTCATATGGAGCGCATATATTAAGCTGTTAATGTTTATTGTTTGGGATACTAATGATTTGTCAGAATGTGATACTAATTTTTACCTTCATTCCATTTTCTTCCGAGATTTTCGAAATGTTTTAACAATGTGTTTCTCAGAACAAATTCCTACATCTGTCTCAAAAATCCTGATTTTTTTAAAGTCAGCAATAGATTGGTTACCAGCTCTCCTGTAAACTTTTGAAACCGAACCTAACGGTTTCCAAACACAAACGAATAATAGCAACACAGACAAATAGACAGGCAGGCAGGCAGACAAACAAACACACAGACATTTTCATCCCAAACAAAGACGTTTTCAACTCATCTGGTAATCTCATTTTCCCGTTTGTATATATCAGACATCAGTGACACCTTCTTAGCTCTTTCCTTTTCCCCTTCTTCTTTTTATATAAAAGGGGACCATTCGAGCTGTATAAACCTCGCTAAATATTAGCCATCCACAATCGATAGTGTATTTAGCCACCGCATTAATTGTGAAGGCCGTTCCCCTCCAAGGGGTTCAAAGTATCATCCCCTCGTAGCCCTATCACAGACCCGGCTAATGATCATTTATACCAGCTCTTTGTCAATAAATGGTCATTAAATGTAAGCAATTTGGAAACGGGATTTACAAGCTCCCGCATGAGTTATCGATCGCCTCTATTCTACAAAGCCAGATCGCTACACTGCAACCGTCACTAATTAATTATATCTTTTGCTTTCCTTTTCTTCTCCCCCTCTGGTCGCCATGGTGATGCAGTCGGAAAGAGATCGAAGATGCTATCGACGAGGGAGAGATTGCCGGTGGTGGGAAAACAAAGAGAGGTAACATTCAGTGGAACACATTAGAACCTTAGAATGAGAAAAAAGAGAGATAGATAGATGTAATTAATATGCGTATTGATTTCACGTCATGGCCGGCGATCATTAAGGGTGGTGCCCGGCAGGGACCACCCGTAACAATGTTATTAACCAAATGTCCTTCTAACCTCCAGAGATTATCCACCCAGTGAAAGGGAAAATCTCCTTTTAAGATCTAGCTAAAAGACGCTAAAGAAACCCTAATAATATTCACATTATTTTCCTTTTCTTTTGTCAAGAGTCCACCTTCCATGAGACACGTGGACCATGACGGGCCGGGTGAATCTCTTGATCAGTTCGTTGAACATAATCCTGTTCCTGAGAGTTGAATTGAGGGCGCGAATGCCTTTACTCCTCTCAAAAGACGCAACTCCTGCACTGGTAAAAAAAATAAATGAATGAATAAATAAAAAATAAAACTTGCTTAATGCTCGATTAAAGAGGCCCACGGTAATTGGCATTACGTACCTGGCATGTCGTACCATTTAATTTGCAAATGACAACTAGGTGCTCATAAACATTTCGATCTAAATGTGGTAAACTTTTAGACTGATTATCCCCCCCTCCAAACTTATAGGATGACATCCAAGTAAACGTTTTCTCTATTTTACGGCCATTTTAGGAGAAAGCAAAACACAAAAAGCTGAAATACACTGGGTAAAAGATCATATGTTACAAATCTGAAAGAGAACTATGAATTCATTTTTCAGATGTTTGAATATAAAAGTTGTCTCGACATTTCTGTTGGCCCTACAAAAATCCATCTCTCCAAGAAAGCTTCGTCGTCAGTCACTGTTACTTGAAATCGAACAGACCAATTGGAAGGGATGTGAATACTCATGTATGCAGGAACAAGGCTAAACCAATGTTTTTTAAGGTAGCTATAACATGATTGACTTTCAGTGGCAGAATGTGCCAAATTTGCAACTCATATTCCAGCTTTAAAGAGGTCATGGCACGTAGACTAAAGCTCAAATGGAAACTTGTTTTCCAACACATTTGGACAAACTGGTATCCAAAACTGCCTTGGTGTCCTTGGGACGTCTTTCAATGTTATGCAATCAAAGTTTTAACGTAGCTTGATGAAAAAGTTTGGTTTTCAAAGAGGAGCCTCCAAATGTGAAATTTAAAGCTGATTGTATAACACTGGATGACGTCACAAGTATACCAAAGGCAGTTTCGGATATTAATTTGTCCAAATATGTAGAGAAACCAGTTTCCATTGAGTTTTAGTACACAAGTCATGACCTCTTTAAAGCTGGAATATATGAGCGAATTTGCTTTTTATTTGTTGCATTTTTCCCGCGTCTCAGTCTACATGTTATGCCCCCTTTGAAATCACATCGCGGAATAATCCTAATTTTCACTTTGTCTCTTTTTCCTATTAAATTCTCTTACTTTCCAGTCATTGTAAGAAACAACTCGAATACTTCAAATGATAGAAAATAAACTTCGTACCTCATTTGTTTCAACAACTGTGTGAGTGGCTTCGGCAGATATCCATCGAGTCGTAAAATTGTACCACACCTTAATTAAAGGTCCTGTGACATGAATATGACATTCGGAGTATTGGCTTAATTAATTACTGAAAATGATAGAAACAGCCACAAATTCCAATAGTGACAATTTTACGGGCAAATTCCTGTCTTGTAGGTGCATCATGAATAAACATTGGCTAAGCATGCAAATTTGTGACGACAAACGATGGACTCCTGTGATACGCCGGGTCACATGTCATCCTTTGTTCACTTCACCTTTAGTTCAAAGAAAATTTAAAAATTTCATGTGCTCCGAGGGTCTCATTTTGGAAGCATGTATTTTCTTCTTTAAAAATATCGATACCACTTACCAGTGTAACCGTGTAACTCAGAAGTTGAGTAATTTCGGAGACAGTATATATAGGGATGACCAAAGGAAATACTGGAAAAACCCCTAGGTCATCGTACTCGCACTCTCATCAAACTTTTACGACCAATATCTCAAAAACTTTAACATGTTATGAACACGATTCCACTCTGAAACTTCTGAATGAAGCTATAACTTTTTTCCTACATTCACGTCACAAAACCTTTACAAGCTATTTTTCTCAAAGCTAGCAAACTTCATTTTGCTTTGAAATCCATACTGAGCAGATTGAAAGTCGTTATTTATCGCAGGGTGCGGCCCTACTTACTTGCTGAATAATTATTGCATATAGATACATGCATCAAGGGGCCCTGAAGTACACTATGGAGAAGGGTGAATAATACTTCCCTCTGTATCTGGGGCATCCACCGGCACTGTAAACTACTACTATATTTTTTAACTTCTCACGAATAGGAGGTTTGCCATCTGAACGAAACTACAACGCGTTGGCAATTGAAAAAACGGAGGCATAGTGCGTAGTGGGGTAGAGACTGCATTGGGGGTGAGCTCCATGCACGTATGCCGTTTGAATAAGCCTCACGTGAAAGCTGAAAAAAAAAGTTGTGCAAAGGAATAACACAAATGGCGTGTTATGACGATTACTCGAAACGGACCTCAACATATTCTGCCAATCTTGTTCCTCTCTCTTTCTTCAACTTGTTCTCAACCGTTGACGATTGAACTCATTCACACTGCCATTGGTCAAAATTGATTTGACTGTTTAAACATTCATCAAAACCCTGGGATTATCGACCTTGAGTCGTTTTTAATTGCGACATTAGAGAAAGATGATTTTTATGTCGAACATTTGCCGAGGCCTCCTCGCAAGCAGAAGTTGATTTTTTGTCTCTATCGGCAGTAGGAGGGAATGGTGAAAATGTTTCACCGAACTAAGAGGGTGTTCTCTGTTCTGTGACTCGGCCTGACGTATTTTCTGACACTTTCGGTTGTCTTCACGACAACGTCGATCGTGGGGAATTCCCATGAAGTGTTGGCGTTAGCCTCAACCTGCCCTTTGACACGTGAATAATCCCAGTGGTGCAACCACAAAGAGGACTAGGAGGGGGGAAGAGACAAGTTGTCGCACATGGTGATAATTTGACCGTCTTTACATTGGTGACACTTCATCTTTCACTCATACTACTTTACTATTATCTCATTGTTTGATAACTCCATGGATACAAAGTGACTCAAGTGACGATGGTAAGAATGATTACGTAACTTGAAGACCCGAACACTAACGGTTACCACCGAGAGGTGATCTATTATTTCATGAGACACTGCTCTCTCATTTAAAGGCCCATGTAATACCTGTACTGCTCTTGTATTAAATTGGCTAAATAAAGAGGAAAAGGGGAGAGAGAGAGGGGGGGGGGGGGGGAGAAGGGGGGACTCCTCCGTTTAAAGGATTTTTTTGAAAATATATTCAGATCCATTAGCTCAAGAATGGCCACACTTTTTTAAATCACAATTGCCAGCTTTGAACTTCGTTGCTTTTACAGTATGTTGCTGACTCCCTCTATTATCGTTAATTTTTATACCAGCTATCAAGTCTAGTGGTATGGATGGGAGCAAACGCTTGCAATTCTATTATTTACCTCACAGCTTTTAAATGAATGACACTTTATTACACAGTTTTTTCCCTTTTAGATTTTCCGTCCTTTCTTTTTATTTTTGTTCAAATGGTGGTGGAAAGGGGGGGGGGGTGATGTCTCGCCAATGTAGCATCTCAGTGGCCCGTGAACAGTAGGTTGGCCAACCCTGAATTAGCTTAACGTTTCACAGATGGGTCAAAGTAGGGCGTTTCTTCTTAAATCTTACAGAGGAACCGTAGACGCTGTTTCAATTTCAACCTACACTTATAGTCCACATCTTGGACGTGAATTTCATTGGACTACCGAATTGTGTCTTATTGTTTGGAAAATTATATTTTTTGTTAGGATTATCTAGGAGGCTGTACAACGGTTTTCCTTTAAGTATGATTACACAAGTGAAATTTTACAAGTTCAAAATAGTCAACATAGCTTTGGCTCTAAGTAAAATTATTAAAATGTGTGGTCCAAATTAAAACAAAAAATCATCGTTGATTGAAGTGCGCAACAAAGAGGTGGGGTAAGAGGTGGATGAAAAGGGTAGCCGCCTCTCCTTTGAGCATATTTTTGATATTTTGTAATGTTTTATGACTCCTTTTCATGTGGAAGATTTACAATTTTCGCGCTTAAAAGCCTGCCATTTCCATCCATCTGTGAGGCATTTTGAGCCAAAATGTTTGTCTGTCATTTGTAACCCCGATGACATAGCTATACACGTAACTTTGTGTTCGAAGAAGAAACCTGGCACCAATACAACAGGAATGACTAGTTTTGGAATCAATTCGTTTTGTTATAGCAAAAATTATGACAATTGTCCTTCTTATCCATGTATAAATTGCACATACAGCAAGTGGTGCACAGGAAATGCAGACTGTGTACCGTTTGTTATGCATTAGTTCTGCGGGTAAGGTTTTTTCCTGTTTTTTTTCTAATGAAGCAAAAAAACAGAAAGTACAATTATTCAGCTAATTTGAATTCACACTCGTAAAAAAAAAGTTAGGTAGAATGACTGGTGACAAGATACTTTGACTGTATTGGTTGTCAGGGAAGCAAAAATAATTATCATTACCCATCATTGGCTCACTCCAGGGTAAGTCCTACATGGGTGGGGGGGGGGGGGGGAGAACGATAGAGATGAGGAGAGCGCGAATGAATCAAAATGTGAGATTTTACGAGACCACCTACGTACTACCTTACCAACGCATAGTAATTACACCATCTCCTACTGTACACTATTGTAATAGATGTTTAATAATCAATGCTCACTATAGAAATAAACAACAACACAGATACACAGAGGAATCGGTACACAGATAGATATGTAGACAAATAGTAGCTGATAGAATAGGAGCTAATAGGAAGTGAGAAAAGTTTTCATTTTATTGGAACCACATTAAAATGAAATAAGTACCACAATAACATGAAAACGAGACATAATGAAGTATAAGTTACGGTTCAGTATTCAGTATTTCTGCTAAGGCTATACCGTACTCAAAGTTTGTTCGGATGTATATATATATATATATATATATATATATATATATATATATATATATATATATATATATATAAGGCCTATTTGTGTGTGTGTATATACGAGTTCGCAGACATGCCAACGGATATATAAGCTACATAAAAAAGGTTTAGTGACTGAGGGTGTAGCCCATACAAGTTACATGGAACATCTCAAGCTCTATGAGGGTCTTGCTTTTTTTCTCTCTCTCTCGTATGGCTGATTCTGTCTATCAAACGGGTTCTTCTTCGCCTTCAAATGCACATCTAAAGGAGAAGATAAATCTTCAGACAGCAAAAGCTTCTACCCCCAAGGAGCATCCATTGAAGGCAGGGTTTTCGACATTTTTCACTTTGATCCATTCATGACGCGGTCTTCATCTTTCGTTTTGACTTCCTTTTTTCATCTTGCACCTTTTCATTTGGGTACTTACAGCTGTCAGACAGGTCCTTTCTTAGACACACCTGACTGACACTTACCGGCTTGAATCCCATTGTCTCTCCAATTATGCGCAAGAAATCAATTGTATTCTGCTCTATGCCGGAAGAAAGAGCACACAATGTGACCATTGGACTTCTCGACAGGTGAACAATGCACCCCATTCACGCTGCCAATCTTGCGCGTCACCTCAAGCTGAGATAAAACCTATTTGGATCTATTATATTTTTTTTGTTTCTTTTCGTTACCTCCTTTTTAGGTTTGCTGTATTTTAGACACCTGTGCCCCGACTGATTCCAAAGTCTCTTTTTTTCTTCTTTCTTCTTGCTTACCTCTGTCCAAGGCAGTCAAACTTAAGACTATCTTACATCGATCCCCCATCGACAAAAAAAAAAGGAAAAGAAGAAAAGGCGAATGACATCATTTGAGCTTAAGACCATTAAGCTTGTGTTTTTGTACTTACTAAGTTCTCCGCCTGAGCGACTCGCAACGAAGTTGAATCAATATGTAGAGGCTCGATTTATCCGAGAGGGTATTATTGGGTAAAGAATTTTAACGGACCCTTTGAATGGGAAGTCCATACACGGTTAAAAATATCGTTCTTCTCCTCTCAGCCATCGATGAAAATTTGCAAGCTCTAGCACCCAAGGAATCTTTAAAAAGATTGAGTCTCCCCTGTTTAGAATTTTTGAAAAGATTCAAGCCAATGGGTTGATCGTTGAGATTAGTTTGTTAGCGCCTGCTTGAGCAATGAAGTAAACAATCGTCTTTTTAAATATTTGATGGGACGATAAATTGTTTCTGTGAGAGGCTTATTGTGCGTTGGACATTTGGTGAAGTGGTCCGTGTCACTGTTCAATTAGGTGTACAATCTGCTTTGGATACATTAGGATAGATCAAAACCGAAAAAAAAATGTAGGAACGGAAACGAAAGAATGCAAAAGAATATACAAAACCTGAACAAAACACTTCATATCACCAACACAAATACGTAATAATATAAAGAGTATGTGGTTCTCATATTCATAACAAATATCAGATCAAAGCAGTTGTCAAGGAAGGGAGGTGCTAACGCCCCTAAAAATTCCTCCACCCAAGTTTTTTTTTTGAGCTAAAAATATCTGCATGTTACAATTGTCGGTAGACCTGTCTCCGCAGTAATTAACTTCTCTCAGTCTACCCGAAGCTCCTTGCAATTTCACCTGGTTGGAACTGATAGAAATTTAAGAAAAGTAAAATGTAATGAAAAACAGAAAAAAACTCAGTACATATATTCAAGAATATTCATTCTAAACGCACTTAGAGTACAACCGTTGATGCCAATGATAGGGTTCATAGTGCTAGAAAACAAACTCGAGCTTTAATAGATCAACACGGTATTTGCACTTACAGCTTTGCACTAGCACTCATAGCTTTGTGATTGTATTTCTACTCGTAATACGCTAATTTCAGCAGCAGCTACCCCCTCTCGATGCTCTCTCTGGTCACTTGTACTAGAGACTCTTTGGTCCTACCCGTACTTTGGTTTTGTGCTCACACTGACAAATCTTCAAAGAAACTCTCACTAGACCACAGGAAAATGCAGGAGACTATGCCCGATTTTGGAATTTTCCCCTGTTTTTTTTTTTTCTTTTGCGTTGTTTTATTCTGATTTGGGCTTACGTGTATTTTTATATTTCGTCTCGGAGAGGAAGTGTGGGGGAGGGGTGGGGGAAGGGGGTGGAGGGGAGGAAGTGGGCCAAAAATCGTCAATATGCATTTCCTGCAATTCATGTAAGTGAATGTTATACGCCATAGTCAAACAACCGTCGCTACTTCTAAAACACTTAATCCCACGTATTGTGATTAAAGCAGAATAAGCGGTTCTACAGGGAAAAATATAGGTCTATTGTTAGCCCCCCTAAATTGGGCAAATGATTAATATGAACTATCTTTCTCCTATAGTTTTTAGGAGGGTAAGCCTCTAAAACACGAGATCTCAAAATAAAGAATGCCTGAATGCCTTTAACGAGGTCCGAGAGTGTCATTCCTATTTGAGAGACTTGTTTGGCAAAAGTTTCCTGTACGCTAAGAGCCAACTGATGGTGGCGCTCCGCTTAACCTCGGAAAAACGTGAAAATGTCCCTGGAGTCAAATCTGCAAAATGATATAAGAGTCCTGGATTCCACTTCCGGGTTCCATTCAGCAAATATCATGACATGAGAATTTGAAAGATATTGGCTATTTGCTTATTTGTTGATATGAGTTCTACATGTTGCAGTTGTGAAGCAGTAAAATTATGTGTGACATAACAAACTCATTTTGGAGCATTGGCAGAATTAATCATTAAAAATGTTGATTTTCATTAAAATGCAACCAACACTGACCATTTTACAAACAAATGTTTGTTTTCAAATTGCATCATGGACAAACTGATGCAAAACCTGACATTTTTGTCAAATCAAGCCAGGGACTCACATAATGCACCTTATCTTATCTTTTGTTTACGTAACTCTTTATTTCAAGGAAAATTGAGAATTTTATCTTCTAGGATTTTCTTTTGGAGGCACATATTGTTTCCTTCAAAACTTTTAATATGGCACTGACCAATGTTAAACTCAGTGATTAAGTAATTAAGATTTTATCTTCTAGGATTTTATTTTGCAGGCACATATTGTTTCCTTCAAAACTTTTAATATCACTTACCAATGTTAAACTCAGTGATTAAGTAATTAAAGGAGCTCATTGAGTTGACTTCAGTAAAGATTGCGGTGATTTTGAAGTATGCAAACACATGACAACATTCACAATTAGCATAATTAATCAAGTTTCACATCCAATAGTTATATGAAAACTGTCAATTTTTTCGAATTTTTGACCAATACTTGCTCTGATTGTGTGCATGTGAATGTACTAATGTGAAAATGTCTGGTCACAAAGTTTCAAAAACCAAATTTAATCGTTGGTTACTCACTCATTAATGTTCCAACGTATGTAAAACTTTGGGATCCTTTTAGTTTGACTGTTTGTCATTAGTATGTGAAGGAAACTTGACCGGTTTAGAAAAATAGAGTGAATTTCACAAAACAACTCAATGAGCCTCTTTAAGAGACAATATACGTATGCCTAACAAAAGAAATACTGACACTGTGCAACTCTCGTCATCATCATTCGATTTGACTAATTGATTTGATCAAACTTTGATAATCCATATCTCTAAGCTGGTAGTAGATATAAAGACCACACCAAAGGATTGTCATTACGAGTGCCACGCCGCAACTTCTGAATGAATCCAGTGCTCTCTTCTGATGGATGTCACTGAGTCTTTAACGATTATCTAATAATTTCATTGGATTCTAAAATTCCCCATTACTAATTTCAGTTTTGGCCACTTGTCGAACGAAGGATAAAAACAAATGCTGATTGAAATGAAATAGGCTGAAGGTGAAACAGAACCTCTTTTTGGAATTTTGTGCGTGTTTTTGAGAGCGAATAAAGGCAGCAATCTGAGTCGTTATTACCGGCTGCTTTATACTTCAAAAGTTGTTGTATTATAATTATTCCGCATAGATTGATCATATATACATTATTACTTATCTTTTTTCCTTTCTTTTTGATAGATCGCACGTGTAAATTCAACCGGGAGACCTTATCATTTTTCCAAGTCGCTGACCAGTTACCACTTTCAAAATATTCCGAGGGTACCACATGGAGAGTGGCAGACTCCGTACATTCTGCCAGGCCAACTTCAAAATTTCTTCCACCATCGGAGCACCGCAAGCGTTCCCGACTCTGTTATAGCGCCATCGCATTTCTCTTACCCAGGTGTCAGTCAACATCCGATCGTGTTTCGAGTTTACGATGACCAAAGGACAGTGCCGGGATCGATGGTACGGCTTCCTCCGAAATATCTTGTACAGTAGCAAAACTCACTAACAATCCGGACGAGGAGATAAATTTGCTATATGCTCCCTATGACGTACTTCAAATTGAAGGAAGAAAAAGAAATCAACAAACAGTCGAGTGAGGTTACATCCTGCGTATATAATTTTCGTCAACAGTTTTTCACATCTGTTTCAAATTATTTTATCAAGCACACACACCATCGCAATCAAGCAATATGATAGTATGGTATTCCTACTTCGGCAAAAGTGAATTGAAGACGGCCTCCGTGTGGAAGTGGCGATCGTAACACAAGCCGAAGAGCACAATGATCCGCTTGTAGTTCTTCGTGGTGATTGGAAGAACGTTGGAGGTGATTTTAAGGCAAAAGAATGAGCTAATAAAGTAGCGACTTAACAGTGGCAAATGAACCAACTAAACGAATCAATGATAGGTAGATTTAGGCCTGCGATAGTTAAAACATTTTGGTTAAGCTTTTTATTTTTTTTTTCATATTTTTTATACATCGCATACTGCCAGGAAGATAACCCAACAACAGGCATGAGTAACCACTGGCATAGATGAATTGAAAGTAATTCTTTATCGTGTCGGGGATTTTTAAATGCACAAAAGAAAAATACAGACTAAAAAGGTCTTTCAATCATCGTATCAGATATTAAATTAGTCCGTATGCAAAGCTCTCAGCTTAAGCATACGTAAAAGTGAGGCAGAGAAGTGCATACAAATGAAAAGAAGAAGAAGAAAAAAATAGGAAAGTAATGGAGAAAGAACGTATGAGCTCTAGTATAAGTTAAGATGGTGGGTATGCACCGGTACTGGAGCTTTTAAGGAACCTTTATCAGATTTCTTTGTCACAGAAAAGGACGTGCCTCCATACCTTGGTTGGGATTGCTAGTGCATGATGAAGTCACCGATATTTTCCTACGTACTTAAAGTACAATGTGACATGAAAAACACATTTTGGAATATTGACCGACGTCATCATAAAAATGTTGAAAGTAGTCACAATTGTCATGAAAATCCGTCAAACATTGACCATTTTACAAACAGATTTAACGGGAGCCAATAATACAAATTTGTGACGTCCACTGGGAGGGACTCACTGATATGCCTCATGTTATCCTTTGTTTACATAACCTTTATGCCGATGAGAACTGAGGATTTTACATAACGAGAGGGTTGTCTTTTGGAAGCACATATTGCCTTCTTTAGTTATAATGATATTACCTTCCAACGTTAAACCCAGTAATTACGTAGTTAAAAGATAACATTTAAAAGCCTAACAAAAGAAATGCTGACACTGTGCAACATTCTACATTCATCAGTTTTGCAGTTTCGTCAAACTTTAGAAAGCCATATTTAAAAAGCGGTAATAAATAGAAACATTTTCCAACAAATTCCAACGGATTATCACTCAGGAATTCCCTTGCAACTTCCGAATAAAGCTAACCCTTTTCCAGATGCATGTCACTTGGTCTTTAAAGAAAGCAATGTTAACAGTTACCAAAATGACTCTGTAAAGCATTCTTCCCTTTCCCAGAGGCACCAAAGCCCACGTTTTGTTTCATAAGGCTTCACTCTCGAGAAATGTACCGTACCAGTATATTATACCTCACATGTCTGTCACAAGGTTATCGTAGGGTTAGAGACATGAGGAAAGGTTAGAGGATTCCAGTCTTGAAACGTACTAAACTGTATCATATCATGTTACAGACTGGGTTTCCACATGTGTTCAGATACGGTACTGTTTTTTTTGTCACGAAAGGCAACTCTTAGAAGAGCTTCTTCTGGAGGTATGCAGTCGTGTTCATAAATGGTAATTTGACAATATTGTCACACCAGTCTACATTTCTTGTTCTTTTTTTTCTGGGGGGGGGGGGGCAGGGATGTATTAAAGCACACAGAAAATACAAGTGACCTCTCACTTTTGTTTTCTCATAGTAGACAGCTTGTGACCGGAAGATCCTTTAACTGGAAAGGGGTTTCTCGTTGCCCTTACCCTATCCCCAGCTTTATAGTCCCACTGCTCTTTTTTCTTTTCTTGATATCTAGACTTCCCTTTCATTTTCGTTTTGTTGTTCCTCATCATCATTCTCATCCTTCTCCTTACATTTCATTTCACCCTTTATCATCCTTACCGTCTCCTCTTCTTCTGCTTCTCTCTCCTCCCCTCTCTTTTTTTCCTCTGTTCGTTATCATCTTTCTTACCTTCTCTGCTTCCTCATTCATCGTCTCCTAATGTTTCGGCGACTTCGAACATTTTGCTATGATTCATCTGATACCGTTTGATAAAATTACGTTCACCACTGACATCGATTACATTTTACTCTTTTAGGTTTCAAATTTTTGGAAATTGTCTCAAAAGGGTTACCATGAGAATATAGAATTGCATCCTTTTTGTTATACGAATGACAGGTCGAGTGTATACCCTGTACGTCTGCAAATGTGTTAAAATTGGCACTTCCGGCTGTTAACCGGTTACGGAATAGCAAACATGTCCAGTGACACACTAGTGATGTGCGCCAATATTTTATCAAAATCGTAAAACGATAGAGTATAAAAGGACAGTATATATATATATATATATATACATTTTTATGTATGTTATTATATTGTATATAATTTGCTCATGATTACACACCTATCAATAAAATTGATGGAGAGAGATACTAATATATGATTTGGGTTCTAATACACGCCTCATGATACAGCCTCTTCTGCAAATCCAACTTGTATCAGTTCTTTTGTGTTTTTAAGAATAAATAAAAAAAAATGCTTCTTTTCGCTTCATTTGATCAGTGTTCGTTCAAATTCGATCTATAAATGCAAGTACTTAAACGGTCACAGGACCATAATAGAACCGTAAAAGGGCAAGACTTGGTATAGAGACAATCGAGTTATGTCCCTGATAGTGCTCATAACATAAAAGTACATACCGCATGGCCTTGCAGCGATGCCGTGAAAGGGGAACTAGGGTAAACCTAAAAAGAAAGAAACAAATAGCTCTCAGTTGGAAAAAAATATTTATTTAAGTTCTTTTTCAAAAGTGCCATTAAATTACACTTTCTTATCAAAATCTTACACAAATTAGGTTAATCCTTTATTTTTGAGAAAAACGACCTTTTGAACAATGAATTTTATTTGGGAAAAAAAAAGAACTTATAAACAATGATCATTATGAGCAATGACCCTTATGAATAACGAAACTTAGGAATATCGTTTAGGCCCATGGCCGTAAGCTTCATGTCTCCCCTCTGCAACTGTACATGTATGGGAGTCAATTACAAAGTAACTTTGCATGCTGACAACTGTGAATATCTTTATCAGGCATATTTCCTACAACTTTCTATTCAGGTCATTTGTTACACTATTGTTTAATTTAATGATTATACTAACGCAACCTATCCAAAAATTTCTGCTCCAAAATACTGGATAGTATTTAGCTGGTAATATGCAGATGAGGTCTATTGTTGAATGTTCTGTGAAGAATTTCCTGGTGAACTTTAACTAGCTTCCAGAAGAATAAACATTTAGTTGCAAGGAAGCCTCTCAATTGATTTTTTTGTGAAACAGCTAGTCATACCCATTCAAACTCCATTAAATAATGTTATGTTTCTCGAATAACTGAAGGCGAAGAATGTTCTGAAACTCGGTAATTTACGTTTACAATGCCGTACTTCGTGTAGGATCGATTGTTCAATCCAAAGGCCACTGTCACTGCCAGAGCGATCCACTGTACTGGTCTGCCTAACGTCAGGCAAGTTTTAAATCGTTGTCCAGCCCACAGTCGTTCAACGTTGTTTAAACTGTACCATCTCCGTTGTCTATTGTGTGCACAGCTTATTCAATGGTCGGAAGCCCAACCATCTGATGTGCTGCATTTCGATAAGCTTGCTGTCTGACGACTATCGTAGGTTCTCTTTAGAAACTGTATTTCATCTCCTGTCAACATTTCACACCATTGCAACTTTAACCTATCGTTATCTTTATTAATGTAGTCGTTCTGCCCCGCTAATTTAACTACAGTGTTGTTACAAAGCCCCAGCTCTCGGCCGAGTTGCAGGCAAGTCCAGGCTAACCAGGCACTAGTTTGTAAAAGGGAAATAGGGCGTTTAGAATACATCGACGTGACCTACAAAAGAAAATAGCCGTAATCATTGTTCAACCATTCAGTCTCATCAATAATCATCTACCAAAGTTTCATCTTCTCAAAACATTATGCAGGTGATGAGTAATGGAAGACATATCCTTTGAATTTTGAAAAGTTTGGTTGAACAAATTAGTGTTGAGTAACAAATAACTGAATTTCTCTCTGCGAGGAGCTTATTTCTTGAAAAGAAAGCTACTGTCCTTCCTCATTTTGAATATTCTATCATTCTGCGTCCACAAACATTGGTTTAAAAGTATGGATGTTTTCCTAAGACAAACGCCCTCTTTCCCTTCAAGGCTAATTGTCAAACTTTCAATAATTGATCGTCATACTTACCTTAACCAAATCAAGAAAGAATTTGTCCATAGTAATCTGAATTTACCTGAATTTACTAAAATCTGGACTAGAGATTATACATTTAAGTAAAACTTAAACCGACACTCTCATTTTGCCCCTGCTTGGACACATGATTGCTTGCCTTCTTTCTGTTACCATTCCATGACACTAGCCTATTAAATAATATCAACGTAGTGGTAAGAGACTAAGAGAGTTCGTTTTACATTATCGGTTGATTTTTCACTACATTATCGTTTCGTTTTTCATTACCGGTTAATTTTTACATTATCGGTTGTAACAAGGGGCGTAGTTTTACTAAAAGCTGTAGAAATTAGCTATCCTGTAAAAACTTGATAAATCTTTTGAACAATCACCTACTGGACACAAGTACCTATGACGTAAAGTTTGAAGGTAGCATACCACCAAAAGACAATATATGTCCCCTGCACAGTTGAAGGGATGGTAAAGAGTGCTTCAATCAAGACTATTGTAGGAGTCTGGTTAGGAAAAGGTGAAATGGTGAGGGCTAGCGTCGAGAGCCTCTTCGACCGCGCTACCACCTTTTCAGATTTTCATATTCCCTTAATAATTTTCTTAAGTTTAATCCGATCAGGATAAAACATATTGCGGCTATTGACCAGAACAAATTCTTGCGAATAAAAGCAATAATGGGCAAGAACGAGATTTTATCCCATGGGCGATCGTTACTAGGGTTACATCCAGGGCTAATGGTTAGCATCGTCCGAATAAAGGCGGTTATTAGACGGTTTTGCAAATAGTCTCGACTTAAAAAAAAAAAAAATGACTGTACTACCATATGCCAGGCTAGAAGCTAATCTATAAGCTAGCCTATCACGCTAGGAAGGAAATGCCTGATATGAAATGCCATATATATGTGTGTGTGTGTGTGTGTTGGGGGTGTTACAAAGACGAACACTTTTGTGAATATGTTTAATGGAGCAACCCTTTCGTGCGCTAAGATATCCTCTTGCATGTGACGTCACACTGTTGCAGTGAAGAGTCTCTTGAGGGCCATCTACTAAATTTGGCAAGTGTACTATGCGTCTTTGCTATTCGATCTGTATCCGCTTAGCGCAGCCATACAGTTGTGTTAAAGCTGGAATATGAGTTGACACTTTGTCACTAAAGGTCATATTCCGCAGAATAGGTCACAACCACTACAAAATAGAAAAAAAATTGTTTAAAACACATTTTTGCATAAATGAATATTCATATCCATTTACATCGGTCTGTTTGATTTCAAGTAGACCTAACGGTGATTGACTGCTATGCTTTTTGGAGACTCACTTTTGTAGGGCTAACAAAAATGTCGAAACAATTTTCACGTCCAAATATCTGGAAGATGAGTGCGTAGTTCTCTTTCCGATTTGTAACAGATGATCTTTTCTCTGCATACTTTTACGTCTCTGGAACACTGACAAAGAACAAAGTTAGATGACCAGGCAATTGCTAGTACAACTCATCTTCCAGCTTTAAATTGCAAGGCCAAAGATAATTTCTACCAATATTGCTACCCCCCCCCCACATTAAAAATGGCAAGTCAGAAATTCAAGAACTCTTGCTACTAAACAAAATTCACAAAGAATCAACAATATAACCTTCATAAAAAATAAATAAATCTAAGCTCAGTAAGCTCTGTAATAAACAATAATCCGCTTAAAATACATGTCACAAGTAGTAGTTGTCAAAAAACCGTACAGCAGAAAAACAAAACATGATGCAGTACTTTCGCATTAATTTTGCATTCTTTTTTCTTTGTTTTTTCTTTAGGTAAAAAGAAAAGAGGCGATTTATTGCCAGATAGGCTAGATAACATATTGGCTGAATTCATTTCACGGCCCTCCGACCTCGCAGAGAGAAAACATCGTTTGACTTTCAGACGATGCAATAAGAAAAGATAATGTGTGAATCCTATGAATTTTAATAGTCTGTTGAGTGCTAAGCCCCTCTTAAGATTTTAATATGCATATACCCTATTTAACGAGAAGACTGTGATCGGTTGTACGCGCATGTACAATAGTTTAAGTTATCTTCTGTTGCTCAATTCATTTTTTCTTTATCTTATTTACGGGTAGGCGTCACGCCGGCACAGGAGAAGTAAACCCATCCATTTGTGTGATGGCGATCACTTATAAAAAGCGATGAATCAAAGGAAAATGAGTCACTTTCACAAAACAGAGAATTATTTCTAAGTTGGACAGTTGACATTCGTGGTTTTGATACTTTTTCCATCATTGCTGGGTTTGTCTCTTTTTAAATCGTTGTATAATTAAGTTCCCTTCATCTTGCGTGAGTGACAAACGAAGGTTGCTGGTTCGCTTGTACTTCCCAACTGACGAACTAACTTTTCCACAGGATAAAGCAAAGCGATTTATCCGGAGGGACGATATAGGAAGACCGAGAATATTCAATTTTATAATTCACCCATTGCTTTCGGTGTACGGAGCGTTACACATATACCAATGGTAAGTCTAATTTAAAATAACTCTATAACATTTTGTAAACTTTTTCTTTGTTAAATTAATTCTGTTTCCTTCTTTCTACTATAAGGGACATCTTTCGTTTAATGATCGTTCATTCTTTCTAAATAAAAAATAAATAAAGCGTGTAATTTGCTATTGCAACTATATTGTTACTATTTCTATGTTATACTACTACAAAATTGTTTCTGTCGGTGGATTAGATGTATTGAATCACAAATACTATCCAAGTGTTCAGTATTTCCATTTATTGGGATTACTGGTTTAAGTCAAACTAAGTCATCAATAAACGTGATTTGGATATAACGTCCACGCACTGAAACAGTTTCTTCTTTAACAGTACGGTGCAGGACAAAGTCTTGATACTTGATCTCAGGTACAATCGCTTGTGAAGCGTGTATGCGCTGTACCCGTCCCGTGTATTCCAACCATTCCTCAGCTTTTATCTCATCGCCCTACAGGGGCTAAGATGAGATATCGTAGTCACTTGGCTTGTGGAGCTACATATTGTACTTTGCATCCATGGGAGAACGGTTGCCATGGAAACGCCTGGGGCGGATGAATAGTGACACCCCAGGGGTACCCCATGGTAAAGTGACCACGGGTACAGGTGGGTCCTGTTGGGTGGTATAAATGAAAACGTGTCCGTGCCAATGTGTGTGCGTGTGTGCATGCGTGGGTGTGCGTCACCTCCTGTCGAAATTGTGGTTTTTCCAGAATACTTTGGAAAGTACATGAGCGATTAAGTTTAAACTTGGTAAGATTGTGCATGATGCCACTATGTCCAAGATTTATTGGTTGTATGGGAGTAAATTGAGTCAAATGTGCTGAATTTTTAGGAAAAAAAGCCAATTTTGGTATTGCCAGTATATCTTGAGAAGTATTTGAGCATTTACTGCAAAACTTTGCAAGGACTTATTTGAGAAAGTAATATTCAAGGTGTATCATATTTACAGTAAAAAGAGTGAAATTTGGTGATTTGTGAGGAAAAAAGCCAATTTTGCCCCAAAATTTGTAGTTCCAGCATATCTTGAGAACTATTAGACCAAATAACGTAAAAGCTTTGTAAGGACTTACCTGAGAACACATTGTTCATCATTTTATTACTGTGATGATAAATCCAGTGAAATTTGCCAATATTTGAGGAAAAAAGGAAATTCTGCCCCAAAATAGGTATTTTGCATATCTTGGGAAGTATTTGAGCATTTAATGCAAAATTCTGCAATGACTTATCTGATAATGTACTATTTAAGATATATCCCTTTTATAGTAAAGAAAGTGAAATTTGCTGATTTAAAAAAAAAAAAAAAAAAAACTGGTGAAATTGTATGATTGCTTGGTAAAAAATAAATAGAGCCGGCATCCGGGTCGATAGACATCACCTTTTAACTTTAGCCAAAACAACTTTAGCAGAACTGGTCCCTGTGGGTAATGTCTTTGAAGATTACTACAAATTATGAGAGAGTTATTTTTAAGTCAAACAATTTTAGCAGAACCAGGTCCTGCACAGCTAAATAGGAGACTAATGTGCAAATAACCCATTGAGGGATGCTCTTATATTCTGCCGCTAACCGTACCCACTAAGCCTAACCTATATGGAATAACCCAATGTAATACTTGTGTTACGTAGCGTAATATGCACAGATACTTTTGTGCTGTTATTGTTATCATTACTTGAGTCTAAGAAGTGGCACCAGGCTATAGGGTTAAGGTTGCTACCTTACAGTAGGGATCAACATTACAATTTTCTTCTTCTGCTCACCACCATTTTATGTTTGAAGAATATTTGGCTCTAATTTACAATCAGTGCCCGGAACTTGGTCTCTGTGACATGTGGTTGCAGTAAACTATTACAAATCCCCATGAGCAGGCCCTGTGTTGAAATCAATGCTTGTTGACGATGAGATACGCAACTTCGCGGATTGCCCTCTTGTTTTTATTTTTCTTGTATCTTGTATTTCTTCAAACCTGAAAATCATCTGTATAAGTTCTCTTGTGCGATAATAAGAATTGTTATATGATTTGCCTATAGACGGAGCCGCCTCTTTACATTAGGGGTGTGCAACCTTTTTCGAACATCGGGCCAAATCATGTGGCTTTAGCCCTCTGTTTGAAGTCGCTTCATTGCAGCCTAAAGGAATATATGATGAGGAGTATCTTATTTACCCCCTCCCCCCTCTTCAACCCCCTGATGTCCCCCAGTGTTAGTCCGACCCGCCAAACTGGTAATTGGACTACGATGTTTGTTTGCACAAGTTGCTCTTATGTAGTCATATCACCATTTATTACTGGTATTCCAGATTTCAGAATCTCGTTTTTACGGTGAATTCTTTAATTTTACGATTGACAAATGGTTAATGGTAAAAATGCCACTGTGCCGGCTTATCGGAATCAAAGACCTGTTTCATAAAGCTGTGTAATACTCGTGCTGAACGTGAGGTACCGTGCATCGTCGACAATGTGGGATTTTCGAAACCACAGGTGGTATAATAAACCAATTATCCCAATGAGGTTTATAGAGTAACAGACTAACAATCACATAAAATTCATGACATATTTTATCGAGGATATA